>OY757923.1:75017974-75617974 GCA_963585895.1 Sepioteuthis lessoniana | reverse complement strand
CTTCCCGTCCAGCGAAGAAGCCTTCAACGCATCACAAATAAATACTGATCTGCAAAACATATTTGCTATTGATGCTGCAGCAGTAGAGGGCTCTAGATTGGATATCAGTAGTTACGACAAGAAAAAATTAAAGAATTTGAGAACTTCATAAAGTTCAAAGACGGTTGCTACTATGTAGATTTCCTTTGATTGAAAACAGAATAAATAGAGTACCATCACTTAAAGTTTTTGATAGAACCATGAAATCCTTGAGAAAAAATAAACTTGATGAAGCGTACAATGAAGTCTTTTTCCAACAAGAAAAGAATGGAATCATTGAGAGATTAAATATATTGCCTGAAGAATTTGGAAAGTTTATTTGGATTCCTCATAGACTGGTCATCAAAAATACTGAACAGGTGACAACTAAAATCAGACCTGTATCCAGTTATTTCTTGAAAATACATGATAACTATTCCTTAAATGAAGCCGCCTATCCTGGAATCAATTTAATTAACAACTTGATTAAAATATTGTTGAAATTCAGGATGAATAAATTTGTGATGCTGTGGGATATAAAAAAAATGCATTTCTCATGATAAGGTTGAAAACAGATCGGGATTAGAATCGATTTTATTTTTTTATCAAGAATAACGAACTTACCTGCTATTGTTACAAGCCTCTACTATTTGGGTTTAATGCCTACCCGTTCATATTGAATTCCATTCTACAGTCTACGAGCAGACTTGAATGCCTTTCTACTGAATCAAAAAACACTCTTTCCTAAAAAAAAAATATCATAATAGTATAGAATCATACGTGGAGCCAGTAGTATCCTTTTCCGAATTTTCCAGCTGGAAGAAATGAAATAAAGTTATATCTCTTGTATACAAATTCCTTTACAAATGCAAGAGAAAGGATCAAACTGATCACCTGGAGCCAGCAAAATTATATCTAATAAAGACCATGCAGAAAGAAAGCTTCTGTCGGGGACTATCCTTTTTAAAGAGTAAAACCCCTTCCTTTGTGAAGAAGAATCTTAATGCATTCCTGGACTAAGAAGGATGATAGAAGAATTGCTAATTCCAAAAGGTATGGATATGATGTTAAATACCCTATCTTACAAGGGAAACACCATCTTTATACAGAATTATCGATCCATGAATTCCATCAATAATCCAAACATTTAGGGATTAGCACCACAATAGCCAAAACCAGGATGGTTGGTTTCTGGATCCCTCAAGCGAGACAAGTAGTAAAGACAGTTTTGAGCAAATGCACCATTTGTAAAAGATACAACAGTTTGGCTTTTAAGTATCCTAGTTTGACTAATCTACCTAAACACCGTGTGAACCCAGTCAGTCCCTATGAAAATACGGGAATTGATTATACGAGGCACCTAGGGGTAAACAGAAATGGAAAGGCTGAGAAAATGTATTTATTAATATTCGCTTGTCTGGCAATAAGACGCATACACATAAAGATTGTACAAGACATGAGCACCAAAGCATTCATGCAAGTATTTATCATGTTCTGTAACTCATACCTTCCCATAATTACAGGGATAATGCGAGATCTTTTGACAACACACGGGGCAAAGATATGATAGAACTTCATTTGGACTGTAATGAGTTCAGAAACAATTTTATAAGCCACACTATCAATCACATAAAAATACCCTTGTATTCTCCATGGATGGGAAGCTTATGGGAAAGAATGATAAAAACCACAAAGACCTGTCTCTTTAAGACCTTGGGCAGAGCTAAATCCGATTACTTACAACTTCTTGCCATAATCTCTGACATTCAAAGGGCCATACATTCCAGGCCTCTAACATATCGAAGTACGTCTGATATTGAGGTATTACCATTGTCCTCATCTTGGTAGTTTTTTTGTTGTTTTTCTCACTACGTTTCGGCCAAATCTAACTTCTGGCCGTCTTCAGGTGATTAACCGCGACCTCGGATAGGAATGCTGAGTCTTGTAACCCTATCCCCAGTTATCTATCGCACCACGTTTTTGACCGAGTAATCCTCTGGCCGGCTTGGGTAGGAAATTACAAATTCGGTACGGACCCGACTATGGAAGACCAGATAAGGAGAACAAATGATTGGATTTATAATACCAAAAAAATCCAACCTTGGTCGCCCTTCGAGGCCCGTGGCGCAGCGGATAGAGGCGTTGAGTCTCTACGGTTCCAGGTGCGCATTGTCAGAAGATGGCGGTTTCAATTCCTACCCAAGCCGGCCAGATGGTTACTTAGTCAAAAACGTGGTGCGATAGACAACAACTATGGAAGGCATTAATTACTGGGGATACGGTTACAAGACTAAGCATTCCTATCCGAGGTCGCAGTTAATCACCTGAAGACAACCCGAGGTTAAATTTGGCCGAAACGTAGTGAGAAAAACAATAAAAACCTACCAAGATGAGGACAAAAAGTCCGCAATAAAATTAGTATCTATCATTAACAATTAAGTATTAAAATAATGTTTTCAAGTATCTAAAATTCGGCTATCGATCTTATTTTCTAAAGTCTTTCCAGACTTTAAGAAAGTGTCGAGTCATAGCCTATTTGTAATTTTGGGGATTTAACTGTAAATATTCTATAAAGTAAATGAAACTAAAGGTTAAAACTCTTTGAATGGAACTAAAGACTAAAGACTCTTCTCTGAATGGTGAATGTAAATATTACATTTCTTCATATTTCTTTTAATATCAAAACAACATAGATTTTCATGGGTGGGCTTGTAGCGAACGGGGGTATCTCTAAACTAGAATTACTTCCATAATAAACTGGGTTAGAGATATAGTCGCCTCTAACAGTTGTCCTGATACAATAAAATAAGTATTTACGAAAGTAGAAAAGAACGTAAAATAGAATAATACAAACTATTATTTTGACAGACATGCAAAACAACAAATTAAAAATGTAGCAGAAAGAATTTCGTATTTTTGTTTGGCGCGTAATTCAATTCGACCGTTAGGGTTGACGCATAATTTTACCCAATCAGAATGACTTATCCTGTTCAGCCTGGGCTATCTTTACAGGCAGCTGAAATTGGGGAAGCCACCAAGCACTCTCTCTCTCTCTTTCTCTCTCTCTCTTTCTCTCTCTCTCTCTCTCTCAGAACTTCTTCGTTCAGGACAGACGTCTTACTGTCTGCTCTTCAATAGCAGCAGCAGCAGCATCGACACAATGAGGAAAGCCGTCTAATTTATGGACCCCTTGCGTCTATTCTCTTAGACCAAGGGTTCCCAGTTGAATATGAATTAGATGAATTCAATACGCTCCACACAGGAACAACTTTACGTCACCCCCAAAATTTCGATTGCGATGCAAAATTTCGCTCCGACACCTAGCTATTTCATCTCTGGGCAACATTTTCTGGAGACATCCACGCTTCTCCCCGAAACAACCAGAACTACAAACTCACGGTGACTTCATCGTTTGTCCTCAAACAACAAACACGACTTTTGCTACACTATTGCGAACATATCTCCCTCACACATCCCACAATGCCTTAACCTAACGATGCACTTTTCTATCCGGCATTTAGCTGCTAAAATGGTTTCTCAACTCTATAACAACTTCATTTCGTTTACTTACTTCTTTCCTTCCTACGAGATTTGCCACATAAAAGTAAACCCTTTATTCCATGCTGCCATTAAAAACCTTCATATAAGACCTTACCGCATCTTCTTCTAACTTCTTCATCCTCCTTTATTTTCCAACAACAATTAGCGAGGGAATAACACACACGCGCAAGAAAACATTTTCTTCGTTAAAAACATTTTCTTCGCTAAAAACACATAAAAAGAAAGGACAAACAACAGTAAAAAGAACTGGTAGGTCTATATACATATATGAATTTTATGTGAAGCAAGGGTTTATGAATAGTACGTTTACAACGAAATATTTTACTGAGAGAGATACGAGGTGCATACGATTAGTTTCCAGACCTTTTTCGTATGGGCACTTTTATTGATAGTACACACATGAAACTCTAGTCCCCTTCGAAGTAATCTCCTCTGGCTGCAATGCACTTGTTGCACCGTTCCAACAACTTCTGGAATATCCCATGGAAGTCCTCTGGTGTGAGCGTGTCAATGACCTTCGTCACAGCCTCTTTCATCTCCTCAATTTTCTCATAACGACAGCCTCTGAGCTTAGGTATTAACCAAAAGTCACAGAGAGCAAGGTCTGGACTATAGGGAGGGTGAGGAACTGTCTTGATGCCCAACTTGGTCAAATAGTCTGTGACAATGATAGAGTTGTGGACTGGTGTATTGTCCTGGTAAAAATGCCACTGACCCGATTTGAAGAGTGCTAGGCTCTTCCGACGGAATCTCTTCCTTAACTCCCTTAAAACCTCAACATAGTAACCCTAACCCTAACCCAAACCCTTTGGCCAATCAACTGTGCTGTATTGACTTCCTTACTCCTCCCACACCTCTCATCATCCCTCACAGACTCCCTGTTTTCCTTGAATCTCTTATGCCACTCAAAAACTGATAATCGATTCATGCAATATGCTCCAAAAGCAGTCTGAAGCATTCCAAACGTTTCTGTGGCATTTTTTCCAAGTTTAAAACAGAATTTCATTGCATATCGTTCTTCTAAAGTGTCAGATTGTATTTTTGAAATTCACCAGCTGTGACAATCAGGTTTTAGTAGGATGTATTCCGATTCCTGCTGTAGCTGTTCATTTGAACCAAAAATCATAAAAATTGGTCAGTTATCTCATAAGTTGTATAGCAATAACATAGTGAATTTTCAAGAGTCTACGATAATTTTAAATGCCCATACAAAAAAAGTCTGGAAACTTATCGTATGCCCCTCGTAAATGGTTTTCCTTTTGGTCTCTTGTAAGAAATTTTATAACTAAAAAAATATTTGAAAGGTTTTGCATCTAGTAAATATTGTTACTCACAAAGTCCTGTAGTGGATTTATGTTTTAATCGTTCAAGGTTATTTTCCGTTAAAGGTCCTTCGTTCTTTGTTTTATAGTTTCTTCCCAAATTTACTTGTCCGGAGTCCTGAGTTCAACTAACTTTACTTTTTTTTTTTTTTTCTTTTTTTTTTTTTTTTTAGGAAAGGAGGATATCTACGCTTGAAACAGGAAGTGACAAGGGGTCATAAATCAAATTTCTTCCAGACAATTTGTTTAGCACTAAGGGTGTTCTTTGGACTTACTGGTGCTAATTTTGTTACATTTACCATCATATATGCTGTTAAAAATGATTGGCTTTTTTTAGAACAAGTGAAAGCAAGTCTCTTTGTTCAAAATTTATTATTATTATTATTATTATTATTATTATTATTATTCAATATATATCTATATTCATTTAAAAAAAAATTGAATTTGGTTTCCCATAGGCTATTCTGTACAAGCACCTTGATATTTTTTATAAATACCCCGTGTCAGATGTAAATTCAATAATGTACTTTAAAATAGCATAGTAGTCGACATAAATGATTTACGTTTTGACCGGCACTTTTGCTTGGATTCTGAGATCGTGGAATTCGTCGCGTTGGAAAGCCGAGAACACAGGAGCATTGGCGGGCTGAAAATCTTTCAAATTACTCTAGATCAGAGAAAAGTTGGAAAGAAAGAAATTAAGAGAATTGGTGTGGGTGAAAAGAGAAAAACAGGGGTAAAAATTATAGTGAGAGAGGAAAAAAAAGAAAAAGAAAAAAGAATTACAATGAGAAGTATCGCGTGGTAGACTATGCTTTTTACCTGTCACCATCTCTTCTTTCTGGTCGTCGGTGCGGAAATCAAATAGTTAATTGTTATTTGCTGCCGAAATAGATATCTACAAATTGACAAAATTTATTACATCGTAAAGCTTAGTGATTCTATTCTTAATTAGGAAGAAGAAAGATCAATAAAAGAATGCTAGTGTCTTGTTTAAAATTCGATTTCAAAAATTCAATAAAATACTGTATCTTTTCGACTTGATACGATACAAATCCGGGTAGATAGCAGTGGAAACCACAACACAACTTCAGAGATATTAACCAATAGTAAAGGAGTATTGTGAATGTTTTTCAGTAGCTAAGCAACAAATTCTCGCTTCGCATAGTCGGGACAAAATGTCTTAAAAGAAGAGCTTGTTTTCTTTTTCTCCCTTTCTCCTGGCGATTACTATTTTTAAAGGTAAGTGAAATGTTGCTCCATTAAATGATATTAATTCTCTTATCATTAATTTTGTTGATAAATTAATGAAATGAATGTTCACCATGACAAGGTGTCTGTTCTAAAGAGCGAGAATTTTTTCTCTTTACCTTGAGAGAAGAAAAACACCAAAAAACAACCCCCCCCAAAAAAACAACCAAACAAACAAGCAAACAAATAAAAACAAATGTTGCTAAGCATTCTGTTATGACATCTGCTAGATTTTCTCGTTGAAAATATTAGTGGTTATATATATATATATATATATATATATATATATATATATATATATATATATATATATACATATTTGAAATCCATCTGGTGAGCTTTCATAAGCGAAATGAATTTATTATGGAATATAATTTGTAAATTTCTTGTTTTTTAAGCAATATATATATATATATATATATATATATATATATATATATATATATATATATATATATATATAAGAAAAACACTACGACAAAACATCAATTCTACCACAAAACTTCGCCAGAAAAATATACAGAGAATATTGATTTTTATTTATTATTTATTAGATTATGGTTTATTTACTAATTCTTTAAGAAGTAAAAGAAAATTGCAATTATTTTTGGTCTATTTTGTATCAGTAATTTTGGGAAATAATTCTTAAGCCGCTTTAAATATTTGGATATAAAAAATATTTACTTTTTAGATTCCTAACTAAAATAAATGTACTGTCACTAATTAAAAAAGATGTAGATAATGAATGAAACTTACTTTTATTTAAATAATGAATGTGGGTTTTACATTTATATATACTTATTTTTTATCGCAGACATTTCCTTAGATGAATATTCTGGACTAGTACCAAAAATGATAATCTGAGGATTGACTGTCATTAAAGAGCCTAGGACTTAGCCTATTTGTAATGACTTGCTAAATTTGTTTATTTAACACTCCTCTTAGCTCGTTCATATTTTTTGTGAAAAAGAGAGACTAGATGTTTGCATTGAAGGTAAATTATTTTGGTCAAATTTATTATTGATATAAAATCAAAATCGTTGAATTATAAATATTTTCGTGTCCAAACATTTTTATATACCTGGCATAAGGCACAATATCATTTTAAACATTTTAGTATATGGGGATTTTTATAAGCCCCGAAAAGCCCGGTTTATTCCTACGTTTTATAAAAGAATAAACAGTATTTCAACCGCAATAAGGAGATGGGTGACAGCTTTTGAAGAAAGGAGACAAACGACTTTTTGTTGTATATAAATTCTGTTACACAAAAAGTCGTTTGTCTCCTTTCTTCAAAAGCTGTCACCCATCTCCCTACTGCGGTTGAAGTACGGTTTATTCTTTAACAAAACGTAGGAATAAAGCGGGCTTTTCGAGGCTTATAAAAATCCCCATATAGTTGCAGATAAAATGCCTGCGGGAACTTAGCTGTTATTCTGGTTCCTTTTATCTCAGCACGTGCGTTCATCGCTCTTGGCTCCTGGCTGGTGATGATGGTACCAAATACGTTTGCCGTCGAGGGCTGCTACGAGATGGACCTGTTGCTAACAGTGGTGGGAGTGGAAAAAAAGAGGAAGAATCTTCAGATGGAGCTCTTTTTATAGTGGACACCACGTGACCCCAAGAGGCTGCTGATATTCGGTGAAACAGAATCACCAGTTCCTTAACAAATTTCCATAAGTAATCTGTGGGGATCGTTCGCACGGGTCTCCAGTAAAATGTCAAAAAGAGGTGGATAAAATAAATGAGCTCAGCGTTAGGGAGCTGTCCGTCGAGAAAGCTCCTCACCGTAATCTAAATCTAAAAGGGTTTGTTGCTTGATGCCTGGGCACCCCCAAACAGGAATGCCAACAGAGCATTTTTGGTAACCTTATCAACTTTCATAAAGTTTTGTTGCATCAAAAGGGGAGGTGAATAACTGAGGTGAATACAAAAGGATGAAAAGAGAGAAGACGAAAAACATGTCTTATATATAGAGTAAGTAAAGTTGGCGACCGTAGTCGAGGGCTCCCTTTTCAATAGCTAATACATCAAGGTGTAGGGGAGGGCGCTACTCCTTTCCCTGGATTACTCCACTTTACCCTCGATACGTACCTTATATTGCTGAGTGTTAATCAAGAAGGTATCAAGTACCATTTTTAAAGTCTTTGGAATGACGCGACCTGAGATTGAACCCATGGCTCCCGGACCATTGCGAACACTCTACCCACTAGACCAATGAGCCAGTTACTTTTTATCTTATATATACATGAATATTATTTACATTCAAAATCTTATTTGCTAAGAAAACATTTGGAAAAAAGAAAAAATAATCACGAGAATATCTTTGTATATATGCATCTATTTTTTTGTATAGAAAACTTGGATGGCAAAAGTTTGCATCCTACAGTGTGTGTGTGTGTGTGTGTGTGTGCGATTAGCTTTCAGGTAGGATAAATCGCGGATAGATGGGATCGCTATGAGCTTATGTGAGTGCCCTCTGGCTATGGACTTGAATGTGTTGGTCCTCCTGACTGGATCAACCACGGTTAAATGGGGTCATAAGCAGGCTCGAATGGTCGACCTTCTTTTCAGGATCGACACTATTAAATGGGATTGCAGACAGCTAAAACTTTACAGCTTCCTGGTTAGATCAAACTGCGGTTAAGTGGGATTGCAAGTCAGCTTGAAAATTCAGCTGAAGGTCGGCATGGGCGAGGAGTCAAGTGAGTAAACCAAAGTCATACCAAAGTTGCACTACACTTTGATCCTAGGCCTCTGTGGCCATGTCACTGCCTTTTGTGATAGGTGACAGCCTATATGTATATGTAAGTGGCAGTGTATTAAATAGTTTCAATGATGAAAATTCTATCATGTGATTAGTGAACTATTTCTGAGACGGTCTGCAGAATCAATTTATTTCATAAATAGTCCTTGTGTTGATAGCAGAAATTCATTTGTCATGTAGGGGTGACATCTGTTGTTGATATCGGAGCTCTCGTTTCTGGTGGGGTAAAAAACTTGCGTCATGAATGACTTTGTGTTTTTTCAATGAGGAATTTGGGTTTGAGTTGATCTTTCTGTAAATTATTTGTATTAAGAATACTTGAAATCATACAATTGTGTGCAAATTATTTGTATTAGAAAGGAATACTTGATGTAACTCTGTGCTAACAAATGAAAAAGTGAAATTCCCTAAAAATATGATTATGATTATAATCAAGTATCTATAAATGAATTGAATTTTCACACCAAACTAAACCAAACCAAAACATGACTCATTTGGATAATTCTCAAAACACTCAGAACATTTTGTGTAATGGTAGTTGCTAGAGGGTTATCCTGTAATGAAGGTCAGACAGTAGATATTTTGTTTATTTTCTTCTTTCTTTTCTGTATTTCCTTTAGATTTTAGAAAAAAATATCTCATCAATACATATCAGTCTTCCCCTTTTCCATGATTGATGGAGAAACCAATAATAAACTAACAAACAATCCTTAGAGTGAACACAATTGTACAACTGGAGTTTGAACTCACTTCCATTGGTCACAATGCCATAGGGATTCTGCTGAGATGACACAAGTTATGGTTACATCTTAGTGACTTTTGCCTTTGAATACTCTGATTTAATCTTCTGTAAAGTAGAAGACCCTACCTAAAAAATTTGCATCTGGTGGGGAGGCTCCAATTCTTGAGATCTAGGAAGTGTTGATTATCCCTTTGTTTCCAGTACTTCTAGGTTCACTTTGACCCTGAGTGGTAGTATTTTTTAGTTTTCTAGTAAGGGATAACATACATCTGTTTGAAAATAATAGTAATAGATTAGAAAACTTGAAATAATATAACTGCACACTGATTATTTGCATGAAGAATATTTACTTGATATTATAATTGTTTACCAAGGGTTATCATTATTAGTTACTTGAAACCATATAATTGCTTGAAACATTTTAAACCACACAGTTGTGCACAATTTATAGATAGCTTGTCTTAATTCAGAACTTTATCACTCATTCACTGCTATGTTTGTAAATAGTTAAAATCTCTGGTTCCTTTTTAGTGCAATAGTATTTACTAATCTCTTTTTGGTATTATTGCAGGGTAGCCACAAACTTTCTTGAAATCCTAGATTGAATATCATGACTTCTTTATTTTCCTGATTTTCTTTTTTGTAGTCAATTTGAGAAAATATATTAATAAAAAAGATAGAACAAAGCAAAACATGGAATCCTCAGATTCAACAAATTTTGGTCAGGATACACTCCTTACTGATCCAAATCAAGAGTCCTATCAAAAGTACATACACTCTGTGCTTGGAATTCAAAGCCGCCAGTTTCCTGTGAAACGAATCATATCAAAAGTTCCACGCCTGCCATCAATAAACACAGACAGCAAGATCGAACCTTTGGTGAGTGATGTTTTAATTCTTAAGAATAGTGAATCTAATTTAGCAAGAATAGATAACTCTTTCTTGTGTACTTTAGGAAATTAGTATGGTAGACTGGGTTCTTTAATCTTGGTAAGACAGCCAGTATATGAGAAGGTAAAACTCTGAAATAAAAATTGGGTGTGTGGGGCTATTTTATACCTACTTGCTTCTAAAACTGTGATACCATGACAGATATGGTTTGGCTGCAGACCAGTATTCCCCTTGGAATTTGTAGCATGCATTCTTCCAATACTTATCAGATTAGGATAGCACATTGCTCCATTCATTCTTATTTGGTTTATTTGTTGTTTTTTGTTTTCTTATCACAACATTTGAAAATTTTATAAGAGCCAAAAATGAATAATAAATAAATAAATAAATAAGAGCCAGTAATAAAAAGATTAAAAAACACTTGTCAAGAGCTAAAAACAAATGTTTAATGATAAAATATCTGAAATTCAATAGTTTAATTTTTTAAAAATTACAAGGAATTGATGATCAATATTACATTTTTAATGTCTTTTTTATGAGCTTAATACATTATCATCCATAAAAATATCTAGAAGTTTCTTAATTTTTATGTAAAGTTAATTTTCTTCTCAATTCCAAGATGTTATTATTTCTTGTGGAACATTGTACCATGAAATTGGACATTAATAAGTCTTATTCATTATTAAACTCGACAGCATTGAAACTAACCAAAAATCAAATTGCATTAATATTATGAATGGAACATTTATAGACCACAGATAGATCTCATATACATAGAGCAATCCAAAAGTTCTATGAGAGTCCCTGTTGTGTACCTACTTTTCAATTGCTGCATATTTCTGGTTATGGGGTAACACTGTAATGTTTGCTTTAGAAAAAATTTGCACTTCATAAAATATCTGTGTGGGTGTACTTATTTATGAGAGATCCAGCATATATGAAAAGATAATAAGTTTAGTTATTTTAGTTATATATGTATATAGATATATATTATATATATATATATAATGCAACAAAATAAATGGAACATCAAACAAATAAATGAAACCATTTAAAAGTTGTTTCTTATTTTTTCTCTTTGGTGGCTTGGGATATGAATGAGACAAGTGCAGCATAGAAGGAGGAGGATTATTTTAAAATTTTTCTTTTTTTCTATAGCCATGTTTAAACCATTACCAGCAGATAAATCGGCATCCCTCTGGTCGAAGAAAGCATGAAGATAGGTCTGGATCTTCTAAAGTGGAACAGCAAACATCTCTGGAATCCAGTCTAAAGAAATCCAAGCCTAATTCACTTTTATTCTCTGCAAACAGAGTTGGATCTCCAATACGTTTGAGTCCACTACAGTCCACACAGGTAAGGAAAGCTTAATTATTTTTCTGCCAGTTATGATACATTGTTGGGTGGTGTTTTCTCGCATATGAACCCATGTGGATTATTTAATGCTAAATCATGTTTATATATTTTTCTATCCCGGTCTCCATCTGATGAATCAGTTACTTTATGTAGCAGGTGAAATAAATTTATAATGGATTATATCTATTAATTTTTCTTGGTATTAATGATATTTTTTGCTCTGCATGTGAATTTTTTAAATATATTTTTCTATATATATTAATTAGCAATGCATTGAGCACTCTATTTGGATTATTCCTTTGAAATATATTTGCAGACTTAAATGATATGTGATATATATATATATATATATATATATATATATATATGATTTATAGGTGCTTAGTATTGCTATTTAAAATTTGTAATTCTATTTATTAAGTAATCCTATCTAATATAAATAATTTGCACACAGATGTATGGTTTCAAAACACTAATAATAATGATAATGGAGGTGTCCGTGGTGTAATGGTTATCGTCGTAGGAAATGGACACGGCAACTCGAGTTCAAATCCTGGACGAGAATGATTACATTTCACATAGCACTAATACCTTTGGGAAAGGTATGAATCCAATTGTTCTCCCTCCAACTATGGGTAAATAGTAGGGCAGACTGGGTTCTTCAGCCTTGGTGAGGCAACTAGTCTAGGAGAAGGAAAACTCTGAATTCAAACCTGCTAAACTCCGCTTAAAAATTGACCTTGTGTCATATCCTGCCTGAGCGGAGGGGTTGGTAAATAGGAATAATAATAATAATAATTCATCATTAAACAGTTTGGGATGGACAATCTGGTATTTGTGGTTGTGTTTACTAAACTATGATATCTTGGCCTCTGGGTGCCATCCCCCAGGTCAATGCCTGCTTAAAGTTTATTGCTTTATGCCTGAGGTGCCCCAAAAAGGGAATGTCAACAGGGTCAAGAATTTTTGTTCCTGCCATGCATGAGTCTTGATAAATTGCTTTGTGTCATATTCTGTGGGATATCAGATAAACTGAAGTTCTTTTTGACCTATAGATGAGACTCTAATAGGTACTAGCAATCTGGGTTTGTGTGGCTCTAGGAGTAATGGCAATGAAGATATACTCCAAAGCTCCAGGACTAGAGCTATACTATCAAATGCAGTTTACTGTCATACCCAGGACACCTGTTAGGAAATAAGGTGATTCATACCTTTGTAAAAGGTATGAATCAGTGTGGGAACATAACCAGACCCATGCACTTTACAGAATGAGAATCATACTCCATATTATGTTAGCTGGCTCTTAGCAAGTTGAGTCAAAATGCATGAGTCCCAGATGTTTCCACCTGGAAAGAGCAAGGTGAAAAAAAAAAGTTGAATAAAGGTTTAAAGGAAGAAGTTTGTGTGACATAGTTCAACGGTTTGTGGCATCCTCACTTTAAGCTATGTAGTTCCCTTATCTAAAAACTAAAACTGCTAGATTTTTGGCTCTCTGTATTTCTAGCCCTTTCTTCTTTGACCCTTTGTATTACTGTAGCAGACTGATTTCTTTCCCTTGAGTTGTTCATGTCTCCTCTCACTGACATGACTCTTCTAACTACTATAGCAGCAGCCCCACTCTCATTATATGTCCAGTGGGGGAAGATTCCTATTCCCGGATTTTCAACCACCCAGCTTTTGGGCATAAAACACCTCTGATAATGAGCCCTCAAGAGATGCTTAAAGGTGTGATAATAAAATTTTTTAGGCATTGAACCATTTTTATGCGTATTTTACTTGCAAGGAAGAATTAGTGATCCTATGCAAATATGTTTTGCTTACTCATGGTTGACCCACAACCATAAACATGTACACACCTGTATGCACACACACACACACACACACACACACACACACACACACACACACACACACACACACACAAGCACTCACGCCTACCCATATAGACCTAATCTGTATTCCACTATCAATTGTGTCACATCAGAATTCGACTATAATAGCACAACTGGAGTTTGAACTCACTTACTATGATGTTGTAAGCCACATTAGCCACTATACCACAGAGACTTCCCCAGTTTTGATATATGTTTCAATGAAAAAGTTCTGAAATTTCTCCCAAGAAAGACTTTATTCGTACTTAATTTAAGTTTGGGCACCATTCTCTTTGAAATAGTCTCTTGTGTAGTGATACACCCCTCCCATCACTTCTGCTATGCTTAGAACACTTCTTGGCGGTCCCACTCTTTAATTATATCAAGGAGCACATCTGATTCATGCTAGATCTCCTCTATAGTGTCAAAATGGTAACCTTTTATTTGGACTTTAAATCCAGGGTGGTGAGTAGTGTGGATGTGAAACAACACTGATGCTAATGTGACTCAAAATTTGCATGTTTTTCAATGTACTGTGAAAAGGTTTGTTGTTATGTTGGAAGACTGTCCTAGTCATCAATGCCAAATGTTCTCTCTCAGACACCTCTGAATGATACAATGAACTTGGCATTGACAGTGTGACCCCAGGTAGATAAAATTTCAAACAGGTCTATTTGACTTAGAGATTGAACTCTGTTGTAACTGGGGGGATCCAATACAATAATTGAAGACAACTCAGTTTGTTTTGGGTACTGATAATATTCATTATGAATATCTTTCCAACATTCATGATAGATAATCTATTCATTGAAAACAAATGTCCAAATAGATATGCATGATTTGGGCACAAGATCTAAGTTTTTGTGTGGGAGTAGGGAGAGTATTGGCCTTCAGCTGTTCTTTCTATTGTATGAAATCCTTGCAAGCCACATTCACTGACCCATTCATACTATACAATATTTCAGATGTTCAATCCATTCATACTGCATTTACCAAAATACCACAACTACCAATGTAATACCTATTTAAAACCACCCAGACAGAAATCTGAAATGCAACACAAAGAAAGTTAGTACATGGAAATGTATAAAAAGGAACGTTTATATACAATGAAAAAATTTATGGAATGAAATAACCTGTGTTTTAAAAAAAAAGGGATGGAAAATTACAACCATGCCATCCAAAAAAGGGAACTAAATAAAATCTTAGGTAAGTTTGGTTAGCTTCTATACCAACCATCTAGATCTTAGATTGCCAGTTCTTTCCTGGTTATGAGGACTGAAAACAAGTCAGACAACTTCTACTTGGAAGTGGGTCTGTACTTAGTGGGAATGATAAATAAGGGAATGATGGGTTGGGAGGTTTGGCGACAGAGGATGTCATCTGTATCCAGGGAAAAGATGACTTTCAGAACTGCGGTCATGGGAATCTTGGAAGCTTAATCAAAAGGAAAGGGCCATGTCACAGCCACACTGCTAACTAGGATTAAGAATAGAACTAACTTACCAGGGGTGGGATCTAAGCTTTTTCTCTCAAATCTATTTTTGCTCTAAGCTAATGCTTAAAGGAACAGATCAGATCATAATGTCATACAATCCTTTCTGTTGTATAGTTTAAATCACAGCCAGGATCATGAGAAAAACCCTTTGTCTCCCATCAGATCAATATTGTCCATGATGTAACCAACATCAAGCAACACTGCTTAAGATTGATGCCAGCTGTTCACTTCTTTAACATAGTCCCAAAATGGATGGACCCACTCACAGCGGTAGAATACATATTCAGCCATTTCTCCAATCCACTGCTGCAACTGGTGCAATTGAGTATATCTGTCAAGCCTGCTTTGAATGCCATATTGGCAAGAGGTAACACATTCTAAGCAAGCCACCAGAATGAGAACTCTATTATTGAGATACCTTGTCTCTGATGCCCAATTCCATCAGTGGCAAAAATCTCCTCCAATTACAAGCAAAGTTATTTCTCAAGTTGGTCAAAAATAGCCCCTTTACTAAATCCCAAAACAGTACCTTTTGAACTCATGAAAGCTCATTGAACCAAGGAACTTTATGAAAAACTCTCCTACACTCATGGAGAAAGTGCTTCTTTCCTCAGCATTTGTTGGCTCTTAGCCTCAGGGTGGGATTTCAGTTTAGGTAAGATGGCTATAGCCTGTTCTGACAATGTATTTCCCATTAATGACTGGCTCAGGAATACCAGCCTTTCAACAAACAAATAGCTTCTTAAGTCTGGTATCTTTAAACCTTCATTATGAGGTTGTTGGCAACAGACCTGTCAACAAATCATTGGTCTCCAACCCTTCCATGAGAGTGAGAAGAGATATTACTTTGCCTGTTTTTCTGACCAATTTCTCTCCAATTAGAAATCAGGACTGAACCATGCCCTAAGGCTACAGATTGGATGTCACTCCAGCAGAAAGGAATGGCACTTCTCCTGGTACCCAACCACACCACTTCACTCTTATTAGAGTTTATTTTGGCCTCTGACACATTTTTGTACCTTGATAGCACCTGTTGTACTGCAATTATGCCTGAACTGCAGGATGCAAACATGTCAACAGTATCTACAAAAACCTTTGCTCTGAGCAACTGATGGTGTGTGATCCTGTACAGGATTGGATTTGCCCTCTCATCCCTTAGCCTCCCCAGCAGAGGCTCCAATTTGAGGACATAGAGAAAGAGAGACCATGCACACCCCTACCAGATGAACGATTTGACCACAAAGGAACCTGAATACTTTCCATTCATGTGTACCACTGCTGTAGGGGATTGGTACAGAATGCTAATCCATTTGTGGTACTCTGGTTTGAATCTAGCAGTGTCCAGAACCACCACCCAAAACTGATGACCCACCCTATCAAATGCCTTGGACTGTTCCAAATTAATCACTCTGGTTTGCATATCATCTGTATCCTCTTGGATCTCATGTGTAAGTTTGTTTTGAATTGATCTTCCCTTCACAGTGTAGTTCTGCTCAGTTCTGATCCGATCATTAGAAACAATCTGCTAGCAGTTTGCTAAGGCCCCAGCCAAAATCTGTGATTAGCTGAGTTATTGGCCTGTAATCATTTCGTTCTTCCTATACGTACCTTTCTTCAGTAATGTAACATGTTCGGGGATGGCTACTTGGGCAAACCAGTAGTTGAACATATCCATCAGAATAGGCACAAACATATGTGACAGCCTCAAGTACACTTTATCAGGTAAACCATTTCATTGTGGCAAATTGCTGAGGCCAACCTGCTTCAAGGGCTTCACAATCTGTAACTCTCCCCTCACAGCTAGCTCCAGTAGGAAGGGAAAGTCAGCTAAATAGCTGTGAAATTCCTGCACTAGGAGGGCCAGCAATCAAGTGAAAAGATCTTTAAAAGACATCCAAAAGGCCTCACAAGTTTCCTGATCCGTTCAAAGTCTATGACTATCAGAAGAATAGACAAATTCAACAAACCAACATGAACTGCATCCATTTTGATATTTCACACTTTGTTAGATACACTTTTTAACCAAGATCTAGCTATATATTCTTAGTAGCATTCACAAGTCTTGTGCTCCAGGTCCCTTCTAACTAAATCTATCTCTAGAGGATTCCTTCCTATACTGCCTGAGTCAACTTATCACTTAAGAGCATACTTTAGGGATCCCCATCACTTATTTTCAGTAACTGCTCCCACTGAAACCATCTGGATTAAGTTTTCCAGTCTGTCCTGGAAGTCCTTTATCTCCTGTATTGAACTTCCAGAAACTGGTCTGGGTAGGCCTATCACCTTAAACTTAAACTGACTAAAACTAGTTTATGGTCAGCAAACTCTGACCAGTGGAATATGGGGCAAGATATGAATTCTATATCTGCTCTTCTAACACTCTCCTTGAGTAGGATTTACAAAGACTAGAAGGGGAACTATCAAGACATGTCCACATGTCCCTCCTTGGGTAATCCAGATGAAATCTGTCTACTCAGCCATGTCCAGCCATCAGATTGATCAGACTGCTTTTGTACTTTAACACCTTGCAAGACCTCTTCTAATTTGGGCGGGGGGGTCAAGGAATCCATTATAATCCTCCACTTGAACTACCTACTCCAAGCCCAAAAGGAATGGCCCCCAACTACTGAAAAAAAGAACATCTCTCCACAATGTACTTGGGCATGTAAACCACAACCACTCAGAATGTAACTTCTCACATGTGCCACAACTAGCTAGCCCCTGTCACCTGCAAAGACAAGATTGATACCCACTTCAAGCCTGCATCCCAACTAGCACAGACCCTATTGCTGTGGCAGTTGCCAAATACTGAAAGAATGATATAGTCCTTCTCTAGCACCTCACAGTCCTCCGTGCCAATGAAGAGAGTCTCCTGCACCACAGCTACATTCATATATTTTTGTAATGTTCTTTCCATGAATAAAAACTGCCCTTTCTTTTACAGGCAAAACATAGATCTGTTTTTTCACCGGAGCCTCCTGAAGGAAAACCTCTACGTCAGTGGTCAAGACAAAAAAGAAAATCAGCTCAAACTTTTAGGAAACAAAAAGGTAAAAGTTTATAGAAGTATCACTGATGTGATTCCTTCACTATGTTTGCATATTTAATCCAAACAAAATTTTTCATATTTTTCAATTTTCTTTTTATCAATAAGGTGCACTCATCTTTATTTTCAAAAAGAAAATAAACTCTTGGAGGTGTAATGGCTGACTCTACTTTGCAGAAAATATGTGATACACTTAGTGAATTTTAAATGTTTACCATTTTTTCCTTTTCAAGAAGGGATTCTTACTAACATTGGAATATGATATTTGCATATTCAAAAAACGGACAAATTGAGAATATCAACACAGTGAACTTGCTATAATTAATTGCTTGAGAAATATCAGTAATGTTTTTTTTTAATATAAGAGAATGATAGTGTTGAGATTTGCTATTAAATAAAGTAGCTTTTAAGATCAGATAAAAACTGCATCTTCATTGATCTGATACTCTCACACTGATTGAAAAAACTAACAATATCATTAGTTTAGATTAAAAGTATGGTAAGGATAACTGGAAGCTGAATTTTTTTTACCTTTTTTTTTTTCAATGTAGGTATCATTGGAGAATGAGAAAATAGAAATTCAATTCAAGAAATCAAATTACTAAATTTACCAAAACTTTTCTTGTTCCCCACTGATGGCTGAAATTAGAAAAATGAGGTCTAAAAAATTTCAGCTTCGAGTAACCTAGAGTAGATATCAGAAGATATTGTTGGAGCATCTTTGGAGAGTGGTAACCATCACTGACTCCAAGGTTCTCATAAGCTTTGTTGGAAGCACACTTGCTATTTCTAAAATTAGTTTTATGAATTTGTATATGCAAGTAAGTCTGTTGCTGAATTTTAATCTAAAATTTTCACTGTATAATATTTGATCTTTGTGATTAATGAAGGAGCATTTGATTATGTGCATTAACAAAAGAGATTATGTTGAAAAATAAATATTTTTAGTATGAGATAATTGTCACTTTTATAATCAAGTTACAAACTTATTTATGTACCTATGTACAATGAGGGTCTAAAAACTTCAAGTTCTAACAAAGTAAAGAATGACTTTTAAAATTTTTTGTTTTATATTTTAAGGGTTGGAGAAATCAATATCTAGACTATCATGTAAATTTCATAAATCTAGGTCATTCTCTTCCTTTTTGTGCTGAAAACTTTTCCACAATTCCCTGTCGGAGATTCATTGGTATGTTGGTTCTTCCTTCTTGTCAGTCAGTTACCTGAAAGGGAATTTGGCAAGAGAAGCAAAAGAACAAAGATAAGGGTAACTTTGGGTTAAGGTTTTTTATTGTCAACTCATACTACTTCTTGGAAGGGAGATATTCTCCTTCAAAGTCTTGGGGGTCAAAAAAAGATCGAATACCAATCGTCCTTTTTAGCACCTGAATTTTGGGCCTCTTTCTTTTGTGTATTCTCCAAGGGTTCTTCCAGTCTGAGGCACTCTGGGAATCTTACTTTTTGTGTCCTTTTATTTACTTTTTTTTATATCTAATTAATTTAATTTTGTTTTATTTTTGTTTAATTTGTCTGTATTAATTCCCACAATACATCCCTGTCCAAGTATCGAAGCAATGGTAAGGATGCATTAGAGAAATGAATCTTTTGTAAGGTGTGTGTGAAAGTATATGTGTTTTTTTGTTTTGTATTTTATTGTATATATGTATTTATATTTCTATGTGTAGTAAAATTAATCATTATATCTGGAAAAACAAACACATCTACCTGACTGTGTGATAATTGGTTCTTGTGATGTGTCTTGCTGTATTTCAAATGTAGAGGGTATGTTTTTTGTGTTATCAGTTAGGGGGGTTTTGTTTTTGTCGTGAACATGAGTGAGTATTGCTGGTTTCAATCAATTGAAACTGTTTATTCATTTCCAGTCAATGTCTCTATGATGGAATATTTGTTTTCTCTTCTTATGACTGTATGGCTTAGAATATGGAGCTTCCAAGGGTTTCCGAAGTCTTTCTGTTCGCAACCATATGTGTGTTGATGTTTTAAGATCTTTGGGTATGTAAGATTTCTGAGTAGTATGTAACTGTCCTTCTTAATATCATCACTGGTCAGGTCAGGATACTCCTGGTCTATGATTGGTTTTGGGAGTAATAGTTGGGTTCTCAAGACAGCAGTAGCTGGGAGAAACCTTGCTCATTAGGTATGTTCCTAATACCAAGCAATATTATTGGTAATGCATCCAATCAGCTCTGCTTCCTCATTATGATTGCTGTTTTTTGGGTATGGTGTAGCCTTTCAATCATTCCATTGGCTTAAGGGTGATATGCCGTTGTGCAGAGTCTGTGGAAGCCTATTATAGTGGACACGTCTCTGAACAGTTCACTTTCAAACTGGCTTCCTCAATCTGTGATAATGTGTAGGGGAACTCCAAAGTGAGAGACCTATATGTTTAGGAATGCTAATGCTATGGTGATGGCAGAGGTGTCTTGTAAGGGTGTGGCTTCTACCCATCTTGTTACTCTATCAATGCATGCAAGTACATATCTAGCTGGGGATGTGTATACACCGTCATAGTGATAGTGGGTAACAGTGAACCAGTGATCTTTATATGCACAATTTCAGATCTTCTAGATGGTAGAGAGAATGTCGTTGTTTCTAACCCTTGAACCAAATGCGTATGCTTCTTTGGCCAGAAGTATCTGGATTTTGTCATTTTTACAGTTGGGGGTAGGTCCTGGATGCGAGATGCTGTGAAACATGATGAAGATCCTCCTATGTAGTGGTTCGGGTATGTAAGGTCTAGGAGTGGATGTAGATAAGTCACCCCAAATGAATGATCCTTGCATCTCATTGGGTTTAAACTGACTCCTGTATGTGTTGATTTCCTTATTCTCTCTTTTTGTGATTCACTGATTGCTGGTAGATCACTGGGATCTATGGTCACCAAGCATGTTGGTTAAGACAGGTTATCAGCGACAACATTTTCGTCACCTTTTATGTACACAACATCTGTAATATATTCGATTATAATCAATTAATATCTTTGTTGCTTGTTTGATTTCATGGGTGTTTTTTTGTTGAAAGTGGCTTGTGGTCTGAAAACAAGATGATGTTTCTGCCTTCAATTTGTGACCTGAAGTGCAGGACTACCTGGTATGCTGCTAAAAAGTTCTCTGTCAAAAGTAGAGTATTTCCTCTGGTTTTCAGACAACGTTTTTGAGTAGAAACTTATTGGAACTGGATCACCATTTATTATTTGATGCAGTGGTGCACCAACTGCATAGTTTGAACTATTGGTGACAAGATGGTATTCTGCAGCTTCTGGATTAGGATGTGTCAAAACAGACACCTTGGTGAGAATGTCCTTAACAGCAACAAATACTTCCTTTTCACCAGGGCTTAGTTTCAGCACCTTTGCTGCTGGATTCTGTTTGATGGCTTCAGTTAGAGCCAGTAACACACTCACAGCTTGTGGAATTAACTTCCTGAAAAATTCATCATTCCCTGGAATTGACAAAGGGATTTGGAATCAGTGGTTTCAGGGAAATTCCTTATGTCTTTGATTTTCTGGGATGTTGGCTTAAGTCCTTTAGGGTTGACATTATAGCCCAAGATGTTTAAGTTGTCTTTGAAAAATTGGCACTTGTCAACAGAGATTTGGAGGTTGTTCTCTTTGAGAATTGAAAGAACTTTCTTGAGATCTCTGTGATGTTGTTCCTTAGATTTGGAGAAAACAAGTATGTCATCGATATATATGAAAATGTAACTCTCACCCATGAATATGTTGTCCATAAATCTTTGGAATGTTGAGCTGCTGTTTAGTCAACCACATGGCATAAACAGGTTCTTGAAAAGACCAAAAGGTGTTATCACTGTGGACTTTTCAATATCTCCCTTAATCAGTGGAATCTGGTGATAGGCCTGAAGCCAATCAATCTTTGAGAACATCTTCTTCTTGAAGAGCTTGGATCCTAGGCTCTTGATGTTTGGGATTGGGTACCTGTCTGGTTTGGTTAGCTGGTTAAGGTGTCTGAAGTTGCCACATTCACACCATTTTCCTGGGGTTGATTTTGGGACCTGATGTAGAGGTGACTACAAGAGGGACTTCAATGGTCTAATTATTCCAACTTGCTGGAGTGCCATGAACTCCTGTTTTGCTGACTTGTATTTCTCTTTGGAGAGTTGTCAAACTTTGACATAGTTTGGGGCGCTATCTCCAGTGTATATGACATGTATTACTTTTGTGTTAGGCACTAGAGGCTGCTTCGTCCATGGTCTGGTGAGTTTTGGAAATTCTTTGAGGAAAACTCCACTTTTTCTGATAGAATGGTACAGTCATTCTCTGTTATACTTTGAATTTGCACGATGACTTGTTCTCCTTGAATAAATTGGTGTGTCGTTTCATCAATAAGTTTTCCATTGCTGCAATCCAGGAGTAGGCCATTGTGATGCAGAAAATCTGCACCTAGGAGGGGTTTGACAATATGTGCACTAACTATGGTCTATGTGTATGAATGACATAGGCCCGGAATACCAATGACTAATACTGTTTCAGCAAAATATTCTATATCTCTTCCATTTGCTGCTAACTTAATGGGTGTTGGGTCTAGATGTAGACCGAGTGCCATTTTCTGTGGCAAGATTGTAATAGAGGTACTAGTATCTATCATGAAGTTTACATCATTCGGCCTAGTTTTGTGTAGCAACCTCAAAAAGATGGGAATTGTTGGTTGCTAATGCAATTCACACTTGCAGTTTCCTGGCTCGTGAGTGATGACATGTCTAATAGGTGAAGATAGTCTAGAAGAGGGCATTACTTTGCATGCAGACTTATTTGGCCACCTGCATAATGGTTTATAGGTTCTGGACCTTTTTGCATAATATAGGTATCTATGGCATATTAGGGGCTTCTGGTTCTCATAGAAAGGTCTGGTATTGTATGTCGTTCTTGGATGTGGTGCTGTTGGGTCTTGTGTATCTGGTTTTGTTTGGTGTTTCTGTGTGATATACTCCCCTGTGTTTTCCAAAAGGCATTATTTCATCAACTAATGTATCCAGTTCTATTAACTTAATATTCTTCACTACTGCTAAAACTGACCTTACTTCTGAAGGTGGTGCCTGAATAAATTTGTGACGAATAAATTTATAAAGTTGATGGTCTCCCAATCATTTTCTTTTCTACAAGCAGCTTCTTGAACATTTCAGGTTTCGTCTGTTTATGTCTAGCCAGTACCACGTCATTCAGTTCAGTATATTTCTTTGCAGCAATGATGGTGGGTAGCAAGCTTGATATTATACCAGGAGACAAAAATGATATAACATGGCAGAATTTTGTGTGTTTACTGGTTATGTGTCTAAGTTCAAATTGAGCCTCACAAATACAAAACCAACCATTGACCACCATCTGCATGAAGGCTGGAATCATTATGGAGATTGCTGAAATATTTTTTCCATTTTTAGTTTTTAATACTGCAGTGAGGGAGGATGTACCCCCCCCCCACTGCCAAAAAAACCCTGTATAATGTCTGTCAGTGTTATGGTCTTTTTTTTTAGAAAAACAAAATGAGAAGGGAGTTAAAGAAGATAATAAAATTTCTCAGTAATGTGTATGTGTGTGTAGCAGAAAAGAAATGATAAAGTTAGATACTCACATGTTTTTTTTGTTTTTTTTTGCTGGCAGCAACTTGTAAAAGTAAACCTTCTTTATATCAGGAATGTGTGTTAGAATTTTAGCAGCTAGTCTGGTGGTGTTGGACCCGTCATATTGAAGGCTACTATGCAGGATAGCAGCAGCTTTCTTAAAAAAAATAAATGTGGGATAGTTCAACATGTGGTGTAAATTTGTGAACAGAAAATAAAATAAGTTGGGTTAAGGTTTTTTATTTTGTTGACTCATACTACTTCTTGGAAGGGAAATATTTTCCTGAGCGAGTCAAAGTGCTTCTCCTTTGAAGTCTTGGGTGTCGAAAAAAACCCCGAATACTGAGTGTCCTTTTAGGGCCTCTTTCTTTTGCACATACCCCAAGGGTTCTTCTGGTCTGAGGAACTCTGGGAGTCTTACTTTTTGTGTCCTTTTATTAACTTTTTTTATTCATATATAATTAGTTTAATTTTGTTTTATTTTTGTTTTATTTGCTTTTTATTAATTCCCACAGATAAATACCATATGTTCTTTATAGATTTAAGGAAAGCAGTGATCTAAAATCTCTTTGAAAAAAATCAAGTATATATTCTTAAGGAAGTAAAATTAAAATTAGCAGTTTTATTTGGTAAAAATTTCAAAATTAGGTAAATTTGAAAGCTGTGAAAAGAAAAATGCATTAATAAGTGATTTTTTTTTCTTTTTAATAGGTATCCAAATATACGAAGGCCAGAGTAATGTCCTTTTAGTGTTGCAGACGATGAGAGAAAAGTCTTTTCTTGGGTTTGTCTATTTAAGTCCAGCCGTTCCAAAATCTTCTGTCAACTATTATTATTATAACCTAAAGTAAGAAAAAGTCATTTTTTATTTTATCTTTGTTAATTTTTTCCAGCCATGGTGGTAAATGTTTTTTTTAATTTTTGTTGATGACCAGGATTAAAAAAAATCTTTTTAAAAGGCTAATTATATTTTGACCCTTACTTGAATTAAGAACATAGACAAGTTAGAGTACTAGACCATTGATCGCGAGTTTAATTGTCATTACGTTTCTTGAACTTCAGGCCTTGTGTTTAGTTTAGTTACTGATAAGCAAATAAGGATATCAAAAAGTCATGTGCTGAGGTTACCAAGATCTATGGTAAGCACAAATCTATAAATCGGATGACTTTTTTGCATTATATTGTCATAATTGTCTTTTATTATTATTGTTGTTCATCTCCTATTGAATACATGTTCACTTTGTTGGTTCCCAGAGACATGTAGTTGACTTCAATGTAGTTGACTTCATTTTTAAACATACTCAAGTAATGTTCTTGTATCAGACAAAGCCACATGGTTTGGTTTGGCTTCTTTCTTTAATGGCACATCAACCTTTGTAGGTTAATGCCAAAACCATCCTTATAGAAGAACAGCAGTGGTATTATTTAAGCCATAGTATAAGGGGGTTCATATTTTTTCCAAGGGTATTAGTTCAAAAGTGAATGTAAAACATGAGTGGAGTTCAAACTCACTTACTATGATATCTCAGTTCAGCATATTAGCTGCAATGCCACAGGTACTTTATCCACTATGCTGTATGCAATCCCCTTCCCCCACTATACCATAAGGATCCACTCATTATGCCACAAGGACTTCCCTCCAGCAACATAGCTTTGTACTTCTGAGTATTAACTAAAGTATTTCTAGCAATAAAGCAGGTAAAACTATAAGACAATCAGTTGAAAAAATTTTTTGACGTTATTGTTATTATCATTTTACTTTACTAGTTTTCATGCTGATACATGCTACAGGCCTTTATTGGAGTCCAAATAATAGCAAGTTCTTTATCTCTCCAGTTGTTTTCTTTGTATTCTTGCTCTGGATAGTCTCATTTTAGTCTTCAGTTTCTCCATAATTGTTCCAAGAGTTCTGACTATCATTGGTATCTCTGCTACCTTCATGTTCCATAGTTTTTTTCAGTTCTTTAGCAAGGTCCAGGTATTATCCTGTTTTTTTGGGTTTTTTGCTTTCCTTTAATTTCACTTTGTTGTCTACTGGAATGACAAACTCTATAGTTAATGAATTCTTTTTTTTTTTGTTAACAATAACAAGGTCTGCTCTTCTGGTAGAGATTGAATGATCTGTTTGTATTTCAAAATCCCAGAAAATTTTGTGCATTTCATTTTCCAAGACGATTTGTCTGTATGGTCAAAATTCTGTTGTTGTTTACAATTGTCCATCAAGTCATACCTGCTGCTTACTATTATTATTTCACTCCTGGCAAGTTATTCTCAATAGTTTTAATTAGTGGCCTTTTACTGATGTCTGAATGACAGCAAGTGAATTAAAATGAAAGTTTTTTGTTTTGTTTCGTATTTAATTATCAGCAGTTTTAAAAAATAATCAAAATAACCCCAGTTGTAATTCAAACTAAGCAACTAAATAAAGAATTTATTGGAAAATAATTCAAAATGTTAAAGCAATTACAAACGTTATCTTACTGGAGAACATTAGAGCATATGTGTATTTAACTGTGATGTAGCTGTATTCACCTTGGGACTTTGAAAATGAGCAACTACTCTATTATTATGTCTAATTTGGAAATTAAACTTTGTCATAGATATCTCCTTTTTGATTTTGATTTAAGCACATGTATTCCATTTTGTCTGCATCAACACGGAGGCCTTTGTCACCTGCTGCCTTCTCCAGACTATGCAGCAGGGATTTGGCCAGGGCTGATGTATTTGCCAGAAGTGCTATGTCATCAGTGTAGTCTGCATCTGTAACTGTTTGCTTCTTGCCTTTGTCACAGTAAACCCATTTTCTTACATTAAATCTATCAATGTTTGAAGTATGTAGTCTAGGCTGATTATGAACAGGTATTGGGCTAACATATCTCCTGAGCAGAACACCTGTAACACTGTCAAAGAAGTTTGTGTCTCCATCCAGCGAGTGAACCTTTACTTTCGTGTTTTTATAGAGCATCCTTATAGCTGCTATAGTTTCTTGGTGGGGACCATAGGCTAGAAGTATTTGTTTCATCTTCCCTCTGTGTATGGAGTCATTGCCTTAGAGAAATCTATAAATGAGAGTGTTGCCTCGGGTTTTTTTTGCTCTGAGTCCTTCTATGATTCGATGGATCATCAAAATTCGTGATGTGGATCTATTTTTTTGAAAACTATTTTGATTCTCCCTGAGAATGTTCTCAATTTCAGATTCAAAGCTGTTGAGTAGCAGAGCATCATAAATCTTAACCTCTTACCGAGGTGATCATGGTCTGATAATATTTTTTTCTTTTATTTCCATCAATTAGACTTATATCACGTTTTTATTTATTCACTTATTTTTATCTTTATTTTTTTAAAATTTGAGTGAAGGCTTACACTAGAAAAAAGCAAAACTGCGATTGTTTTTCGTTGTACGTTTTAAAAGTTTCACGTTAAAAGTGTTATAAAAGTTATCTCCCCTTAATTTCTTACACTTTCATTAAAAACACAACAAAAACAAAAATATGTAATCGCGAGACAATTTAGTCAGCTTAAAACTCAGTTAACTTCAAAATGTAAAATCAGTCCATAAAAAAATTTCATATTCTTTCAACATTTATTTAAGAAGAACATCAAAAGTACAGATCACTGCTCTAATTGTGTTAATCTGCCATCTGTCTGCTGGCAAGAACCTTGGCAATTTGCTATTAATACTTTCCTATGTTTTACTAAGTATCAGATCTCGAATTTGTTGAAATCTTTATGATCTGAATTTTTTTTTCTTCTTTATTTTTTCGTTTAGAGGCGCCTTATGAATTTTGAATTTGAGTAGAAACATAGATTGATAAATTCGTATTTCTATTAAAGAGGTAAAAAAAAAGTACAAAAAATTACTAGGTAACATTTTTATATCCAAAATATATTTGAACAAAGTCAGAGAACTTAACAATCAAGATCATATGTAACTCTAGTAACCAAAATGTACACACAAGTCTGAGTACATCAGCATATAATAATGGTCATCTCATAAATTTAGAAAAAAATCCATGGAATATTTCTTTTATTTTATTCATGATTTAAAATTCTTATTTACAGAGTGGTGAACTATGAAAATATTAACAAGTCTGACTATTGTACAATCAGTGATAGAGGTGTCATGCGAATCCGAATGGATGATGAGACAGAATTTTTGCCTTTGGATCAATGGGAACAAGAATATCATTATTTTACTATGATAAGAAAAGTAAGAAACCGCATGAATTTTTTTTCTGGATGTCTTTATCTTTCAGTTCTCTTAACTTGTATTGGGCTTTTGCTTATTCTTTAGTATGAGAATCAAAGTGAGTTATCTAGGCACTGGGTATTTTTCATATAAATTATAACTCACTATTACAATCAAATAATTCTTTTCTTGAAGTCGATGGTTAATTTTTGAAATTTAATTTTAAATCTTTAAAAAAGAAAAAAAAGTACAATTTGGTGTAATGTTGGCTTGTATGGAAAATGAAGTCTGTAAATCTAATTCAAATTCTAATTGAAGTTACATATTTCATTTTGCATTAATGATTTTGTGAAAGGCATGAAACTATCTCTTTTTGCATTCTATTCTTGTACTGCATGTCATATGGAAGTCCTTATCACTAGTATACCATGATAATTGATCGAAAAGTCAGGTTGGATTCTTCTGCTATGATTTAATCTAATACTATTTGTCTCATTGGGAAGGAGAATGATACTCCCTTTATGCCACAAAGAGTGAAGCATAGCAGCATTCCATTTGTTATTAAAACCACCAACAATATCATATTTGATGAGAGGGCCAGAAGTAAGGAATATTATGTAAGGACCTAGGAGCGTGCACACACACACACACACACACACACACACACACACACCTATATATATATATATATATATATATATATGCACATATATAGATACATCAATAATATATATATTTCACTCACACACAAACACATACATAGATGCATCAATATTATATATATATATATATATATATATATATATATATATATATATATATATATCAATGTTTAGATCTAATCTATAATTCTGTTTGTGTGAAAAAAATTCAGATTGTACAATTAGCAAATTCTACTAAATGATATCAGGGAAAAAAATTCTGCCAGAGCAATCCTGAAGAGCCATTTGGTGAAACCTTGGTAGACTCGCTCTTGGCCATGTAGGAATTATTTTCATTATATATATATATATATATATATATATATATATATATATACATATATATATTCTTTAAAGAAAAAACCAAAGACCGGTTATTTTAGGATTATAAATTTATTTCCATCCTGTTTTGCGTTTCTGATGTAAACCAAAAACACGAAGAAAAATATAAAACAGGACTTCTTCAGATCCAATGGATAAATAAAATGGAATAGTTGAGCTCTACTATATATATATATATATATATATATATATACTTGAAAGGATGCTAAAGAATTAGCCCTACCATAAAAAGGAACTATTTTAGTTGGTAAAGGAACTGGACAAATGGTGTGTGTCAATGTGTTGAAATGCCTGACTCTAGGTCATTCCCTTCTTTGTTGGCTAAGAAATTTTCAGCTTCTCCTCTTGTATGCTTATAAGGTCTCTCAGTAAGTCTGTAGCTAAATGGGGAAAAGTATTTATTTGACACAACTAATATTCTTTTTTCAACATGATTTCTTTCCTTGTCAATGCACTGCATTCAGTTGTGTAATGTAATCACACAGATGAAATATTATGAAATGAAAATTATTTATCAATTCCTCATGCAATTTCTGATTCCTCTTCTCAGCAGAAGAGGATATTATCTGCTTATACATCTATCATTTGAGCAACATCCCATTATACTTGAATTAAGGGGTCAAAAACAGTTTCACAGTTTTGTGACATTAGATATAAATATCAAGCTTAGTTTAGTATGGCACAAAATGAGGGTGCTCTGAAAATTAATTGATCTATGTGATTAGATTGTGAACCTTCACCTGCAGAAGATACACTTGTCTCATTTCTATGTAATGAGTTAACTTCCCTGTCCCCTAAACCCAATATATGTGCATTTCTAGCTAAAGTATTGTTATCATTGTAAATTGTTTTAATTGGACTAATTTCGCCATCTTAATTTTTTTCTAATCTATTGTTCTCTCGAGCTTTCCTCAAATAACTGTTGTATTTTAGAATGTGAAATTAAATCAGGGGATGAGGGAATTGCTTCAACATCTGTTACTTCTTCCTTTAATTTCTTGGAACTGTCTTTCCTTAAAGTAGAATCCATAAAGCTCTGGTGAATTTTAAAAATTTTGATTATTTGGGGTTTTTAAGAATTAGTACCAAAGGATCTTTTAGAACATAATGGTGATCATAAAACAAAAAAAAAAGAGAAACAAAGGTGAGAAAATTAGTCTATATGAAATAATAGTTTAGTCTGTTAAAATGGGACACTTTGTGGGAATCAGTTTAACTTTGCTAGCAAGGAAAGATTGCTAACCATCACGGCAAAATTCACCCTTATCTCGTTTATATGTAAGTGGGGCTTTTATGAGTTACCTCCCTTGTTAGGTAAAAAAACAGCATTAAAAAGAATAAAAATACCCCTATCAAAAAAGAAAAAACAAACAATGTAATCCTTAGAATAATATTTTTATAACCTAGATATTACAAATCTTTGATTCGATTGGTATAGTGAGCCACCTAGTGAGGAACAAGCTCACAACACAAGCAAACTGGTATATCAACCACTGTGTTATAGAAAAAACCTTAATTGTTAATTACCATGCTTCATCTGCAATTTACTTAGTGGTGGTTGAACTTCTAAACTAGCATGTGTTGGAAACTTACAGATTTGTAACTTGAATGTTTTTAAGGAGAACACCTGTGACAAATTTCTGTTACAGATATTGTCAATGGCTTGAACATCATAGTTATTGGACAGTAATTCTCAAACAGGATGGACTTGATTCTCTTTGGGGGTAATTTCTCTTTTAAGCAGAAGAATTTGGCATTATCACAGAGTGGTGTCAACTTTTCAATGATACCTTTCACAGATTCAAGTTTGAATCTGTCAGAAGAATCACTGAAAATTTCTCTGAAAATTTTATGGAAAACTCAATATTTTTAGCATCCAAATATTATCTGCTCTGTTAGTGGGGCTTAGAATATGTCAATTGTATCACATGTCTTTTATATGACACTAAATTGCATTCTGTGGTAAGTCTCAAATTTTGAAGTTCTGGGGGAGTGAGGAATTACCCTTTTGTTTGTATAACTCCCAGGTTCACTTTGACTCCGAGTGGTAGTACTTGTTAGGATCTCATTTATGGGTCAAATAGATCTGTTTGAAAATAATTAGTATCAGGTAGGAAATTATTTGTATTAAGAATAGTTATATTCAGCTATAATTGTTTGCCAAAAGTTATGATTAATTACTTGAAACCATTTAATTGCTTGAAAAAGACTTCAGCATAAAACAACCCAACAAGGCTTGACATGCTATGAAATTTGATAAAGGGAAGAGGTTGATTGACTTAAGAATTATTTTCAACATTTTTTTTATAAAGTATCTTTTTCATAAATGCATTCATTTATTCAACAAATTTAGATACAACTTCCCACTATAAACTAAATATAAGATGTGTGCTGGGAGACTGTCGCTTACTCTTCAGTACTTGTTACTCTTCCATTATTATGCCATCCTCCTTGTGCCATATCACTAAACAAGTTGCTGCAGAGGTTTGTTGTACTAAAATTTTGGTTTGTTGGTTTTATGTCAGGTCAACAATTGGGGTATTTAATGCTGAAGTCAGTCTTTCCATCAGGTTTCAAGCACCTCTTCCTATTTATTATTATCATTATTATTAATAATAATAATAATGATAATAACAAAAACAATAATAATATTTTGTTAACACTTATAACTTAAAATAATCTTTCTTAATACAAATGGTTTTCACCCAGTTATGTAGGGTCAATATTTCTCTCAAGTACAAATAATTTGCAAACAATTATATGGTTTCAAATAAATTAGTTATTTTTTGTTTCTTTGTTTCTTAGCATATCAGCCTTTGTGGATTATTCAATATGAAAGTAGTCTTTGTGAAAAAAGAGCAGTGATACTATAGTTGTGTGGCCAAGAGGGTTCATACTTTTCCCAAGTTTATTCATTTGAAAGTGAACATAACAGCATGGGTGGAGTTCAAATTCACTTATTCAAGGCCATAATTTAGTACTTTAGCCATTACACTATGAGGACTACTCACTCAAGTAAATTACTATTTAATAATGATAATAATGATGATGATGATTTGTTTGCACAAAATTATATGGTTTGAAATATCAAAATTGAGAAATTGTCGTTACAAAAATGTTTGTCACAGTTTTAGATGTGCGTAACATTCTTTTCAAAAGTTTAATTTATTCAATTTAATTTACTGTATTGTCTTCATAAATGAAATATTGTATACTATAAAACTGCAATTTCCATGGATACAGCAAGTTAAAATAATTTGAAGAATGATATTTTGTTTCTTTTTCTTATCTTCAGATTCCTGTTTTTGCAAACTACTGGAAATGGAAAGCATTTACAGTTTGGAGAGTAAATGTCCGTTCCAAGAAGAGCAAAGCAGTAAAAGAATTCTTGAATACTAATTTATTCATTGTGGATCCAGTTAAGTACAGTTGTCTTTGATATTTTTAAAATTTAGTTTGGCACAAGGCGTGGAGCAGGGTAGATTGAACACATGACAGCATTTATAGGCAGTGGGATTAGCTTGCAAACTATTTCTTCCTAGGGAAGGATCCTTAGTATTTACTAAGCTTAGACTGGCACAAGGCCATGAATATCAAGCACCTAATGAGGATGAACCCTCTTCAATTGTAAAATAATTTGCAATTGTAAAATTATTGCCACTTTATTTCTATAGAAATATAATTTTCAGTGAATTTTTATATATCCTTTTAGTATTTGCTATATCTATATAAATGAAATTATGAGAGTGGATGTATATTTAGTTATTTATTTGTGGTCTAAAAAGTAATGGAATAGATTACTCACATCGCGTCTGCGTTTGACCGTCGGGAGAAGAAAAAAGAGGAATATGAATTTGTGGACTCCTTATATGCGAGTAGAGGTAATTTGCATATGAGGAGAATTTGGTCTTTTTATAGCCTCTATAAAAAGACCAAATTGGCGAGGCAGAGTGTTATTCTGAAAGGGAAGAGCAGACATTGAGTTAAGAGGAGTTGGCGTGAGTTGCGAAGTAGTGTTATTCTGATAGTTGGTGTGAAGGAGTTCTGACCCCTTTTTTCATTACATTATTAAATAAATCCTACCCATGATATCTAAGGTTGCATCAGCAGATAGTTTTATTGATAAAAGCCCTTGGGTATATAATGAAAATAGACTATTTAATATGAAGGGAAATATAATCAGTGATATCATTTACTGTTTTTAAAGGGAAAATAATGACTTGTCAGATTTTAATAATTTTTTTATTTAGTTAATTTTTATTGTTATATATTGAAAATTGTATAGAACTTTTTGAAATGTCTTTGCAGTCATTACGTCCGGCTCTTTTGAATGTGCGAGAGATGTGTCACAGGATAAGTGACATGAGTTTATGCAAAGTTGAGCGGAACCATACTTACTCCTTAGAGGAATTCAGTGAACTTCAGTTCAACCAGTTACAAGAGGTAAAGATTTGATTTGTAGCATTTTCTGAATTGAAAATACTTGGAATTATTGTTAATGATAACAAGGAAGTTTGTTCAAATCTTCATGCCGCTTTCTATTTTGAAGTACTCCTTCATTCATTACTACTGTCATTCATTACTACAGAAAGGAAAAAAATTGCTTGCAAGACTTATTGTACATTTTTTCTGTTTTTTACTTCTTGTTTTTTGCAGTTTAAAAAATATCAAAGACTTTACTTTTGTATTAAGGTAATAAAAGGTGAGATTTCTACTGGCTTATTTATTATATGAGGTATAGTTAGAAACTATTAGAACTGAGGCATTAAATTTTGTATTTAAATGAAAATGTGTGTTGACCTGAACAACATATATAATAGTGATAATGTCTAAACACTGTCTCGACTCTTCAGTGCAAATTGCGGAATCAGTCTTGATACTTTTTGAATAGCACTTTTTGGAGAAACACAGTATTGTGCAAGTGCAGCACCCTCCATGTGCACCAGATCTATCTTCTTGTTATTAAACTGAAAATTTATCTCAAGGTTAAAATTTGAGGATATGGAGGAAATATGAGAGCATAGCTTCTAAAAAGAAGTTTCAGATGTGCTTTGACCAATGTGAAACTCACTGGAATATGTATGTTGAATGATAAGCAGATTATTTTGAAAAAACAAATCATGTTTCATTAATTGTTCATTTCTGTATAGGTAAATAAAGTTTCACTCTAAATACTTTCTGAACACAGCTGAGATATTACTAAAATTCTCATTATGTTTTTATATAAGCTCAACCCTGTATAAATAGAACCGTAAAAACCTTCATAATAATTTACCACACTTCATCTGCAATTTGCTGCGTGGTGTTTGAACTTTTCAACTGGCATGTGTTGGAAATCTGAACTTACAGATTTGTAACTTGAATGTTTATTAGTGTTATAAATTAGATTGTTGAGGTCTATTACTAACATGTAGTGTAGTATTCAAATTAACTCCTGAGCCATTAAACATGTGAAAAAACACTGTAGATTTAATCAGTATGAACTCCAGATCAATCTGAGACCATGGCTCTCATTTGATGCTTTCAGTCAGGTGATTAAAATGATTCTAGAGTTAGAAATAAGTTAGTGTGAGATGCTCAATGTGAGTGGTTGAAATACTCAATCTGTACTCTTATCATTAACTCCTCATCTAGTTGGATTGGTGATGAGAAAAGGAAAAGTCATTAAGAAATAAAAATATCATATGCAAATAAAAATATAGGTGCATTGTTATAATTATCCCAGCAAAGAATAACTTAGAACTATGGGAGACGATGACTGAAAATAATGAATAAAAACAATGATGGTGATATGAAATACCAACAGAAAGAGTGACACAAGGCAGGAAGAACAAAATGAATTGAAGAGATAGGAGCTGGGTGATTGTTGAGTAAGTCATATAACATAGAACATCTAAGAGAAATATATATATATATATATATATATATATATATATATATACCCTGAATGAGTATATAACATACTACTAACTAAAATTTCTATCACAGACATTGTCAAAAGCACAAACATCATAGTTATAGAACAGTGATTCTTATACAGAGTACACTTGGCTCTCAATCAGGGTAATTTAACATCTAAGCAGAGGAACTGGGCAATACACTATCATTAAAAAATTCCTCTGAGGAAATAACATATCAAAAGAAGAGTTTTAGATGTATTGACCAATGTAAAATTTGCATGAATGATAAGTTTTAAAGAAAATTTATGCTTCATTCTTCGTTTATTTCTATCTTGGTAAATAAAGCTTCAGTCTCAATACTTTTGGAACACAGTTGAGATATTGCTAGAATTGTCATTATGGTTTTATATAACTGTTATATTTAGCGTATGGTGGCAAGGAAAAGACAAACACAGGTTGAAAGTTTTAAACAATTATATTAACAAAAGGAAAAACACGGCGATGAGGCAAAGAATCAACTGTACAAAATTGTAGCATACAATATCAAGTGAAGGAGTGAATTGAGGTGTGTGTGTGAAACCAGAGTTCATGTACGGTCACGTATGTTATAAGTTCTAAGAAACTCACTTGGTTAGTATGGTGGTATAAGGGTGGTAAGGGTATCAGATGATCTTGGTGGTAGTAGTAGTTGTGGACGGGGTGGCGTTGTAGCTAAGTCAGCAGTTGTCACAACAGGTGGTTGTTCAGATGAGTTTTTATGGCCGTAGCGTGTTCTTCCCTTCCACCCTTCTGGTCAGTCTGACGCCTTTGCAGATCTTCACTGCTTAAATAGCTACCCTTTGGACCAAGTCAGTTCTGGGAAATTGTTTAGGGGGGAGATTTAGGATTGGCTGAAAAAGGGTATTTTGTTAATGAGAATTAATTTCTTGCATTCACACCCGGAAGCCCTGTGGGGAGCCTCTTGCACAAAGACACATTTTATTCATTGTCTTGGCAGCAGCCGTCTAGCTAACATCCGGTCGAATGCTACCCTTCTCCAGCCACGTGTATGTTTTTGAATGAAATCATAAATCGGGAGAGATCTGAATCCTGCAATATAACAAAGCTCCCACAGATCTCATCCCGATTTACAATGTGTATGTATTGGTAAGTGCGTGCATTGTGAGATCTAGTACATAATAAAGTCTCTAAAGCATGCAGGAATTTGTCCCCGTGTTGACCTTATCGGCGTTGGTTCTGTTTCGTTTTGGGGTCGTTGTGGAGTTACGTTATCTGGTCTGATAACATCTGTTGAGTCCTTTGCCTCCGAAGAAAGTGGAGGTGAAGGGTCCTGGGTATTTTGAGTGTTGCATGGTAGAGGTGGTGGTGTTATGTTCTATATGTGCGTTGGTCGAAGTGAGAGACAGCGGATATGTGCCCGGTGAATCCAGGCCGTATCACCGTTTTCATTCTTTACCTAACACATCATGTGATTCGTTTTTGTGACTTCAAAGTCTCCTACCCAGGATAGATGCGATGATTGGGCCACAGTCGATTTTGGCCGATGGAGCAAAACCTTGTCATCGACCTGTATTGGGTCCTTGTAGGTGAGGTGGTTCAAGCTGGCTTCCAGTTTGTGGTCGGCTTCGTTGTTAGCTAGGGCAACGCGGTGGTGCACTTGTCTTAGGAGAGCATTTATTTGCATACCATAAGCTCCCGGGTTATCATTTGTGATATCCCGCCCTTGTAATTTGGGCAGGACGATGTTGGAGTGTCGACCTGTGATAGTGTAATGTGGGGATATGCCAGTAGCACTGTTGATTGTGGCGTTCATTGATGAGACGACGGATTCAAGGACATCTGTCCATTCACAGTTTCTATCTTCGCACAACATGTAGAGAGCATTCTTCATCATGCGATGTTGCCTCTCGATATTTCCCGAGCTTTGTGGTCGCCTGGGGCAGTGGAGTTTCTGTGTGATGGACATTTGGTTACAAAATTGTCTGTTTACTTCGCCGGTAAAGTGTGTGCTATGATCAGAGAATACTATGTGTGGTATTTCCCTGTGTCGGAGAAAGAATTAGTACAAACTGCGGACAGCGTCTATTGCACGGTCCCTATTGCTATATAACATAACCATAATTCAGCAAAACTGGAAAATTATAATACAATTTTTATTAGAGCTTTACACTTCAAATACTTTGACCTAAGCAATCTACTCCAATTTCTAAGTGAATGTGGGGGTCTGCATTTGTGCTGAATGTAATTTTTAATTCATTGAAATTCAAAATATAAGGGAGACAGTTATGAAATGCAGATTAGAATTTTTCACTACACCCTAAATAGAAGCATCAATGTAATCATGGATTGCCATTAACTATAAAATGCTGATTTGAATTCTTAACTCATTCCTAAATAGAATCATCAATGCCATCTGGAATTGCTGTTACCATGGGAACCTAATGGTTTCATTAGTTATTTTGTGAATAACCTGACTCTTTAATACAAATTAACTGGTTGTAATTATTAGGCTAATTAAATGTAATTGGAGAAAAATTAAAGAAAAAATAATTAAAAAAGTAGTGATCATTTAATCTTTATTTATGATTGATTTGGTTTAGTTGGGTTTCTTTGTTTAATGGTACATCAATCTTTGTGAGCTGTTTAATGCCAAGGCTATTCTTGTAGAAGAACAATAGTGGTACTATTTAACCTATAGATGTAGGGGAATTAGGGGGTTCATTCCTTTCCATGGGGTGTTTGTCCAAAAGTAAAAGTAGCCATATAAAGGGAGTTTAAACTGACTTTCTACAATATCACTGTCGAGTATGTTAGCTGCTGTGTCATGGAGACTCTTCTCTATATTTGATAAATTGCTTTAGTTTCCCATATGCGGTGAATAAATACTGATGGAAAATAAAATTACAGCACTCTGAATATGCTTCAATTTACTCAAGATTAAATGCACTTGTTCCAAAAATAAGGGCAGTATCATTCCTAAAAAAAAAGAGTTTCTCATTGTGTATGAAAGCCCATCTGTTCAGTTATAGGTATGAACCACTACTTACACAGATGATTTTTTTACCGTGATGAAGGCTTGTGTTGAACAAACCACATTTATAAATGAGCTGATAACAATATGCCACAGATTCTTTAAACAACACTTCTTGAAAAACTCAAGAAATGTTGTTTAAAGAATCTGTGGCAAATTGTTATCAGCTCATCAAAGTTTTCCTTCACCCAGACTGGTTACCTTACTAAGGCTAAAGATTTCAGTTTACCCTCCATAGTAAGAGGGAGATAGGTTCATGTCTCTCTCAAGAACATAAAAGTAGAATGAAGAAACACATTCTCAGAGTTTGTCAAGTTTATTTTATTCAAAAAGGACTGGTACTTCTTGTAAAAGGCAAAATGGCACACAGATCACATATTCATATGCTGCATATATTTGTTGTGTGTTAACATAGTTTATAACGGATGCCAGATTATAGCTTAAATTGGACCAAGGGGTACAATGCTATACAATGCAGCTTAACCCCCCTCGAAGGTGTCCCAGCCAAAGCCAGGAGTCTTTCAGGCTTGAGTCTGCTATTGATCATTGATACTCCGTCCAGCATGAATGCCAGACGGCTAAGCTAAAAAGCCAAGGTACAAGGCCAAAATGTTGGCTGTATTTGTCTCTGCTTTCCACCAGACAGGGCTTGATACAATGTCAATGACCCGAAGATTGGCTTATAGTGGGGATTAAAAGGGGTGGAGGTCAAGCATGAGCCTTAGATCAAGCCGTGCCGGTCTATGGTGGTCACTGGCTCTCTTTGAGTTATGTGAGCCTGCAGTTGGACAAAGCTGGTTATTGTTTGGCTTTATTTTGATAAATATGAATAAACATCCTGTTGATAAATCTTAAAAGAAATCCATTGACAAAAAGAAATAACTGGAATTTTATTCTTTACAGTCTATTTTAGTTAAATTAGGAAAAATTTAGCTGTGAATACTGAGAGTAATCAGAAGAGTTAGCATCCAAGCTCTTCCAGTCTTTGATTATACTCCCTCTGTTTCAAGTAAGTTTATTGTAATAATTTAATTTCAAATACAGGGTGTGGAAGCAAAATATGGAATCATTTTTAAAACATTTTCTTAGTTTAATTAGTCCAATTTTTGAAAAAAATGTGATAAATCTAAATTTCATGATTAGCACATTTTCATCAAAATTCAGTCCAATGTGAGTGAGCAAGAAAAGAAATGATAAAGAATTTATGATCTGCTTAATGCTGAAACCAAGCCACAAAATATTTCCAAAATAATTGGAGTTTCTTTATGGCCTCCATCAAGCCCAGACCATAACCCCCTTGATTACGCTATATGGGACATTTTCGAAAACAAAACAAATGCAACTGTCATCCAAGTATTGGTTTGCTTAAGACTGTTTAGAGGAGGAATGGAATCGAATGTCTGAAGAATTTATTTTGAAGGGATGCAAATCATTTCGAAGGTGTGTTGATACAATAATTGAAAAAAATGGTAACCATATTGAGTTAATTTACCGTTTTGTGTCTATTTTCTTATTTTGTCATTTATTTTTTAAAATCAAAATTAATCATGTTTTATAATTGTCATTTATTATTGTACTAGAATATTCCCAATTTTGTTTCCGCACCCTGTAATATTAAATGCAATTTTTTGTTTTATTAATTTTTTCTTTGTTTTTCCAATATCAGTATAATTAATGCATTTAAAATCTTGCAATATTATATATATCTCTAAGAAATAAATGTCTATATAGTATATGGTATGAATAATTTGCATACTAGTTTTTAAGAAAATCAGGTTTAATAAATAATTACTTGGTGTTATTGATTTCTAATATTGTTTTATTCTCTAACATTAAATAATGCATACTCTTAAAAATAAACTAAAGTAACTTAAAAATAAGGGTAATCTTTTTATATGCATTCTTATTTAGTTTTGTTAGTCTTTCTTATTTGATATGATATTTTATTACATTAAGACTTAAATACTTGCTTCCGGAGGGTGCATATTTTTACTTGTAATAATAATAACAACTTGCAAACAGTTATTGCTTAAAATAACTATTTCTTAATACAAATAATTTGCATGGTAATATAGTTTCAAGTATTCCTATCAAATAATTTGAAAGCATTATGTAGTTGGTTGGTTGGTTTTACAGCATGTCAATCCTTGTTTGGTTATTTCATTTAGAAATATTATAACCTGCAAAAATGTACCTTCATAATCAATTAACAAGTAAACAATTTATACCTGGTTGTAATGTTAATACTTTAAAAGCCAGTGTATTATTGTTGTTCAAAATCATTGTAGACATTATCTCTAACAGATCTATTTGACTCAATGATGGGACCCTAACACATACTACCTCTTCAAGTCAGAGTAAACCTTTGAATAATGGCCATGAAAAAATGACTCCACAGTCTAGAACTGGAGCCACACCATCAGATACAATTTAGTGTTATGTCCAAGACACTTTAGGTAGATACATGGATAGATAAAAAATGATGTTTAGCACAAATACAGACCCTACAAAATTATTGTCTTGTTGCAAATTGAACAGGAAATTTCTTCAATTTCTAATTTTGAACTTTCAGAGTCTTTCGCTAAAGTAAACATCATGCTATGATGTGCCATTTTGTTGGGTTATAGTTACTTAAAAACATAATGAGAACGTTAGTAATATATAAATAATGTACTAAGCATTTGGGATAGAATTTGAAACTTCTCAGTCATCATTCTTTTACTCAAGGGTGGTTAAACTTATGCATAGAACAAATTGTTTTCTGCTAAACACATGTTGCAAATCGAATTGGCCATTTTTGTATTTTAAAAAAGTCCTTTAAACTTTCCTCTGTTAGTAATTTTTCCTGAAATCCTACATAATTATAAAATGTTTGCCTTAAAATAATTTTTACCAATTTACTGTAAAAATAAACACATGTAAGTCACCATGCAAAATTTGATTTCTAAAATTTCAGTTTAAGTAATCTGTGTGGAGAGAAATATGGCAAAGTTATTGTTTTTTTTATTAACATTTTTTTCCTTTGTAGAAGACTTGAGAAAAATTCTAAAAGTCTCCTCCTTGAACAAAAAGCAAGACAAACAAAAATACGTTTTGCATGTTTAAGCTAAATATAATTAAAAAGAAACTTTTATAAACATATGCAATATATTCTTATATGTATATTTTTATATACAGGGGGTTTCAAAAGGATGCAATTGTCTTTTTGACAACTTGTATTTAAACTATTTTAAGTTCTTTATAACTCTGAAAAAAGTAGTTGTAGACCACCCAATCAGTAAATATATCTATACAGAAAGTTTAAAAAATGCTGTTATCTTTTTGACAACTTTTATTCAAACAATTTTAACTTCTTTGTAGCTCTGAAAAACAGTAGTTGTAGAAAATCCAATCTACAAATTTTTTCCAGATGAACAAGTTAAACAATTGGATTCATCTTTCCCCTTAAATTTTAATTACTTTTCATCACAAACACTCAAATTGTTTGTCTACCATCATTTGTAAACAGTGTGGGATGGAAATAAAGAATAGTCTTCAGGTAAGACTTGAAATCTCATCCCTTTTACTGCAAGAGTCATAAAGAAAGCAAACATAATTAGAATTAAATTCATAACCTGTTTGAGTGCTGACCTGTGATACACATGGAGTCAAATATGGAGGAGAAGTAGGTGCTGCTTAACTTAGTCTAACCCCTACAACAAATCCCTAGGTGGGTAATTACATTTGTATTGTATAGTAGCTTCTCTATTGTTTTGGCTCAGTCAACTGGGACTTTAGAATACACCGACTGCATCTCTGCTGAGATGTAAGACCCCTTCCCAAACGAATGTCCTAGATATGATACTAAACAATGTGATGGTAAGACTCTAGTAATGCTGGAGCTTTGGGGAATGTAAAGTACCTCTACATTGCCATACTCCCAGGTCCACTTTGCCCCAAAGTGGTAGCACCTGATAGGGTCCTATCTATGGGTCAAATAGAACTGTTTGACATTTAAACAGGGTGCAAACAAATGACTTATGCTAAATTGAATTGTTAGAAATAGAATTGTTTGATCATTTATGTTTAATTGAATTGTTTAATTGATGTTTAATTGAATTGATAGTGATACATAGCAATACTTGGAACCATTTAACTGTGTGCAAATGAATGAGTAATGTTGAATAGAATAATTAGTGTTAAATAGCAATACTTGTAGCCACTTCACTTTGAGCAAACAAGTGATTAATATTGAGTACAATTAGATTGCAATAACTGTTAGATTAGTGTTAGATTGCAATAACTGTTAGAATTGTGTTAGATTGCAATAACTGTTAGATTAGTGTTAGATTGCAATAACTGAAACTATTTAACTGTGTAGAATCAATAGCATTACTCATTGCAAACAAATTAATTCTAACTCATTTAAAAATGAAATTACAGACAAACATATCTCTAACATATCTATTTAAATGTGAGCAAACTAATGGCTGATGTTTAATTGGTTTGGTTTGGTTTCTTTCTTAAATGGCATATCAACCTTTGTAGGTTATTTAATACCAAAGCCATTCTCCTAGAAAAACAGTAGTGGTACTAAACCAATAGCTGGGAGGATAAGCAAGTTCATATCTTTCCCGAGGGTATTTGTCTGAAAGTTAACGTAAAAGCGTGACTGGAGTTCAAACTCGCTTTCTCCACATTCCATTCCTTTAACCATTACACCACAAGGACACCCTGATGTTTAATTAGTACTGTTACATAGTAATACTTGAAACTATTTAACGGTGTGGAAACAAATGATTAATAGTAAATAGAATTATTTGTGTTAGATAGAAACACTTGAAAACATTTAACTGTGTGCAAAAGAATGAGCTTAGGCTTGTTTTAAAATGTGGTTACAAATCATATATATTTGATATGTTTGTATAAACAAGATTTGATGTGCCATAAAACCAAACCCCAAAATTCTCTATTATTTGAACTATTAGAGGTATCATATAATCTTATTCTTTATTTTTTTCTGATTGCATTTCACCATATTTGATGTTATTGTTTTTATATACACTCAGTTACCTTTGGATAACAAAGCTAAAAAAAATTATAGAACTGTTCACTCAGGCAAGCACCCCTGCATTATACTAATAGGAGTAGAACCAGGTTCTATCTTTGATTTTTGAGACATGCTAAAAGGGAAATACCTTCAAAATTTGGTGATTTTGATCTATGAATCCACTATACATGTGATTTTCAACATCATAAAAGCTTTATGCAAGATCTTATCCCCAGAGGACAGTGAGTCAATCAATAGGTATTAGCAGCTGTAATAGCATCTTTAGTTGATTTTGAAAAAAGATTCATTCCAATCTATGTTGTTTACTGATTGTTGCATTGTTATGTTGTTTAATGTAATGTTCTTATGGTTTCATTTGATTTCAATGCTTTCTGGACAGGTTTAAAGAAAGCTGACAAACTTTTATTTATATTGTAGAAATCCCCCCTTCATTCAGATATTAATTCCATTGGCTGGTTTTCACAATAGTGAGATTTTTATCTTGTATCATCATTAGAAAGGGAAGAGAAAATCCCTAGCCATTCTTTTGCTCTCTTAAAATGTCTCTTCTCTTTGGTGTCTTGAATCCAACTCTTGGAATCTAACTGAAAACCCAGTCTTGTGTCTTTGCTGATATGTGCTGATTAATCCATCAGAATGCATATTTTCATAAAACCTTTTTATTTCAGTTTTGGTTTCGATATTTTTGCACTTTTAAGGATATCACCCAATCAGTCATGAAGCAACATTTGAAATGTGCCAACCACACTGAGTGTACTCATACACTATTTCATAGGATGGATTCTGTGATGTCTAGGATTCTTCTATAAGTTGTTATTGTTCATTTTCTTTTATCTTTTTAATTTTTAGTTGCTTTTTTATAGTAATCTACTTGGATCATCATTTTATGTAGTGATGAACTGCAAAGATTGAAAATAATAAAGGATAATCTCTCATTGAGACTCAACCTTAAGTATCCATTTGCCTTGAGAAATTATATTTAAATGCATCAGCTCCTTGACAAATGCAGAGTCTTTGATTTTAATGAAGCTCAAATCTAACCTACAGACTCTTCTCTTCTGTTTCTCAATCTTTATTAGCATAATATTTTTTAAATTTTTTATTACACTGGAAGTGTTAATACTATCTTATATTTAATTTCATTTTTTCATGAAGTATTGTCAACCATTATTATCAATTCTGTATACCATTTTCTTTCATCATTTAATTTTTAGTTGCTTTTTTATTGTAACTCATTCAGTTTATCATTTAATGAGGAATTGTATTCACCAAATGTCCATCCATCTGTACTACTAAAATTCTGCCATTTTGGGCAGTTTGCAGCCAAATTTTCAAAAATTGTGAGGATCATCTCTGAAAAAGTTTTAAATTATACCCAGAGATCCTATTCAGACTAGTTTTTAAGCAGGATCTATGTCTTATTATCCACTTTTGTATAAAAGGCTGTTCATCTCAAAGTGCTTACCTACTCCTATTATAATCATTATGAGAGGCAGGTGGCTTTCTCCCTCCCTATACACACTTAAAGCCTTTCTGTCATGGTCCTTTATATAATGATGCAAAGTAGGAAGTAATTTCATTTCAATGATCACCTGGGTAAAAACAAAAACCCATTAAAAAAATTAATACTACCTCGGAATGAAAATGAAATATTCAAAATATTCATCAATTCTTAGGGATTTTTGAGGGTAACAGATCACTGATTGAACCCGAAATGGGCATCCATACACCATGTTCAATGTAAACATAACAATAACCCATAATAAATAAATTATAGAAAAGTATAAAACTGTCTTTGTAATATTGTTATATACTCACATAATGAATATGCTTATATACACATATACATGTTCATGCAGTATCACAACGACACCATAAATAATTAAACAGACGCACAATGATAAAGTCACAAGAATAAACGACACACGCAGAAAGAAGACACAGGAAGACTTCTTTATAAAATATTTTACCTCTCATCTTTATTTGTAAGTTTCGAAAGGGTTGTTCCAAGTTTGCGTGTGAGAGAGAGCTGGAGACCGAACATTACTGAAATATTTTGACCCCGAAGTTATGGCCGTCAGCGTTGTGTCTTTCTCGTTCTCCATGGTTGCTCAACCGGACCCTGGAGTAAACTCTTCTGTGTGCTGGCTTTCCCTACTACATCGCGTCTACTTCCGTCTTCCACTGTACTGCTTGCTCTCCTTCTTGCCTATCTCCACTGGCTCGTTGAACTCCACTGACCGGAACTCAACTCGTCGGCCTTATATTACCTTCAAACTCCCACACGCTGATATGGACACGCCTCCACGACTACTTCCGATATCTGGGGACCGGGATGTGTCACTTCCGCTTTCTTTGGAATGGCCTGTGTGATCATCATCGAGCGGAAATAACTGTCATCCAGTTTAGAGGTCACTTTCTTCCGGTGCGTCAGTCTATGAGAGTATAATGGGATCTTTTTTATCTCGTCCCATTTCATCAGCCAATTTCCGCCCATGCGATTTCCTCTCATAACTGCCACCAGAATGTGTCACCTCCTTCCAGTGCATTACCTTGAATGGCATTTTTGGCCAGGTCAACAGGTCAAAACATAACAATATTGCTTGTGATTATTACCGAGTGTGATTGTTATAATCCTGTAGAAGACAGACAACGTAACAAGGGTTACAAAACAGGTTTATTTAAAACATAACGTACCATGCTTGCTAAAAATACATACATAAAGGAGAACAACTCCTACCACTCAGTGTTGCAAATACCATGTTTCTTCCCTTAAATTTCATTACTAGTCTGTTACTGACATAACAATGTCTTAGATACGAGGACTTGGTATGCTGTATGTATGGGTATCTGGTCTCTGGCTTTTTGAATCTGATGTGTGTGTATTACTTTTTGTTACAGCAGTGGTTTTGTTACACCTTGTTCTGGTGTTTTAGTTCTATTGGAATTTGCTGATACTTGGCTCCTGATACTCTTGAGTGGGTAAGTGTAGGTGCCCTTTAGGGCTGGTTTCTATTGCTAGTCAACATTTACGTACATGGTTGACATGCCTTTGGATTATTTGTCTGTTCAACACTCTTATATGCTCTGGAACAGATCCTGGGAATTGAAGATGCAAACAAAGACTAGATCTCTCTCTATAAACTCCATTTACTTTGCATGTTGATCATGCCTTTTGTTTGGAACCATTTGTTTTTTGTACATGCATAGATAGAGGTCTGGATATACTCTACAAAATCTTGTGGTCAGTTTTCTTTTCATCAACAGTTTAGTTGGTGATACATCTGTGGTTGTGTGTGGTGTGGTACAATATTGTAGAAATATTTTACATACCCATGTTTCAATAACTCCTTTCTCTATCTTTTTCAAGGAGTCCTTAATATACTGTGTTGCTTGTTCTGCTTGTGTGGTCAGTATGGAGCTGAGGGGATGTGTTTTATGCCATTTGGCCTAATGAGTAAAGTGTTCACCAATGGTTCAGGAGACCAAGGTTCAATCCCAGGTCGAGTCATACCAAAGACTCAAAAATGGTACTTGATGCTTATAAGGTGTGGATCAAGGGTAAAGTGGAGCAATCCAGGGAATGGAGTTGTGCCCTCCCCTACACCTCAGTGTTGTAGCTATTGAAAAGGGAGCCTTCAGGTCACCCTTGACTAAGGTCACCAACTTTACTTTTTTACTTATTGGTCATCAATTCTTCAAAGTCTGAATTAGTGAAGCTGGTGGCATCATCTCTCACACACTGGTCAGGCAAGCCATGTTTTACAAAGGTGTGATTCAATTTCAAAATTATAGCAATTGAAATCACTGTATTCATAGGATGGTTATCCAACCATTTAGAATATGCATCTACCATGATCTGGAACATTTTCTCTTCGCAAGGTCTCATATAAACCTAATGAATATGAGACCATGATTTCTGTAGAAATTCTCAGGCATTCTGCAGGCATTTTGTGGCTCAATTGACACTCTAAACAGCTTTGAACACAGATTTCAATGTCTTTATTAATTCTTTGCCATTACTCATAGCTTCTAGCTAGTGCCTTCATCCTACACATACCTGGATGCATGTTATAGAGTTCTTCTAAAATTATTTTTCTTCCTAGCTCTGGAATTATGATGTGTTGTCACCATAACAGGCAAACCTCATGCATTGATATTTCATCCTTGTTTGTGAAATATGGTTGGATGTTGTCCCAACCTGCCCTATCAGGCCATCCTGACTTGTTGAAAGTCAATACTCTGGACATCACTGGCTCTGACAAGTCCATCATTTTATACTTACATCCATCGCCAATGAGTTTAATCGACTGATCAACCAGAGTATGGTATTGAAAATGTTTTGTTCAACAGTATCCTACTGAGGACATCAGTGTTTGACATGTCACATCCTTTCCTGTATCACAGAGTATATTTATATGCTGACAATGTCAGTGCCCATCACTGAATTCTTCCTGAGGCTGATGGTTGTATTGTTTTCATTTTCCCTAATGGTCCTATGAGTGATTTGGGATCTATCACTATGGTGAAATGTTGACCATATAGCATCTGATGAAACTTCTTTATATCATTTACTACAAGACCTTCATTGTCAATTTGTACATCATCTATTTTTGCTGCTGTTAAGGTGCCGGAAGTGTATGTGATTGATTTCTCCTAATCATCCTCTATGATGTGTAATATTACTGCACCAACCCCATATGGCATATAAGGACTGTTTGCTTGGTACTGTCATAGCATGTAGCAACAGTGTAGCAGGTTTCTGCAATTTCTTGGATTTACAAAATGCTTGGTCTTGTTAAGCTGACCAGTTTTATTATTCATTCTTGGCTAACAGTTTATTTAAAGGTGATAGTATAGTTGACAGTTTTCATAGGAATTTGTGGTTATAATTATCACACCTAAATATGACTTCAACTGGCTGGTATATTGAGGTTTTAGGGCTTCACATATCACTTGTACATTTGCTTTCACTGTTGTGACATCCTCTGCTGTGACCTTGTGTCCACAATGCACCACCTCTGGTTCTATGAAAACACACTATTTTTTTTCAAACTTAGGCTTGCATTTGACAGTCATTTTAGTACTTCTAAGTTCCTTATCATTTTTGCCACTGACCAAGATGTCATCCAGCTTAGCAATCATATATGTAATCCCAGCCAACAAATTTTCCATTAACTCTCTGAAAAATGCCTGGACTGGAGAAAATTTCATTGGAAAACCTTGTGTATATAAATAGTCTCCTACATGTATTTATTGTTGTATACTTGTGGCTTTCTTCATCTAGTTACAACTCTATTCCTTCAGCTATTTCAAAAGCTCTCTTAAATGTCAAGCCACTGTTGGACAATAATCTTCTCTTTCTGTTTTCCTTATTTATTCCACACAATTTTGTCTCATTGTTATGAGACAGAATTGTGTGTGGAATAAATATCTCCAGAGTTGCATCAAAGTTGCAGTCTTTTAATAAACCTTTGAGGTCTGCCACAAATTTGTCACTGGTTTGTTAGTTTTCCTGGCACATGTATCAAATTTATATCTCTGGACAACCTAGGGCAGTTTTTGTTGAAAGTGATTTTTTAAAACTTTGACTCTTTCTGAATACTCTTTTTCTGTTGGTTTATTTGGGGTTGATGAGCCCATAGATTTTACTCTCTATAACACTTTTCTTCCTCCCTTCTGGCATATCTTCAATACATGCTCTATGTAATGAGAAAGCTCTTTTTCATATGTAGTCACTTTTACTTCTACTTCAATGAGGAAAACACTTTCAAACAAATGAAATAAAGATAAAAATAAAATGAAGAAAACACAGCCTATATTCTAAGTCTTTCTCATAATGAGGAATGACCCCTCAAAATAGGTATAACAATTTTTCTTACTTGTTTTTGTTGAAAATTGCACTCTTTGTAGATAATGGAGTAATTATCTCCCTTTGAGTTAGAACTGCTAGAGAGTGCATGAACCTTTTTATTAATCTACCCATCCCTTTTTTCTGTGTTCCTGTAAGAAAGCCATGCCGAATAAATTGATTAGTTTCCATGTTCTAAAACCATAATGATGTTTCATTTGTCATTACTTTTTGTATGAATGTTGTTTGTTTAAGGTTTAAGGTAAAATCTTTGAAAAATTATGTGTTATCGGTGATATTATAGAAGAAGATTGGGTTATATATCTCCTTGCCAGCCTGCCTGATTCATTCAATATGTTGGTGACTGCATTAGAAGCTAATGTGGAGGTTCCACATTGGGAAATTGTAACAGAATGTCTTCTTTATGAAGAGACAAAAATTAAACAAAAGGAGGTTAATTGCAATGAAATGAAAGCTATGATGACACATATAAGTCAACAATGAAGAGAACTGCCGAAGTGTTTTCAATGTGGAAAATATGGACACTTAAAACATTACTGTCATGATTTCCGTGGTCCAGAAGAAAGAAAAGAGACTTGTTTAAAAGGAAGTACAACACAAAAGGAATTCATGTAATATAATGAATTCAAAGGGAAATTTGAGCAACACGAAGAACAATGGCCATGTTGGACTTGTGATGTCGAGTGCTCTATTCACAAGTAAGAAAGAGATGAAGTGGATTGTTGATTCAGGAGTGATGTGCCACATGTGTAATGATGCCAAAAAATATATGGTTTTTGAAAGTTTTAATGTAGTACAAGAGAAAACATTTGGGGATGGCTACTCAGCTGAAGCCCTTGGAAAGGAAACTGTTGAAATGTCATTGAAATTACCAAACAAAAACCAGTGAGGATGCTATGTATATGAGACTTTATATGTGCCTAAACTTTCCTTCAATGTATTAAGTGTTTTTTTACTGACCTTAGCTGTTAAATACTTGAGGAAAAATATTTAGAAATTTATATTATTTGAACTTTGAGGAAAAACAAATGTTTCCCCATGCTGCTGCAACATGCTCAAATAATAATACTGGAGAGGAGATTTGGCCCAGAAGATATAGTCATCTTGAAGCAAAGAATTTGCAAAAATTAGAGAAAACATTGTAAATGGCCATGAATTTGATGTCACAAAAATTTTGAATTTCTGTGAACCTTGTGCTGATGGAAAACACCATCGCCGTTCATTTCCAAAATATGCTGGGAGAAAATCCAATGAACTGCTCTGAGTAGTACACTGTGATATATGTTGAAAAATTGAGGAGAAATCATTAAGTAGATGTGAATACTTTGTTATGTTCATTGATGATAAATCCGGATATGTTTGGACATATATGTTAAAACACAAAGGAGAAGTGTTTAAAAAATTTATTGAATGGAAAACCATGGTTGAAAAATCTAGTGGACACAAAGTTAAAGTACTATGCACAGACAATGGTGGAGGATATACTTCAGGAGAAATAGAAAATTATTTGAAGAAAGAAGGTATTAGCCATGCATATACTGTTTGTAAGACACCAGAACAAAATGGAGTAGCTGAAAGGATGAATCAGACATTGGTAGAAACATTACGAGCAATGTTGTTTGATTCTAAGTTACCTAAAAGATTTTGGGCTGAAGCTTTATCTTCAAGTCCCACAAATACAGTTTTCAAAATGACACCAAAGAAATATGGACAGGCCACCAACCAAAGTAAAACACTTACGTCTATTTGGATGTAGAGCTTACCCTTACATAAAAGGATGAAAGAACAAAAATGGACCCTAAAGCTTTGAAAAGCATCTTCTCTTATATAGGTCTTGCATTAAGGGATATATAGTTTACGACACTGAAAAATTGTTAGTCTTCTACAGTAGAGATGTAATCTTTAATGAGTCAAGATCGATAGTTGAATGAATAGAAAATGAGAAGAATGACAGAGACAAAAACATTCTGTTGTAGAAATTGAATGTCAGAATACCAGTGAAAGTGAAGATGACAACTTAGAAAAAATTACAGAGCCTCAAAGATTGAAAAGAATGAGGAAACTTCCTGATCTATATGGTGAATAGGCCAACATTGCTCATAGATTAAGTGACCCCTTCACAGTGAAAGAAGCTCTTTCCAGTCCTGAGAAAGCTGAATGGAGGAAAGCTATGGAAAAGGAAATGAAGTAACTTCGCACAAATGAAGTGTGGGATTTAGCTAAACTGCCCAGTGGAAGAAAAGCTATCAGTTGCAAGTGGGTTTTCAAATGAAAACATGATGTTCATGGCAGTGTGGAATGACACAAAGCAAGGGTGGTAACACTAGGTTTTAATCAAAAGTATGGGGTCAACTATGATGAGACATTTTGTCCTGTTGTCAGATTTGAATCTGTAAGAACAATTATTGTGTTAGCAGCAAAATATGACCTGAAGCTACATCAGTCTGACATAACTACTGCATTCCTGAATCATAAACTTAAGGAAGATATTTACATGAAGCAACCTGAAAGGTTTGTGATGAAAGGAAAATAATATCATGTATGTAAACAGAAGCAAAACTTGTATGGCCTGAAACAATTACCAAGATGTTGGAATGAAAAACTTGACTGTCAGCTGAAAAAGATGGGTTTAAAGCAATTAAAAAATGATCCATGTATATATGCTCTGTCTTCAAAAGAAGAGATATTTATAGTTGCTATTTATGTTGATGACCTTATTGTTGTGAGCGAGCCTTATATAAATTTCTGAAAAATTTATCTGAGAATTTCAATATTAAGGACATGGATAAACTACACTACTTTTTAGGAGTTAAAGTTGTTTATTTAGAACCAGGAAAAATTTGGATTGGTCAACCCACATACACAGTGGAAGTTTTGAAAAAGTTTCAGATGGAAAACTCAAAACCAACTACAACTCCATGTGATGCAGGAGCAAAACTAACAAAAGAAACAAGTGAGTGAATTATTTGACAAAGAAGTTTACCAGTCAGTAATTGGAAGCCTACTATATCTATCAACAAGGTCACAACCAGATATTGCTTATGCTGTTGGCATTGTAGCAAGATTTTGTTTCCAACCTACTAAAGAACATTAGACAGCTGTTAAGCCTATCCTGCAATATTTGAATGGAACCCAGAATTAAGGCTTACTTTACAGTAGTAGAGAAACAAGCAAAGTCATAGTATATTCAGATGCAGACTGGGCTGGTGATATAAATGTGTGGCACTATCTCCAGTAGAAGCTGAGTATATGGCACTGGCAAGTATAAGACAAGAAGCAGTTTGGTTACAGCATCTTGCTGGTGACCTCAATGAAATTTTGGTTGAATAAACAGTCATCTATGAGGATAATCAATCAACCATCTGCATGGCAAAAAATCGGCAGTACCATGGAGGTGCTAAATATGTGGATATTAAACTTCATTTCATCAGGGAACAAGGGGCAACAAGACCAATACAACAACAATACTGTCCAAGCAAAGATATGGTTACAGATGTGCTAACAAAAGGACTCACTTGTGCAAAGTTTGTAAAGTTCAGAGAACTGTTGGGTGTTAAAACCCTAATTTAATTTAATTATCTAACAGTGAGTGAAAAGGAGTATTGAAAAATTCACTCTTTGTAGATGAAGGACTAATTATCTCCCTTTGACTTAGAACTGCTAGAGCGTGCATGAATCCTTTTATTAATCTGCCTATCTCTTTTTTTCTGAGTTCCTGTAAGAAAGCCATGCTGAATAAATAGATTAGTTACTGTGTTCTAAAACCATTATAATGTCCTTTTTGTCATTGCTTTTTGTATGAATGTTGTTTGTTCTGTCACCACCTTTTAGTAGGACGTTTTTCCTTCATTCATTCTATTATAATGTGGTGGTCCCACTGACTATCAACAGTTTTTAGCCTTCATTGCTCATTTTTTCCAGGTTTTTCTCTTCTGACATGAGTGTACCTCTGGAACAATAGGAATTCATAATCTCATCCTTATTGCCACAATTATAATCTTGTAGAAGACAGATAGCATTGCAAGGGTTACAAAACAGGTTCATCTAAAACATAACATAGCATAGCATAGCATGTTCCCCTTCATACATGTATGAAGGGGAACAATTCCTACTACTCAGTGTCATAAATAGGTATTTCCGTAATAACAAGCAATAAGTAAAAATAATTTATAAGTAATTGTTGAAACTTGAACTTACATCCATTTTTGCTTTTGGGAAGTCGGGTTAAATTCACCAGCTGCTTGACTGGTTGAACTACAAAAAGCCATTGGTTTGAACAATCTCAAATCTAACCTATAAACTCTTTCATTATTCTGTTTCTCAACATATTTTGGTGTCATATTTGTTATCAGATTTTTATACTATTTGCTTTATACCATTTTGACTTTTAAATACTGATTCCTGAATTAACTTTTTGGCTAACTCTATAAAACAATTGAACTGCACCTTCTTCTTTGTATTGTGTTGAAAAAACACATGACTAATGATCTTCCTTCAAGTTAAATCAATTTTCTCTTTCTATTTTTAATAAATGAATTCCATATGGTTTTCCACTGTCTTGCATTATTTGCCTTTTTAAAAATTTTTTTTTTATTCTTTGCAAGGAACAGTTGTGTCAGAGGCTTTATAAAAATTTAAATAAGCATTATTAAAGGTTTTAAATTCTGACTCATTCAGAATTTGTCTTTTTATAAAAAATTTGGCAATCATTTTCAATTCTGCTTTTTCATCAAAATTATTTTTCCTAACTCATGAAACATTTTTTTCCCTTCAATTCATTATCTATTTATTTCATACCATAGTACTCATCCTCCCACCTACAAGAAATATACTACATTTGGTGATGGAATTCCAGTTCTGGAGTGCTACTAACATTATTCCTAGGTTCACTCTGACCCAGAGTAATAGTAGCTGTTTGGGTCAAATAAATCTGTTTGATATGATGTTAGAATTAATTGTAAACTACATTAATACATTCGCCCTTCAAACATTGATATTCCAACAAAAAAGGAAGAGTTTGCCTGTTTAAAATAATCATGAACATTATTAAATAGTGCTTAAAACCTTAATATCACTAATTATGAAGTTTTTACCCTTTTAAAATTATGATAAAGATACATTTTTGTTCTGAATATAGAGGCTATAATTGTTTGATTGAGTTTGGAATCAAATAACCAAACAAGGGTTTCCATACAATCAAACAAACTAGCCATGAACCATATAAAATGTTGAGATTATGTATGTTTGGTCCAGAACTTCTGCATAGGATCAGGGTGTAGTATCTATACAATCTTTATCAGGTGCAACTACTTGACCTTTAGACTGGGATCCAAGTGTGATATTTTGTTTTGCTCAGCTCTGTTTTTTTTCCAAGTGGGACAAGGCAAAAAAAAAAAAGATTGAGTTTAGTCTCAAAGATATCTGTTTCTAAGGCAGCACCTCTTCATTGAACAATAAAAATAAGGTCAGAAGAATCTCAAACTTTTGGAATTATGGGGACCGGGCAGTTTTTGTCTTTGCTAACCTGTTTGTCTCCACATTAAACTGATCATGTGGTCAAATTTTCCTGTGTATATATAGAGAGAGAGATAGCAAGAGAGAAAAATTAATAACAAGGTAATCCAAGTAGAAGGAGAGATTTATTGAGAAGCAAAATCGACACTATAGCTTTTCGGTTCTAATAAACCATCATCAGGACTATGAGGGATGATATTAGTGATGTTAAATCAACGATGGATGTTTAAAAATACAAAATACAAAAACCTAGGGAAAATTTGTATATCAAGAAAAAGTTGGCCGTTTAATTAGTGAATCAGTGTTTGCTTTTTTAAATTATGTCATTTGATTAATTAGAAATATTGTACAGAATTTGTTCCATTTGTTTATTGAGAAAGATTTTGAATCAATAGGAAGAAAAAAAAGAGAAAAAGAAAAAGAGAAAGTATAAAATTATGATATTTGTGGAATATATTATCTAAAGATGGAATATATTGTAGCTATTTAAAATGGATTTGCTCAAGTACAGAGAAATATAATAAAAGCCCAGATGAGTATTTATGGAATTACCGAGTGTATCATAGTATAGATGCATGCATTTCATTCAAACTTTGCTGAATAGATTACATGTTGGGTGGAACCAAACAAATTTATTTTCTCTTGTTTTTATTACATTTTTTCCTTAGATGCATAAGTTAAAATCTTTATCCAATTTTTCCCCATCCTAATTGCTAAGAGAAACTATATGCACCATATATTGTTTGGGATATATATATATATATATATATATCTGATTTCTTTTTTAGGTTGCTGGGAAGCTGACCACATTCCGGGATCTTGTGACAGAAGTTGTACGAACAGCCTGTCGCACAGCTCTACTAGAGGCAGGCTTTACACCAGATGATTATTATTTTGATGGTCTTGATAAAAAAGGTGAGTGTTATTCTTCTCAGAATTTGTAATTAAGTTATTTTCCTCTAAATAACTCCTATGTGTGTATATATATATATATATATATATATATATATGTATAGATTCAATGACAAAATTATTCATACACCTATCAATTATTAATATTTTTATCCTGTTCTCTGAATCTAATGCTCATATGATGCCAGATTTTTTAATAAGAACAGAAAAGCAATATAAAACTCAATTTTCAGTGCAATATGTTAAATACAACAAATTTGACTGGCGAATTATGCAAAATAGGAAAAGACAAAATTATTTGTAGAGTAGAAAATATCATTTTAAATTAATAGATCAGTATAAGTAAGTATAAGTAATTTGCATAATTATTTTATCAGTGAAGCCTTCTAGAATATTCAGTAGAATATTTGTGATAATTCCCACAAAGAACATCATGTGGTGCATAGAGTTATTCTTATATTGATGAGGAAGATAAAGAAGCTTAACGTTGATTTGAAACAGAGAATTATTAACTTCTACAAGTCAGGAAATAGTAACAGAACTATTTCAAACTGGTTAGCTATCCCTAGATCTATGGTACCATCCATTAAAAAAAGTTTAAACTGTTTGGCATGACTGGAAATTTGCCTATACATGGAAGAAAACCCAAATTGTCCTTGAAAACTGCACAAAAACTGTGTCATGAGGTTATTTTAAACCCAAGAGTTGTTTTGAAAGATATTGCTAAAAGTTTGGATATGATGGGTATCAGCGTAAGTACTCACACAATAAAACAACATATTGTGAAATGGGTTATATGGGAATTGACCACAATGAACCCCTCTTCATAAACCATGTCAGTTTAATTTTACCAAATATTCTTGGGGAATGGATATAATGATTTACAGATGAAAGGTGACACTTTCTTCCCAATGAAGACAGTGCCAACATTAAAACTTGGAGGTGGTTTGATGATATTTTGGGGGACTGAATAATTAATTGCAATAAATGGAATAAATTAAATCTGAAGATTATATAAAAATTCTGGGTGAAAATCTACAACTATCAGTGCAAAATGTTGATCTTGGTTAGTGATTTACTTTCCAGCAAAGTAAGATAATAATTGGAAACATATGTCTAAATCGGTAACAGTTTGGCTTGAGAAAAACAAGATTACTGTTCTGCCATAGCCTTCAAAGATTCCTGACTTAAATCCTATTGAAAATCTATGGTAAGAATTGAAGGTTTAAATAAATTGTCAGTCGCCAAAACCCTTCAGGAATTTGAACATGTAACCATTGAAGAATGTAAGAAAATCCCAGAAAAGACTTGTTTAAATCTCATCAAAAACTTTAGAAAATGATAGCAGCAAGTTATAAAGATGAGAGGCCATGCTACTGACTATTAATATTGTGAAAATTGTTCAATTTTTTCAATTATTCATAATGTACAAATAATTTTGTTTTTTTCTCTTTTATTTTTCTTCTCATATTTAGTAAGTTTAACCTATCCTTCTCAAAATTGAGTTTTATATTCCTTTTCTTGTACCTAATAATGTTATATAATTAAGGAATGATTTTTTTAATATTAATCATTTTTCGTTTATTATATTTTATCATTCAGTTTGGTTGGGCTTTGAACTATTTGGGTTAAGAGTTCAGGTGCATAGTCATTGGGTACAGTTTTACGCTCGTGCACAACGGATATGACAATCACCATTGTCATAATAAACCCCAGACAGGAAATGGGGCTAGAGTGTGAATGATGTCATGCCCGGAAGAGATGGTCCTGAAAATTTGAGTATCTTAAAAAAAGAGTCAGTTGAGGGTTGAGATTGGACCATGCAGGCAGAGAGTTGAGTTTCTACCATTGAGTTGAGAGTTGGATTTGGGCCGTTGAAGATGTAGTTGGGTTTTTCAGATCTCTACCGACAAAGATCTTAAACATCACAAGATGTGCTGCGCATTAGGGATGGTTAGCATAGTAAGAATTGTGTCTTTCTCCTTGTGTCAAAGAACCGAAGTCAGAACTTAATAAAAAACCGTTCGTACCTGAAACGACAGAGTTCACCTGTATTATGTTTTTGTGTATGTATGGTATCACTGATATCACCAAAAATTATACAATAGCATATAAAATGTCTGGTATCATACAAGTATTAAATTCAAAGAAATGAGTCAAAATATTTAATGTTCATGGGTGTATGAATAATTTTGTCATGGACTATATATATATATATATATATATATATTATATTATTGTCAGATGATCACCTTTTCATGCATAAATTCCATGGAAATTCTGTTCTCATTCAGTGTATTGACTTGTCATTTAGTCAGTTAATTCAAATCTTACATCACTGAATTAACACTTGGTTACTGGGAATACAACAAAGAATTATATAAAGAGGCTACATCTTGATCTGGCATTCCCACAATGTGACAGCAAACCAATAAAGTCTGGTAGTATTATAAGATACTACTGGCATACTGAGGGTTAGTAGTAATGCCGGACTCCAGAGTCATCATCTGTTGATGGCTTTTTTTGGGTATAAATGTTGTTTTTTAGAAGCATGTGTATATAATAGCATGTTTTATATATATATATATATATATATATAGAATGGTACAAAAGTCAGTCATCATTTTAAAATCAAAATTAAAGAAGTGAAAAAAAGTAAAGAAATAAAACAGATTAGAAAATAAATAAGGTATTTATTTTTTAAAACTGTAAGAGACTTTTGCACCATTCTCTCTCTCTCTTTCTCTCTCTCTTATATATATATATATATATATATAAATAAAACTCTCTGATTATTGCTTTATTATATAAAAATTTTGAAGCTATTTTAATATTGCCAGTGATTAGATTACTTTAACACAGTTATATGTTTTAATTACTGCTTGTCTGTTAATTTCATTTTTTCATTTACAGTATGGTATCATTATTATCTTCTAAAGCAGTAAGGCACTTATACCATTTTTATCTATAAGGTGTGATGAGTAAACTGTCATGTAAATTACACTAAAAGGAAAATAACACTGATGTCTTACTTTATCAGATATATTTACAAAAATGGCATGAAAATAACTTGAAATCATCTACATCACCATCAAGTCATGCTGATAGCATAGAGTTTCCTGACTCTCTCTTGCCATCTGTTCCTATCATCCATCACTCCCAGAAGGTGCACAGAGCTACCATATGTAAGTCCTTGCTGGTCAGCCAAAACTGGATCAACCATATGTAGGATTCCATTAGAGAACATTACTTATAACTTTATCCTTACTTCTCCAACAGAGCCCAGCATATTTTGTTCCTCTAACTTGTATGGTTTGTGAGATGGGAGGCAAATGGCCATACAGTTTCTGTTTTGTGGAGTGTTGTTTCTAGGATATGTTCAAAACAACATGCAGCATTCTCTAGTTCCCACCTCGCCTATTTTCCATGCGTTTTGTTTGTATCCATGTGGTGCAGCCATACAGTAGTAGTGGCATGACCACAACCTGGAAAAAATCTTATTTCATATTATCAGAGAGATCAGATTTTCATATGATTGATAACCTATCAATAACAGTCAATGCCTTCACTAGGTGTATTTTCAGAAGATGAAATACTGCTGCTAAGGTATGGGAACTGGTCTATTTCTTTTAGAGGCTTGCCACTTAGTTGAGATGGCTCCTTCTTGTTTAAAACACATGAACTCTGTTTTATTTGCATTCACATAGAGCTCAACACCTTCTGCAGCTTGCTTCAGACTATACTGCAGAGATTTGGTTTGGGGAAGTGTATTTGTAAGAAGCACTAGATCATCTGTGTAGTTTGTGTCTTTCATAGTTTCTATTGTATATCTTCTGCTTCTTGTTTTTTGGTGTGCAAATATTTTCTTTTATAAGATCTATTGATATTTGTTGTACTTATTCTAGAGAGATAATAGATATATATGGTATTAATTAATCATCTTGCAAGATTCCATTGAAGAAGTCGGTGTCATAATCAGGTGAGCCAACCAGTGTTTCTGTAGTTTTGCTAAGCATTATTATAGTGGCAATTGTTTCTTTGGGTAGACTATATGAGAATAGTATCTGCTCCATTTTTCCTCTGAGTATGGAATCAAATGCTTTGGAGAAATCTATGAACAATAATGTTGCCTTGAGATTTTTTGCATGTATTCTTTCAATGCTTTGATGGGTAGTCAGAGTCTCTGATATTGTGGATTGATTTCTTCAAAAGCTGTTCTGACTTTTCCTAAGAATTTTATCAACTTCTGTTCAGATTGAGAAGTAGGGCTTTATAAACCTTAGCGGCTATAATAGTAAGAATTATACCTCTATAATTCTTAGGGATTCTGAGGTCGCCTTTCTTGGAAAAGGGATGGATGCAGCCTTTCATCCATTTTCTATTGTATTTTGTTTATACAGAGCATTGCATAATCAAAGAAGTATGTCATCAAATTTTCTTGTTTTCCATACTTTAAGAGGTATTTCGTTGAGGCCTGCAGCTTGTCTGCTTTTTATTTTTTTCCATACTGTGTCAAGTTTTTCCTTGTAGAATGTTCTTGTTTGATATCTAGTTGGTTATTAATAATTGTTTTGGTTGGTTTATCAGTGATTTCAGGAGGGTTTTCAAGCAGATTCTTGAAATGATCTTTCCTCTTCTGAAGTCTTTCTTCTTGGCTAGCAGGTTTTTGTTTTGCTCTCAAGGTACTTTTTCTCCTGCTTATTATATTTACTTTCAGCCGTTCATCATTGTATGTCTTCTACTGAATTTCTGACTCCATTGATTTGGCCTTTAATGTATTTTAGTTGCTTTTTTTAGTATGCATTTATTCTTTCTGGGATTTATTAAGTTTCAGAATATTGGCATTTGTTGGGTTTCATTTAATAAGTAAGAATGCTTTTTTCAATTTATCTTGTTTTTCCTTCACTGCTATTGCCTTCCATAGAACTCTACATTTGGTTCTTGGTTTGGTGGGAATGCACTTGGGTGCTGCTTCTATATGGGTGGTAATAAAGTTTATTTTTTGGTACTGCATAGAATTTTATTGGCTTCTCAATCAACTTTACCCCACACAAGGGGATTGTATTCTGGAAAGTTTAGCAGTCAGAAATTTTCTGACAGTCACTACTGGGTTCTCCTGCTTGTGTTGCATGGTGCAGAGTCTTATTGCCAGATAGGTCTTCCAGCAGCTACCCTCTTGATCCAGTGTTGCACTACCTTTTTCTGGGATTCGATATAAGCCTCTGTGTTGAGTCTGAGGTCATATTGGAAGATGAATGGAGGCATAACATCCCTACTGCTAGTGACCATCTCAAACACCATGGAGTGGACTGGGTGTTAGGTTTTCATTAATATGAATAGGAATCTGTTTTCAGATTGACACTCAAACACACTGAAATCTTTGTATTGGAGCTCTGGCATGAATACCAATCAGTACAGCATACCATTTTCAAATTTCTAAAGGAGGGAATTGGATCATGGTGCTGCTTTTCTCGCATACAGAAGGCAACTGTAAGCAAAATCTGAAACAAATAAAGTGCATGTATGAAATAATTGATTTAAAATGACAAAAATTTACCCATCACACCCCATATATAAGCAGAAAAATGTATGAATGCAATTTTAATTTTCTCTCTCTCTCTCTCTCTATACATATATATATATATATACTAGCCCATTGACTAATAGTAAGAGTGTTCAGCAATGGTTCAGGAAAAAGGGATTCAATCCCAGGTTGAGTCAAACCAAAGACTCAAAAATGGTACTTGATGCCTTCTTGCTTAACACTCAGCATGAAAAGTACACATCAGGAGTAAGTGGAGCAATCCAGGGAAAGGAGTAGCGCCTTCCCTCTACACCTCAGTGTAGTAGCTATTAAAAAGGGAGCCTTTGAGTTGCCCTTATTCACAATTTGCCAACTTACATATATATATGTATATATATAAGTTGGCCAATATATATATATATATATATACTTTCATTAAGAAAAAACAACAAACCGGTCACATTAGGATTATAAATTTATTTCCATCCTGTTATGCATTTTGGAAAATATAATTATTACTGTAATTACGAGAATCTGTAGTTTTTGTTTATTATTTTGATGTTCTAATATTGTTGTGTTGTCGGTGAGAACAAAAACTACAGATTCTCGAAGCACTACATATTAGAAACATGCAACCGACACTTAATAGAATTAATTTTCAAACCAGTGCTAATGTACTTAAATGTCTTTGGCTACTGATACTAATTATAGAATTCCATTTAAAAGCAAACGCCATAATCTTCAACAGTAAAGACGCTCTTACATAGTGGTAATATACTAAGACAAAAGTTACATCACTTTTGTAATAGATCCTCCCCTGATGATGGCCCAAAGTTGGGCAGAAAGTACTAGGGATACATACAACTATGGACAATATATAAATCAATTCCCCCGAATACGATAAAAGTAATACGGGAATTCAAACAGATCCAGAAGAAAATATGTAGACATAAAATGTCTATTATGTTTAATGAAATTTGTATCAACGAAGAAATGCTGCCAAAATATACACACACATATATATATATATATATATATTTAAAACATTTCGTTATCAATCTTTCTTTCAAACAGGCCTTTGTAAAGATAACAGACAGGCCTGTAAAGATAACAGACAAGCATTGTTTCAATAATTTTTTCTAATTTTAAAATTTTTCCTTCCCATCTTTGCAAAAGACTACAACTTCTTTTGGGCACTATTGTATTAACATGTTGAATCACATATGTTGGCATTCATTTATCCCTTTATTTCTTTTATGTTTTTGATTGATTAACAGTTCCCAAAAACACCTTCTTTTCTCTGGTTTTAATGACTGCTCCTTGTAAATAAAGATTTATTTACATGGATCAGCATCTTGTTTTTAATATAAGCCATTGATCACATAACAACATTGACTACAATGACCACTTTCAACCATCATTGGTCATTTTCAAGGATAATGTTCAGATGTTATTTCTTAATTTAGAGAAATTTTATTGTTGTTTTTTCATTATGGTAGTTTTTGTGTTATTAACAAAAACTATAAGTTTATAAAGACATTTTTTTTGAAATTTTAAAAATAAATGATATAAAAACATATCTCAAATTTTGTTAGGAAATTAAGTCAATCAGTTTTTTTTTCATAGAAACAATTAAAATTTTAACAGAATATGGTCCTTGCTATATGAAAATTTTATCAGAAAATGGTGCTTGATATATGAAAATGTTAAGAGAAAATGGTCCTTGATTATATCAATCAGGTCAATCTTTTCCAACAGCTCTAGCTACACCAAGTATCTGATTGATTTCAAATTATAATATGAGGAATTATTCAACCCCAACTTTTTTCCCTTAACTTTCATAGATTATACACCTGACAAAGGCTGAAGAGTGAATTGACCTAAAAATTTTGTTAATGACATCAAGAATGAGGTGTCGGGGTTCAAAACAATTTCTAGAAAAACTCATAGCCACATTTTTTTACTTCTCTTAGATAATGAACTGATGGCAGATGGATATCTGACCCCAGGTCCTGAGTATGACTATGACATATTTGTAGAAGCACCAGAAAAAATGACCTACACAGAACAGGCCAATAAGCGAGCACATTGCAGAAGACTGGCATGGTATGAATTTTGAAAATTTCATTTTGTTAGCTGAGGATTTTTTACATACCTCTCAATTAAGATACGTTTTAATTCTCTAAAAATTCTATTGTACTGATGATGATTGGCTAGTCAGAGTTGAATTTATTGCTATATAAACTAGGTATTTGGGATTTTTATCCCTCCATCAGGCATTTGTGTTGGGTGGGTGATGTAACACTTGTTGCTTAGTCCCAGGTGCCTTCTCCCAGGCAATAGCTACTTAGCAGATCTAAATATATTACTTAGTGCTTGAGACAGCCCCAAAATGGTTAATGCCAATGGGATCAATCACTTTTAGTGATGGCTGCACGTGATTCTCAATTTGTGCATAGCCCCACTAATATAGAATGACTTCATGTCAAATCTGATGAGGTGGGAAGTCAGATAGATATCTCCGTAAGCAGCACAATGCCTAAAAGGGGTATGTGCTGCGTTGGATTGCCTCACATCTGAGGTACTTCTGAATGGTTACATTCATGGAACTGAGTAATTTTTACACTCCTACTCAAGGGAAGAATGAATTCTGTTGGGTATCCCACTTTAAACTGAGCTGGTGTCACATACCTTCATCATAGGCAATTGGTTATGATGTAATGAATATGCATACACCTGGGTCCCCCTCACACTAATATGATTGGCTGGTGTCAGCAATAAATACAGACCAATGTAGAGGTACATTGTCTACGTCTATGACTACGACTGTCCAGTGTTGGTACAAACACACGTCTAGTAACAGTACAATTACCTGCTTGATTGTACTACCCCTGTTACAGTAGCCTAACCACTCAGCTACTTTGATTAAATATACCCCTTCCCGGGACATAACAGTTGACAATGCTTACTTACGAGGAATGTTAGAAAGACTCATTTGACACTTACAGAAAGTAAGAAATTTTGCCCCACTCTTGTTTAGACTTAGAAAATTTTATTGTCTATACAGTTTGGAGCAAATATTTTTTCTTTGGCAGAATAGAACAAATTGTAGAATTAACTAAGGTGTTACAAGCCACTTTACAGTAACAACTCCAACCACAAGAGAGATTTGAAAAGTTATTCGAACAACAAGCAAAAGACAATTAAGCACTTTTGGAAGGCATATTATCTAGAGCAACAAAAGAACCAGGTTCTAGATTTTTTTCTGCTGAAGGAATTTTGAATTCACTCTCTGAATCTAATTACAACCCTGACAGTGGTTCAACATTTCTGGCTTATTTTCATAGGTATGAAGCAATATTTACGAAAAGAGGCTGTGACAAGGTAGAGCTCTCTAATGTATAAGAGTTGCCTCCCTTGCATTAATCCTGTATCATATCATTCGTCGCTCAATAAAGATTCAAGTAAGAACCTATCTCGTGCATTCCTCGTTCCTACAAACATATACTAATATCACATGGTGGCAGCGGTAAAAAAAAAACAAAAAAAAAACAAAAGACAACAACCTCAAGAAGAAGGAATATTGGATATAAATCTAAAAAAAAAGTGAGTACACCACGATAAATTCTTATTTAAAAAAAAAAAAATGGCGACTTCAAATATTTCATTACCAATGTTAGATTGGATGAATGAAAACAAACATGAAGCCTTCAGCGAATGGGTTGACTTTATGTCATCCTACTTTGTAATTCATAACGGGGAGGAAAAATTGAAACATAAGAACATATTAATAAGCATGGGACCAAAGGGTCGCAAAGTTATTAAAAATGCTCAATTCACGACCGAGCAAAAAATGTATTCAAAGTTTTTGAAACACAAATGATTCAAAAACCAAATAAATGGGTTGAACGTTTGGAGTTCACTTCATTCGAACAGAATGATGAAACAATTGACGAATATTTAGTCAGACTGCAAATGAAAGCAGATAGATGTGAGTTCGGTACTAACAAGGACGAAAGACTCCTAGAACAAATTATAAAAGGACTAAAATGTTCAGACGAACGGAGAAATTTAATAAGCAAACCTAACCTCACACTAGAGATAGCTCTCAAAAACATAAGAGCATAGGAAGCTACAACCAAAAATAATACGCGCTATAATGACGCAAGCGAAATGAAAGCGGGAGTATACCACGAGATAGAAATGAGAAGGACCAAATCGTGCACAAGATGTGGAAGAAATCACGGAAAAAGAAAAGAAAACTGCTATGCCTTCAACAAAGAATGTAAAAGATGCCATGGATTACATCATTTTGAAAATTACTACCTCACAAAAATGTATACACGACAAAATAGTAAATACAGTCCAAATAAAATGAGACATAGAAACAGAAGTCAAAGCCCACACAACAGACACAGAAAGCAGAATATCGCTCAGAGAAATGTGAATGCCACTTATAAAGTAGAAAACGAATATAACAAAGAGGATGATTTATGCCTGTACACCATAAATAAAGAGAATGGTGACAACAGAGAAGAGATATTTGCCAATATAGACTACGAGGATGCAGAAAAAGAGAATATAAAATAAAAATGAAAGTGGACACTGGGGCAAACGGAAATATAATACCGTACAGGATTTATAAAAAAATGTACTCCCAAAACAACTATGGCAGCATAGAAAATGATACAGCAATATTGGGTTTAAGGCCATCCATACAGCTGGGATTGGTACAGATCAATTGTAGTGTAACAACAGTTGATACAAAAAGAGAAATAAAAAATATAGAAGACCTGGCAAATGAATACCCGGACAGATTTCAAGGTATTGGAAGCTTCCCTGGGAAACAAAAAATACACATTGTTGATAATGCAACACCAGTCATCCAACCTCCAAGAAAATACCCTGTTCACATAAGAGAAGAATTAAAGAGAGAACTTGAAAAAATGGAAGACACAGGTGTGATAAAGAAGGTAAATGAACCAACAGACTGGGTGAATGCAATTGCATGTAGCAGGAAGAAAAATGGTGCATTACGAATATGCTTAGACCCAAAACCACTGAACAAATGCATCAAAAGAACACACCACAAAACCCCAACTTTGAAAGAAATTTCCCATAAACTGGCAGGTGCTAAACACTGCACAAAACTAGATGCAAAACATGGATACTGGGCTATACATCTAGATGAAGAATTGAGTCTGCTCACATGTTTTAATACTCTGTTTGGTAGATACAGATATTTAAGATGTCCGTTTGGTCTAAAGATGTCACAGGACATATACCAACAAAAAATGGATCAAATCCTGGAAGACTGTGACGGAGCCATTGGAATATCTGATGATGTCTGCATATATGGCAAAAAAAATTGAAGAGCATGATAGAAGATTGAGAAAGGCAATGGATACAGCCCAAAAGTATGGACTTGTTTTTAATAAAGGAAATGCAAAATAAGACAAAAACAGATAAAATTCTATGGTCTTAGTTGGGATGAAAATGGTTCACACCCAGACCCAGAAAAATGTGACAAAATTAAATCAAAGCCGATACCCACCAACCGAGAAGAACTACAACAGTTCTTAGGTATGATCCAATACCTAAGCCCTTTCATACCAAAACTCAGTTCTAAAACAGCCCCACTGAGGTCATTACTCAAGAAGGACACTGAATACCAATGGAACGAAACCTTAAATATAGCTTTCCAAAATTTGAAAGACCATATCCATGAAAATATATGTCTAACCTACTTCAAGTCAAATGCAAAAACGATTCAGGTAGATGCAAGCATGTCAGGACTAGGTGCAACGTTAATCAACGATAACAAAATTGTTGCGTTTGCCTGTAATAGATTGACTGACACTGAATCATGATATGCAAATATTGAAAGAGAGCTACTAGCAGTGGTATTTGGTTGTGAAAGATTTCATACATATGTATACGGAAAAGAATTCCAAATAGAATCAGATCACAAACCACTAGAAAAGATACAAAATAAAAACATTGCACAAGCACCCCCAAGACTGCAAAGAATGCTATTAAGGCTACAACCATATGATGCTCAGATCTTATACAAACCAGGTAAAGAGATGAGAATACCAGATTATTTGTCGAGAACACAGCCAACACAAAGTGAAGAAATTGAACTTGACCTAACAATACATACTGTTGACATAACAGTACAGAAACAAATAGAACTACTAGAAGCTACATAAGAAGATGAAGAATTGAAAATACTAAAACAAGTAATAGTAAATGGATGGCCAGAGGATGTAAAGGATACACCTAAACTTATAAGAAATTACTGGTCAATGAAAGATTGTTTATTAGTACAAAATGGATTAGTGACTAAAGGTGAATGTATAGTCATACCAAAAAGTATGCAAAACACAGTCCTTAAAAGAATTCATGATGCACACCAAGGGATAGAAAAATGTCAGCTAAAAGCAAGAAATAGCGTTTATTGGAGAGGAATAAACAAAGACATAGAAATGATGGTAAGGTTATGTGAAATATGCAAGGAACACCAAAGAAAGAATACTAAAGAGACTATGATTATTAAAGAACACTCAACCAGGCCATTTCAGAATATTGCTGCCGACATCTTTGAATTTAATGGCCAACAAATTTTACTCATTGCTGATCAATACAGCAAAATGCCATTCGTAAAGACAATGAAGAGTGTCACGAGTACAAGCTGTATCAAATACTTGAAAGCAATCTTTGCTGTACATGGTATACCAGAGCATCTATATACAGATAATGCCAAGTACTTCGTATCAAACGAGTTCCATAATTTCGCAATAGAATGGGAATTCCCGCATATCACATCAAGCTCGAGGTACCCACAGTCAAATAGATTCATTAAACGAATGGTCCAAACAATAAAAAATACATTCAAAAAGGTGAAACAGTCAAAAATGGATTACCAAATGGCTCTCCTATGCCTAAGAACAACTCCGCTTGATTATCACTTGCCATCACCAGCCGAGATCCTGTACAACAGGAAAATAAGAACAATGATCCCAACCTTGTTGGATAAAAACACAGTAAGAGATAACCAAATCCGTGAACAGATGAGCATCAAAAGTAGGAAGCAACAACAATATTTCAACAGAAATGCAAAAGACCTTCCCGAATTGATGATAGGTAGCAAAGTGTCTGTCCTTCAGGAAAATGACATGTGGCAGACAGCGACGGTGGTAGACAAATGTACTGAACCACGTAGCTACATCGTCTAAATGCACAGCGATGGAAAACTCTTCAGACACAACAGAAGACACTTACAAGAGATATTTAGTCCACTAAGAAGAGTAACCTTCAATCTACCAACCCAGAGGACTAGTCAGGATGAACCAACATCACCATCCCAACAGAGCAATGACCCCACAGAAATAGATAACACCAATACAATAACACAACACTCACAGCCCATACAACAGCAGACACAACCCTACAAAATACAAGAGCAACCACCAACACCAACAAACCGGCCTGTGAGAACAAGAAACCCCCCAGCAAAATATCAGGACTTCATTATATATAAATAAATAAAAATAAAATAAGAAAAAAAAAAGAACAAGCTTTATTTGACAAGAGAGATGTGACAAGGTAGAGCTCTCTAACGTATAAGAATTGCCTCCCTTGCATTAATCCTGTATCATATCATTCGTCGCTCAATAAAGATTCAAGTAAGAACCTATCTCGTGCGTTCCTCATTCCTAAAAACATATACTAATATCACAGAGGCGAACAATGATGAGGAAAAAATCACTCTATTGTTGCAGAAGTTTGGAACAGAGGAAGACATTAAATACACAAATCTGATCTATCAAAGAAGCCAGAGGAAATGACATTCAGCAAAACAGTAGAAATTTTGTCGAAAATTTTTGATGAAAGAGATAGCCTTTTTCATACATGATACAAGTGCCTAAATATTGTAAAACAAGAGGATGATAAATTTGTCACTTATGCAGGTATGGTTAAGTGTGAGGCTTTTAAATTAAAGGAATTATCAAGTGTTCAAGTGACTAATTTTTGTGCAAGGTCTAACAGCACTGAAAGACAAAGAAATTAGATCAAGAATCCTCACTATCATGGAACAGGATCCCTATATTGCACTACAAAAAGTGACTGAAGAATGTCTGTGACTAATAAACATAAAAAAAGATTATATTCAGATTGAGAAGAAGAGCATTTCCCAAGTACAAACTGTGAGACAACAGAAGTGGATAAAAAATAAATAAAGAAAACTTATATGCTGTTCGTGTGGAGGATAGCATATAAAGAATGATTGTTTCTTTAGGGATAAAATATGTTTCAATTGTGGATATGTAGGCTATAGAAGTTCCCCCTGTCAGTCCAAACAGAAAAAAGAAACAAAAAAAAAGTCTCAAATGAATGTAAAAGAAGAAAAAGTATGAATGTCAAAGAAGAAAATACTTCAATATAAAAATAAATGGGCAGACTGTAAAATTATTACTCAACTCAGGTAGTGACGTCTTGGTAATAAATGAGCAAATATGGAAAAAAATCAGTTGCCCACAGACAAAATTGTCAGGGTGGGGTTCAGGGAAAAAACTAAAGTTTAGAGGTAAATTAAAATGTAACATTTCATTCATGGGAAAAATTCACAAATTGAAAGTGTATGTGTTCCCTGGTTCAGTGAATCTCTTTGGTATAGACTGGATCATATTGTTTAACTTATGAGAATTACCAATAAATTCTTTCTGTAATAAAGTTGACATCATAGAGAACTATAAGTCGAAGCAAACAGAAAGATTTATTACGGATTTGAAAAACAAATTCCCTCGGGTCTTTTCAGTAGGACTAGGACTATACACAAAAACAGAAGTCAAGTTTGAACAAAAAGGTAATGTGAAGCCAGTCTTTAGAACAAAGAGAAAAGTACCTTTTTTGGCACTAGACTCAATAAATGAAAAGTTGGAGAAAATTGGCAGAATTTCAAAAGTTGATTACTTGGATTGGGCGTCTCCAACCATATATATAAAAAGAAAAACTGAAAAAAATCAGATCATCTGCAGACTTTTTGACTGGCTTAAATGATTGTTTGAAAGACCATGCGTACCCTCTACCATCACTGGAGGATATATTCACTAAGTTAAACGGAGGTAGAGTGTTTTCAAATTTGGACGTATCTGAGGCTTACATTCAGGTTAAACTCAGTGAAGAATGTTTGAAGTGCCTGACAATGAATATGCATAAAGGAATTTTTAAACTAAGCCGTCTTCCTTTTGGATTGAAGGTAGCTCCAAGCCTATTCCAGCAAATAATGGACACAATGTTGGCTGGTATGGAGTATGCAATCATATACTTAGATGATATTTTGATTAAAAGTGAAGATGAGGACCAACACAAAACGCATATTAGAACAGAATTTCAGAGAATTGTGAAATACGGTTTCAAGGTGAGTGCTGTAAAATATGAATTCTTCATGAAAAAGAAAAAATATTTAGGGCAGACCATTGACAGTGACAGAAGAAAACCCACTCCAGAAAGGGCTGAGGCTATAAAAAATATGCCAACACCTGATAATGTGGCTAAATTCCAGGCGTTCTTCAGATTAGTAAGTTACTATAACATTTATAACCCAAAAATGTATGATATGAGAGTTACAGTCAAATCAAAAAAGAGAGTTTAGCAATAATCTATGCAGTAAAAAAATTTCACAGGTTCCCATACAGAAGAGAATTTACTCTGCAAACAGACCCCAAATATTTGGTTCAACTCACACGGCAAATCGACTACAGTGTTGGGGTGTATTTTTATTGAATTACAATTTTTATTTGTCTTCAAAGAAGTTAGGTCATGCCAACGGGTTGTCAAGACTAATATTTGAATAAATGGAACCATTGGAAGAAACACTAATTGCGGCACTAAGAGACAAAAATTATGCAGCACTATCAGAGAACTACTGGTTACTCTAGAAGAAGAGAAAAAAGCAGCAGAGAACAATGATTTCATTCAAAAAAGGACAAAGCAAGTCTGTTTGAAAGAGAAAACAAGAAAAGGAATTAGTGTGTCACCTTTCTCAATCTGCGAACAGGTATTATTATATGCAGATAGAGTTGTAATGCCATATACTCTGCAAAAGAAAATTCTCAAAGAATTTCATACTGGCTTTCCTGGAATTTCAAGAATGAAATCTCTAATGAAAGGCTATACTTATTGGCTGAGGATGGACCAAGACATAGAAAATTTGGTGAAACAGTGCAGAGGATTCCAACTGGTAGCAAGGAATCCACCGGTAAAGATTCAACCATGGCCAAAGATAGATGTCCCATGGACCCAATTGCATATTGACTATGCAGGGCCTTTAAATGGATTTTATTACATAATCATTGAGGACAGTTTCATTAAGTGGCCAAAAATTGTTAAGTGCAGACATCCAACTTCAACAAATACAATAAATGCACTTAATGAAATTTTTAGTCGCTTTGGAGTCCCTAAAACTTCAGTCAGCGACAACGGAATGCAGTTTATGGGAATAGAATTCAAGGAATTCTGTATATCATCCATTGATCAATGACAATGGCAGTGTATCATTCAAGATTGAATGGACTGGTAGAGAAATTCATGGACACCTTTAAAAGAGCTTCAAGGAAAAATCAAGGCATGGACACGAATGAAAGAAGTATCCAGAAATATCACCAGCTTAGTTACTGTTTTTGAGAAAAATATACTCAGTATTCGACAGGCTGTTTGATACATTCGAAATTCCCATTCAAGTAAGTCAACGTTCACAAATGGATGTATCCCCAACCTCAAGGCCAGAGGTACTAGTGTGTCCAACGCTACCTCTGTAAGGAGTATTAAGGCGAAAAAGACTTAGGAAAAAATCAACTGATTAAGTCCAAACCCTGAAAAGAGAAAATATTGAAGCTAAATTTCATGGGAAAATTTAGCTCATGGGGAGGTGATGTAATGAATATGCATACACCTGGTTCCCCCCTCACAGTAATATGATTGGCTGATATCAGCCATAAATACTGACCAATATAGAGGTACATTGTCTATGACCACGACTACATTTGTCCAGTGTTGGTACGAACACATGTCTAGTACTAGTATGATTACCTACCTGCTTGATTGTACTACTCCTGTTGCAGTAGCCTAACCCCTCAGCTACATCAATTAAATATATCCCTTCCCAGGACATATCATGTTATATATATTATCTGGATTTTTACCCTCAAGATATACAGATGTCTATGCTGAATTCATATGATTCCTTGATTCTTGACCAAGACTTTTCTTTGCCAGACTAGGCAACAGCTCCGCCTTGAGCTACCGAAACTGTGTTATCACCCTGGTTGGCGGCTGATGAGGTTAGGGTATTGCACGTGCTTTCACACGTTGTATGATGAAAATTCCTTGATTCTCTAACCTATATGCTGAATTATCAAATACTATCTGTTTAGACATTTTTCTAAGATTTTATAAATTTGGAGGAAATTAAGTATGATATAATATAAATTGAGTATGATATGATAAACTTTAATAGTACAGTATATTGCTGTTGGTTGATTACATATCATTTCTATATAACTTTTTTCAATTATATTTTCATAATTCAGTTTCCTGTTTTGTTTGGATTTCCAAAGTTTTGTTTAATCCCTGTATATACCTATGTATATTTTTGCCATTGATTTATGGTCTTGAAATAATTAATCTATTGAATTAATTTTAGAAGGCTAGTCCTTCCTATTTGAATTTTCTATGTACAATATACAGATTGAAAGAAGAAAGTTGCTAAAAGGAAATTTGGATGAAAAAAAAAATTCAAATTCAGTGTTATTTTGTGAGCTATTATATACATAATGTAAATGCATTGCAAATGATTTTATCATAGAAATACATTATGAAGAATAAAGATTGAAAAGATTGCCAATGGTCAAGAATCAATACTTGTATTTACTGATAGAATAAGGCTGTTATCTGTTACAAAGTTGTGTAATGTAAATGTATACACCCACCAACTTTTACCATATACTTGAACTAAACAGTCTACATTTTTAATAAGTAATGATATTTCTATACTATTTAATAACTTTTCAACATGTTTGATATTGACAAACTATTTATCACAGTTATGATGATATATAATTTGCATAAGGGTTTTTAAAAGCAGATTTTACTTAATTTCAATTGGGCTCTGTTATTAATTTTTATTTTCATTTTTTTATTTTCCTATATAACAATTTTTTGTGGATGACTTTTCTAATATAATTTTTGTGTAGGCATAAAAAGAAAAAAACATCATAATTTCTTTATTCAGCCTTCTCATTTGTTCATTGCCAAGTTGGCTGGGGCTGTAGAATACACCGACTGCATCTCTACTGAGATGTAAGACCCCCCCCCCACTCAACAACAAGTGTCCTGGATATGACACTAAACAATCTGATGGTGAGGTTCTAGTAATGCTGGAGCTTTGGAGAACATGGAGTACCTCTTCGTTGCCATTGCTCCCAGGTCCTCTGTGGCCTAGAATGGTAGCACCTGATACAGCCCTATCTATAGGTCAAATAGAACTAAACTGCATACTTATGCTAAACTGAATTGCTTGAGATAGAACTGTTTTGACATTTAAACTGCATGCTTATGCTAAACTGAATAGCTTGAAATAGAACTGTTTTGACATGTAAACTGTGTACTTATGTTAAACTGATTTATTTGAAATAAAACTGTTTTCACATTTAACTCTGTGTATTGCCCAGTCGACTTCATCTCTGCCAAGGTTTAAGATGCTCCCCACCCCCAATAGAACTAAACTGCATACTTATGCTAACCTGAATTGTTTAATATAGCACTGTTTTGACACTTAACTGTGTGTGCACTAAAACTATACTTATAATAAACTGAATTGTTTGAATTAGAACTGTTTGACTAAACTGAATTGCTTGAAATAGAAATATTTTTGACAATTAAACTGTGTACTCATGCTAAACTGAACTGTTTGAAATAGAACAGGTTATTTGTATAAAAATGGATTTGGTATTAAATAACCTACAAAGGTTGATATGCCATAAAACCCAAACAACCCAACAACCAACTATAACTTAGTAATGAGACGAAATTCTGCTGTATGTACATTTATGGTAACATTATCAAAACAAAGGTGAAAATTCAAATTTTGGACTATCCCTGTATATATTTTGCTATATATTCATTCATGTTATTAATCTAAAAATATCAAGCTGTGTTCATAGTAGAAAATTTAGCATAGTGACCAAAACAGATACAGAAAATAGATGTTTTGGAGAAAATATACAATACAGAGAAATCTTGCAGAGATGAGAGAACTTTTATTACAACTTAGTATTCTCATTCCCTAGTGTAGGTATTTAGCCAGTATATATATTTCTATATGAGAAGTTCCTGATACTAATAATTAATTTTATTATGTTTATTCACCACCACCACTTTTGTCTCTTCCTGCTTTTTCTTCATCTTTGTATGAACGTCTTTATTTTTTTTTAGTTTTATCCGTTTGGCCGATTATTTGATTGTTAACACCATGCACACCTTGGCTGTCAACTCTGTGACAACATTACTGAATAACCTGAGTGAACACCTTCAACAAACACCAACCTTGGATGAAATCCTAAAATTACAAGACACAGAAAACCAAACAATTCAGCCAGTAAGTTGAAAATATAATTATGTGGCTGAAATAGAAAAATTAACCAAGTTTAAATACAAGCCAAAGTCTTTCAGTTCAATCTCTGTGATTTTAGAATCAATTTAGATTATCTCATGGGTCACAAGAAGATTGCTTTAAAAGAAGATTGTTTCAAAAGAAAATTGTTTTAAAAGAAGATCTGGCTAAAGATCCTTTAGAATGAACAGAAAAAGATACATAAACTTAACATTTGCAGAACATAGTTTTGATTAAATAAATGGGTTGCTGATCAAACCAATTGATTCCACAAACAATGAACTGCTATTGCATAACCATGCTTCACAGAAATATTTGATAGTGCATATCTCCCAGAGAAACATGTAATTTATATGAAACTTCCAAATATCTGTAATTGGGACTTATGATATAAAAAAGACAAAACTCTGCATTATCATCCAGTGTCAGTGAGGAGGCTATAACTTAATTTTTTGCTTCCTGAAAAATTTTTGAAAATTCTTGAAAAGTCACCACTCTTGAAGAATATACTGAAGGAGCACAACTGCTTCTTCTTTAGTTCTACCACTGACTTGAAATGTCTGCAAAGAACTGTTTAACTGAGAAAAGTGTAAAGTTAAGATGTTAAGCATATTGTCATATTTCATAGCATTCTGTATCAGCTACAGCTGGAGATGAAACATAAATTTATATGTTGAAATTGGCAGATATAGAAGGTAATTTTTTAAATTTGGGAACATTCAAAACTTTTTCCCAATATAAATTATTAGTTATTATTGTGTGAAATATGTGTGCAGATCATATATTTATTTATTATTGTAGTGGTGATACCTGTGGAAACATGAAGGTGAATGGGAATGATAATGATGATAGTGTTATGCCTATTGATCACTTATTTACTAAAAATATCACTTGTAAAGGCAGTGGTAGTCACTGTTAGTGTAATGGGTCAAATTGATCTGTGTTGAAAATATTAGCATTAGATAGGAATACATGAAATCATATACCTGTATTGTTATTTGAATTCAGAATGGTTACTTGAAGGTATAATAGGGAAGCATGCAAAGTGTTACGATTATCATCATAGGAATTGGGATTGGTGATCTGAGTTGAAATCTTGGATGATGCTGTTTGGGTTTCACTTCACACAAATGGGAATGTATGTGTTCTTCCTCTCAGCTATTGGTAAATAATAGAATAGACTGAGTTCTTTTCCTTGTTTAGGCAACCAGTCTAGGAGAAAGAAAAGTCTGAATTTAAACCAGTTTTACTCTGTATAAAAATTGACCTTGTGTCACATCATGCTTGTGATGGAGGGCGTTGGGTAAACACATACTTGAAACTATAATTGTTGCTAATAATCATTATCATTATTAAATAGGTATAGTCACTTGAAACTATATAGAAAAAATAAGCTATTTCAGCATTAAATAATCCAACAAGGGTTGGGATGCAGTAAAACCAACCAATTAACCAAAACTCTGCATTATGAGTGATCATATTTAAAATTTTTTAAAGATATTCAAGGGCTTTTAAGTACTTCTTTTGTGATCAACCTATATTAATATTTGCTTATTTGTATGTAAAAAAAAACCTCTTGTTTTGACTGGTGTGCTCTCCAAGCTTTCCCAATGTATGTTACTATTGTACCAGACAAATACTTGGTATTTAACAACTAAGCAATTGTGAATCATTGAGAGAAAAATTGATAATCATTGGACAAGATATAAAATCCCCAGACACTAAAGCCCATCAGCTAAAACATGATTATCCAAACAATAATGATGAGAATGCTAGTTCAAGTAATACTCTTAAAATTGTGATGTTTGATTTCCTGTGGTTTCAGGCTGGAAATATTCAAGCAGTATCTGCCAAAAATGTGCCATCATTGTTAGATGAAGAGGAAGTGCTACTTGCCAAGAAGCATGTTCCCCTCTTTCTCACAGAGTTTATTCTTGAGCCGAGCCAAATTATCTTTCAACCTGATCTGAATGCATTCCAGGAAAATATCAATGAAGTCATTCGACAATTTCAAGACACAGTCCTTGGTGTTGAGAATCTAATTCCAGACAGTTACTTTGATGCCTTCACAAAGTAAAATGTTTTTTATTATCTACTATGCTGTCTTATTTCCCTTTTTTTTTTTTTTTTATTAAAGCTATTATAAATTTTATGCTCAAATCAATTCTAAGTTTTATATAAACTTTATTATATTATTAAATCATTTAATTTATAAGTATATATTGAAACCATTATATACATTATGTATTACTATTAAAAAATCATATTAAACATCGATGCATAATTTGCTTTGCTTGCTTGTTTGCTTGCTACCTATGGACTCCTAAGCTGATGAAACTTGGCATGTGATTTTCTTTCACTTTAAAATTAGTCTTGAAGACCGAAATTTTCGGGAAGCAGATTAGTAATAATACAACAAATACAAAAAATGTTACTATAATAAAGAAAATCTCATTACTTGGTTGTGCAAAAGAGATCACATCTCTTTTATCGATTAAAAAAGAAATGAATATTCATTTTTGTCACTATTCTTCTTTTGTATAAAATATGTGAAACAATCAGTTTGTGCAATCCTTCATTTTATCAATTCTGAGGGAAGTGAGGAATCTATTTTAAGGAATTTTGTATATGCACTCAAAAAAGATGTTTGTTAAAGCGATATTTTGTTGTCTATTCATTCAAAGATAACTGAAAGGCTTTTAATAAAATTTTGTAGGCATATTCCTCTGCAAGGAACTCTTTTATGGGCTCAGAACTCAGAGGAGACAAGGCAATCAATGTTCAAGAAAGAAAAAATTGATGACATTTTACTGTTCAATTTAAATCTTTTTCTTGATGAATAAATCAAATTCTCAAAATCTAAGCAGAGTCCATCACAGGATTGTGAAAACTGTATTTTACTTGATTTAATTATCATCTCTTAAAGAATCAATACACTTAAGGGATTGATGAAGAGACAAACCTTCATGTCTCCTTCTTTGTTAAGATGATTGTAGAAGACAGAGTTAGTCTCCGGCTTAGCATTTTAAGAGAAAACACATATAAGAATTTCTGCAATATTATTTCCAAAAATAGATAGAGGGCATATTTTTACCAATATATCCTATTTGTGGAAATTTAAAAATAACTGAACCAATTATTGAAATATTCAAAGCTAAAAACTTCATTGTGAGACATTTATGATTTTGTAAGAAAAGTGTAAATGTAAAATTTCTTTAAAAATTTAACTAAATGTAAATGGAAACCTTGGAATTTCTGTTTATTCCAGACCCATTATAAATGGCAAATTTGAAGAAAAGTCTTGTGGAGATGGTCCAAGTTTGGCTACCATGTTTGAAGATGACAAACATTTGCAGGGTTTAGTGGCTCAAATTCAGGTAAAGCCTTCTATTTTGTTGTTTTAAGATATACAATTTACATAGAGAGCAGATATTGATGTTGTTATTTATTAAACTCTGCTTAGTCAGGCACACTGACCTCAAGTTGTTCACAGCCACAGTTTTTGTTCACAGCCACAGTTTTTGTTTGATGTATTTCTCTCTTTTTCTTGTTATTTGCTTTGTCTAGCCTTTTGTTTGTAGTATCTGCTTTTTGTAAGTTTTCACACGTCTCAGAACTGAATATTGTTCATCATTGCTTAACTCCAGGGATCTGACAGGATCCAATGTTTTCAGGGTAACTTGACTGTAAGTCACAGATACTGTTAGAGGATGCATGTGCTCTTAAATGAAAAATAAAAATGACATGTTTCACTTCATTAGAATGCAAAGGAAATTATTACCAAAAATGAATCTACATTCTAAAGAAGCAAATGGTAATAATTTATGTTGAGTGGTAAATTTTAAAAAAATGATTTTTTGTTGTCATATAATATTCCACATTTTTTAGTATGAATTCAGCATGAAAAGAGATATAGTGCAAAATAATTTTAAAATGGTTATATATATATATATATATATATAAATTTTCATCCATGGACTGTTTCATTGTATCACAACTCTTCAGTATAGCTAGACACTTAGAATGCTTCAAGCTGGGATCAAAACCTGCCCAACTTTATGTTAGACTTAGTAGTAGCTTTGTTTATTTACATTTTGCCTAACCAGAATGCTCAATTCATTATGTTATATGATTGAGGAATGATTTTTTATGTCAATCATTTTATTTTATTATTTTGTTTGGTAGCTATTTGAACTATTTGGGTCTCTTAGTCCTGGTGCATAGTCAGATGGTGCAGTCCTATGTCCACACAGAAAGGATATGATGAGAGATGGTCCGGAGAATTTGAGGATTTTGAAAAGAGAGTTAGTTGAAGTCGACTGTTGAAGGTAGCATTTGAGTTTTTTGATCCCAACCGGCAGAGATGAATTGAAATCTTAAACACCACAAGATGCGCTATGCATGGTGGGTGTCAGCATAGTATGGTTAGCATAGCTTTTAAGAATTGTGTCTCTTGCTTCATGTCCAAGGACTGAAGCCAAAAATTAATAAATGTGTTCGTATCCGAAACTACCAAGTCTGCCTGTATTTGTATATGTATTTATATTACTGTTGATATGTTGTATACTCATAATACAACTACACAATACATATACAAATATAGGCAGAAACATAGTCAACACTAATATACGAACTTTAATGAACAAACTGAACACACTTCTTTATAAAAATATACCTTGCACACTTTATTCTCAAAAGGGTTGATGTTGGTTATGTGTGAGAGGTGAGTTGGAGATGGGGATAGACTGCTACATATTGACCCAAAGTTCTTCTGACCATAGCAGCACTTCTTTCTCCTCTTAGCTGGGGTTGCTCAACCGTGAGTCACTGAGGGCCCAAAACCCTCTGTTTGCCGCTGGCTCTCACGCTAGCATCTTGTCCCTAACTGGCTCCAACTCCAACTGGAACTGACCCAAGCTGTCTGTGGCACCTGCTTATATAATTGTCTCATGCCCACTGTTCCTCCACTTATTTACACAGGTGCATCTCTTGATTGACGGCTCTGTCGAGGATCAATATATAACAGTTATTGATATCTCTATGAGTATACAAAAATTAGAAGAGTGGCAGCCATTAATTTCTTCACCAGAGAGCTTAACCCCTTGTATATATCAAAACTTAATGCTGAAAATTATGTCAACTGGCCCTGTTGCTTTAATAATAACTGTTATTTATTAATATAGGTATAAAATGATTTTTTAAATTTAATAATCCTTTGTTTTTCAGGATGCACTTTTGTCTGCTTTTAATGCAGCTAACCAATATGCAAATACATTCACACCATTCCAGGAATTCTACCAAGTAAATGAAAAAATGGACTTGGAACACCTCAAAAGAGAAACAACATGTATGTGCTATTAAAATTTTCTGTAAAACATTTTCATGTTTTTACTAGTTTCCTTCCATTTTATTGTTTCTTTTTAGTCACAGTGTTATTTGGTGTTAATACATTATTTCAGAGGATGTCAGGAGAACACACTTTCAAGGAGGAAGTCTAAAAAAGAATTAAACAGTTGTTGTCTTTGATCTGGATACTTGCTTCTCTTGTGGCATGATTGTCTTTGTGGAAGGAAAGTTAGTAAAGAAACACAATGAATTTCTTTTTTCACAACTTCGAAACTTGTGTTTTCTTATCTCATGAGCTGGTGAAGATGGCATGATGTTGGCTAAAGTTATTTTAAAACAGTTCTGTTAGAGATTCATCTTCTATCTCCCGCCTGATTCTTTTATGCTTCTGAGCACAAGCTAACTCCAAACTTTACTTTCTGACTATCTCATTCTGACACTTGGACTGTCAGAGTGTTCCTTTATATATATATATGATAACCCTCCATGATCTGTCTCTTATCATCTGAGGTATGTTTTTATTTGCAGCTTTTTACTGTCAATCAGATCTTGCACCAAGAGATGTTTTCAAACAACCAGTGTAACAAAGAATCTGTATGCCCTTTTATGATATATTTTGTTTTACTATTTTCATAACTGTTTCTATTCTATTATTGTTAATTTTTTCAGAACATGTTGGGTTAATGCTCTTTTCATTATTGTTATCATTACTGCTTTTTGTTTCAAGATCTTTATTACTATAACTGGCATGGAACTTTAAAAAAAATGACATGATTATTTATCAATGGATTAGCATTTTTACTTGTGATCAGAGTATCTGCATACTCTGCCTAAGGTAAAATTCCCATTACTAGTGTAGCATACTCATATGCATGCAGAAACATAGTCAACACAATAGAGATGAGCGGACACAGTTCTTTAGAAAAATATACCTCTCACTTTATTCGAAAGGGTTACGAAAGGGTTACAAAAGGTTATGTGTGAGAGGTGAGTTGGAGACTGAATGAAGACTGCAACATATTGACCCCCACTCTTCTGGCTATAGCAGCATTTTTTTCCATTCTCCTGGGCTGCTCAACCGGGGGCCTGGAACACTGACTTCAAACTCTGATTTCCAACTGACCTCACTTCCTGTCGCACCCGGGTTATATAATTATTTGATGCCCACCTGCTTCCTGTGGCATCACAATTCACACTCAATTCAACCCGTCGACAGTCAAAGTTATCCCCTGATATCTTCGACTGGATGCACCTGTTATTTACACAGGTGCATTTCACATCTGACAGCTCGGCCAGGTTGGAGGTCAATATGTTACAATCATCCCTTACTTATATTTCAAAATTCCACATGTGGAATTTTCTTCACGTTTGCCTCCTTCACCCTCACACACACATTTTACAAAATAATTCTCCAGGACAACAATGCTGAAAAAAGAATGAAATTACTTGAACCATAGCAAAACAAAATCTTACTTAGAAGGCAATTTTCTCCCTACGTAACACTTGCCCGGCTAATTATCATCTAAATTTGTTTTACTATGTTTGCGCAATTGGCTATCTTAACATGTATGCATCAAGATACAATATGGATGCATCTTTTATCCTCCCAACACAACGGGGCCCTCTGCAATTCCTTGAAGAATTTCACTACCCTAAAAGGACCATACTCTGGTCCCAGATCCTAGTCACAAACCTACTGACCCTGGTCATTCCAGCAACACATTTCACCTGGATTCCTCATGACCACACTCCAGTTCTTTGCTCAACAGGTTCCCACCTGGAGTAACTCGAGAATTCCACGAACAAAAGCACAATATCTTCAAGGCCCAAAACATTCCACATACATCTACAAAAATCATGGCCCAAAACAATGCATTACAATTCTATCAAACAACAATGCATCCGAATGTATCACAATCTTATATGCATACAGTAAACCACCTAAAATAGACCACGCAAAATATTTATTAGCAATGTGTTACTCATTTTTTCTCATTATTAAGTTTCTGTAACCCCCCGAGGAACACGCCTTAACTGATTACACCCTCGCCGGGTTGCTTTTCAATTTAATCAGGAACCCTTGCGGCCATCAAGACATTGGCACCCCGCCCTTTCTAAACTAGTTTCGTTTTGCCAAATCATGCACGAATCCAAAACATCATCGTGATTGAAAGACTCAGACATCATCCACAAAATATTGGAGCAGGCCACGTCTTTCTTTCCCTTATTCCATCAACTTGGAACTCCAGTCTGAAAATACCGGCCACCAAAAGCCTTCAACGATTCCATGGGACGGCAAATTCTCCTATAGAATTACTTCTTTACCGTCTATCCAAAACATTCTGTAACACAACTTGGATGAATCTCTGTCCTAATCTCGCGTGAGCCCACGATTCACTCAAAAACAGAAACCTAAAAAAAATATTTCTTATTCCACGAAAACCCAATATTCCAAAAAAATTTAGCATCAATATAATTTTAAATCTTATAGCAGCATTTCTTTCCTGTTCTCCTGGGCTGCTCAACTGGGAGCCTGGGGGCCCAGCCTCTCCTGGGACTGGTTCTCACTCCTCAAACTGGTCAAGGTTATATCCTGATATTCCTCGACCGGATGCACCTGTTATTTACACAGGTGCATTTCTCATCTGACAACTCGGCTGGGTTGGAGGTCAGTATGTTACACTAGTTAGCAATGTATTATGGTCTTCAAGAAGGATGTAACGAAAAACAAGAGAAAAAAATTGAAGAACAAATAATCAAAAATTAATTAGTAACAAAGCTTCATCTAAGAAATTTGAATACTCTTCCAATATAATTGGTTTGCTTATGTGTATTATACAAAAGCATTGGTTGTTCTTGGTGGGCTGCTAGTAATGTCAGAAAATGGGAAGATGTCGGACAAACCACTAACAAGTGTTGATCTTAACAAGTTAATTCAACTGCCTCCTAGTGGCATTCCGTAGGGATCGTAACAATTCCAGGCCAAGGGGAATAACTCTCGATCCTTTATTATCATCAGTTAGTAATTACTGATGAAAGACTTTCCTTTGTTCAGCTTTTATCTTTATTATTTTCATTTTTTTTTTATACACAAAGTCTTTAAGATATTTGGGTTTTTTTGTTAACTGTCCTTTTCTCGATCTTGATCCTGGATCCTTATCTTTGACTGGATCTTGTTCTCTTTCCTGGAAACCATAATCTTTTTCTCTGATAAGCAGCAAATGTTTTCAATTTCTTTTTTGGAATTCACCTGAGTCCAGCTTTACTGTGTACCTTCTACTACGTTTATTTATTGCTATGATTGTACCAGTATTTTCCCAAGTTTTTGCTTCATCCATTTTTTCTCGGATTCTGTCACCAATCTTTAGTGGTTTTAGATCCTTTCCCCCATGTCTTTTGTCATAATTTCTCTTCTTTCATGCTTTATATGATCCATTTTTTTCTTTTATTTTCCTATGATTTGGCCATTTTGGTTTTAGTTTGTTTTGGTGACTGTTTTCATTTTTCTGCCCATCAAGAGTTCTGCTGGGCTAACTCCTGTAGCAGTTATAGGTGTCCTACGGTATGCCATTAATGTGAGAAATATGTCTGGTTGTCGTTATATTCTTTTTGCAATTTTCACAGCACTTTTGGCAGCTCCATTGGTCTATAGAAAATGAGGACTCACCATTGTGCATGTGAATTGATATTTTTTTGCAAATTCTTTAAAATGTGTGAATTATCCCACATTGTCACTTACAATTTCATTTGGGATTCCCCACTGGGAAAACAGACTTTTAACTTTCCAATTACAGTATTACTTGTTAGTCAACTTAATTTCACTATTTCCAACTAACAGGAGAAATATTCTGTCATGACTAATTTGTACTCCCCATCTAATTTCAATATGTCTGTTCCTACTTTCTGCCATGGTCTATCTGGCAAAGGGGTTGGTTTTAAACTTTTGTTGGGGTTTGCAGTACGATGAGAATAGCAGAATTCACATCTTTTGATGAAAGCATCTATTTTCTGGGATATTTTTGGCCACCATACCAACGATTTTGCTCATTCTCGGCATTTGCTTAATTCAAGATGTCCAGCGTGTATTGATCATAGCATTTCTGCTCTGAAATTTGTGGAATCACTATCCGATCTTGGAAATATAGAATTTTTTTGTGCACTGATAGATCATTCCTGTGTGTAAAATAAGGCTTAACTCCTCTATTTAATCAATCTTTCTTCCTAGGCTAATCATTTAATGTAAAATGGATAACCTCTTGAAGATCTGAGTCCACATATATAGCATTACTATTTTCTTTTAATTTTCTACTGATCTAGTTTTAACTATACTATTTATATACACTTTTACATCTTCCTCAGTAATGCTATGAATTTGCTGCACTGGATTTCTGGACAGTGCATCTGAAATTAGTAAGAGTTTTCCAGGGATATACTCAGCTATTGGATTATATCTCCTAAGTTCATTCAAAGTTTTTGGCATCTCAAAGGAGTGTTATTTAAGTCCTGTGAATTTATTAACAGTACCAACGGTTTGTAGTCTGTCAATAGGCGAAATTGATCTAGTCCAGTAATATATCGGTCAAACCTCTTACAGGCCTAAACACTTGCTAAACAGTCTTTTTCTATTTGGGCATAGTTTCTCTCGGTTTAGGTAAGAGTGTGAGAGGCATAAACTATAACTCTCAATGTCTTATTTTCTTCTTGAAAAATAGCACCCCCAAGTCCATAGCTGCTTGCATCCACGCTAATTATAATGGGCTTACTAGGATCATAGTAAGTTAGTATGGGAGTCTGAGTCAACAATTCTTTGACTCTCTGGAATGCCTTTTCTTGTGGTTCATTCCAGACCCAAACTGTATCCTTTTTCAAAAGTTCTAACTTTAGCTGTTGTATTTCTGATAAATTCAGCACATATCTGTCTAAATATTGTGTCATTCTAAGAAATCTTTTCAATTCCGGGATTGCAGAAGTATTGCCTCAGTTTTAGTATTGCCTCAGTTTTAGCATTGCCTCAATTTTTTCCTTACTGGGTTGTATCCCTTTGTTTGATATAATGTGCCCAAAATATTGGATGGTACTTTTCCTAAACTCACATTTTCCTGGGTTTAATTTTATTCATAATTCTTCTATTAATTTTATTGTTTCTTTCAGTCTTTTATTGTGTTTTTCTATCATCCTACCGTGTATTAAGATGTTGTTTTTTATTACTTGAACCCTTTCTATGTCTCCTAGTAATTCTGTCATCCTATGTTGAAAAATTTCAGGAGCTGAGGATATTCTAAAAAGTAATCTTTTAAAGCAAAATCTTCTGAATGGAGTTATAAAAGTTGTCACTAACCAACTTTCTTCATTTAATGGTATTTAATGGAATCCACTAGCTGCATCTAATTCTGAGAATATTTTCGAGCCCCTTAATTTGAGTGATATATCCTCAAAATTCGGTAGCATGAAATATTCCCATTTTACTGCTGAATTTGATATTTTTAAATCTACACATATCCTGAAATCTCTGGGTTTTTTTCTTACTGGAACAATCGGTGAGTACTAATCCATTGATTTGGTGACTTTCAATAATGTCATCTTTCTCTGAGTGTTGAAGCTCCTTTTTTACCTTGGGTAAAATTGGGAAGGGTATATGCCTGGCAGTTGGTGTGCAGTATGGCACCACATTTTTGTGTACCATAATTTTAACAGGGTTGCCTTTCATAGATCCATTTAGATTTGCTATCACAGTAACCAGTCCCATTTTGTATGCTGTATCTCTAGATAATAAATTGTCTGTATTATTATCTATACCATGTATCTCAAAGTGATATGTCTTATTCTTATGTGTTGTATTCACCCAAAATTTCCCTTTACAGGTTAATATACCTCCAGGACTTTCATAGATGCCATGTGCTGGTTTTAACGTTGGTCTTTTCCTTAGTTTTCAAAAGGTTTTAGCACTGATAACATTTATATCAGCCCCGGTATCAATTTTAAAAATGATAGGTATCTCATCTACCTTTAATTTTACATGCCAAGGAACTATTTTTTTTCTCTGGAAGTTCATTCTTGCATATAGACCCAAGGAAATATCTTTTTATAGGCTGTTTCCTTATTTCACGAATAGTCTGAGTCTGTGACCTACAACATATTGTGAAGTGATTCATTTTCTCACAGTTTCTGCAAATTTTTCCTGGACAATTATCAAATTTATGATATTTGTTGCACTTTTTACATTGTAACGTATTTGCTGCCTTTTGTGGATACTTTTTCCATTCTGAGTGTTTTGTGGTTTCTTTCCTTTCCCTTGTTACCACATACACTGGGTTGTATTTCTTTCATTTGCATTTTAACTTGTTCATAGCTACAAGCTATTTTGATAGCCTTTTCCAAACTAAGGTCTCCTCTAAGATGGAATTTTTCCGATTATTCCTTTGCTTTTCAATCCAATGACTAAACAGTCTCTTATCTGATCCTTTTTCTGAGGGAAATTACAGTTTTCTGCCAGTTCATACAATCCTCTGACAAATTTCTCAATTGGTTTTCCATCCCTTTGTGTTCTTTGGTAAAATTTAGCACGCTTGTGGATGACATTTTTTACAGCATGAAATATGCATCAAATTTACTTAATATAACGTCAAAATTTTTCTTGTCTTCCTTCTTCTTAAGGGACAGTGACTTATAAATTTGCTCAGCTTCTGTTCCCATACAATAAATCTGTGTACTTATTTGGGTTTCTGCTGATTCTTCACTTAGCTTTGAAGCTATTCTGAACCATTGGAATCTCTGATGCCATGTTTGCCAGTTCCCTGCAGCTTTAAAGTCAAAATTCTCTGAAGGCTGAAGTCTGAACATTTTTTGGAGGCTGGTTTAGGGTTCCTTTGAAAATATTGGTATTATATTTTTTAAAATCCCCACTCCTGACACCATGTATCATACACAAGTATTGGTTGTTCTTAGTGGGCTGCTGGTAATGTCTGAAAATGGGAAGATGTTGGACAAACCACAAACATCTGTTGACATCTTAACTTTTTTCACTTGTGAACCAACCTCTGTTAAACTTTAAACAGTTTCTCACCAACTCGTTGACTTCTTCCACATTATGTTTGGGTTTCTTTAAAAAGAAAATGGCTTGTTTGAGTTGGTTGAAATTGCAAAGGCACTGATTAGTTTCATCAAAGAATATGAAGAAAGTGACTGTGATCAACAACAAGAAAGAAAAGAAAAACAGCTGTCTAAGATGTATAAGATACTTTTATTCATATAGGGTTACAGCTTGAGTTATATCTCAACACTAACTTTTTTTTTTAGATTTAAGACATTTGTATCCCCTTTATTTTTATTGATTGTAGACCTACTACTTGGGATGAGGAATTGCACTCAGTCCTCTGGCTACTTACTTCTCAACTTTTTAATTTTCAGTTTACTAACTTAACTAGCTACCAAGCTGATAAAACATGGTTCAATATATCCTTTCTATCTATAACTTGCCCAAATTTTTCTCTGAAAAAATATTTTCTGCTTAGGGGCAACTATTTAGAATTCTTTAATGTCACAAGTGAAAAAGTAATACAAGATGATAAAAATGATATTAAAGAATTAATAATATTCAATAATGTATTATGTAAAAGATTCGATTAAGTATAAATTTTACTTATGAATACAAAGTGTTTGCGTGTTTTAATGTTTCTTTTTCACTTTCCAGTGGATGTGAGATTCTTTTCAAGATCCTTGGAACGTTACCATAAACAACATAAGATGTCTCTTGAAATTCCAGAACAGTGCCATCTAGGATTGCTTCTGATTGATGCTGTTAAAATGAAAGGATTATTAATTCCATCACCAATAAGGTGCTTAAATGTGAGTACAAAGAATCAAAATGAAGTTGTACTAAACCTTTTATTCCACTTTGCTGTAATTCCTAAAGATGATTGCTTTTTTAAAAGGATGTATCAATAATTGTTTCAATTTTTTTTAATTTGAAAAAAAATCTTATAGTGTATTTTAAAGCTTATGTAATATTCTCTATACCCTATATCTTTTAATAATCCTTGTTCTTTTAAAACCTTCAAGGGATGATGGTCAAGTTCTTTTCTACCTTGTGTTTTAAAGTATCATAATCAACATCTAGTGGTCATTCACTTCTGGGAAAAGTCATCAATCTTAAAATACTTTGTTTGGGTCAGTATAATCAGATATTGTTTCATTGTTTGACTTCCTGAAGTTTGTTAGTAGCTTCAGGAGCTTTGGGTCCCATTTTAAATAATGCCCCAAAATGGCCAAAATATCAATGCAATTATAACATCTGAAACAGAAGTCATTACTGAATAATAATAATAATAATAACATAAGTAGTCTCCCTGATAAGGTACTCTGGACCCTTTAAAAACTAGTCAAAAGAGGAGCTCTGCAACCTGTACCAGAGAATAAGAATACTTTTAATGATGCCCAAGGCATTACATCCAAGAAATGTTCGACAGACTATATATCAAAAGAAAATAGGAGGAAAGAGTCACTAGCATTGAAGATTGTGGGGATGTGGCAAATACAGGGACTTGAAGAATACACAAAGCAGAGTAAAGAGAGACTACTTACAACAACCAAAAACTAAAACAATAACCACACAGGGAAAAACAGAAAAACAGGAATAGATCAAACACATAAAAATGGGAGGAATTATTCTTTCTTTGGGAAATGGAAAAAAAATGTCTAAATCAAAACTTAATTCCCATTATATCTTTGTGAACAGTCTGTAGAATATGGTAGGTTTAATCAATTATCATTTATTTTAGATTAAAAAATTTAGAATTATGGATTTGTGTACAGAGTTGAGTAATTTATAGAGAATAAAATGATGGCCTGCTACAGGATGAGGAATTGCACTCGGTCCTCTGACTAGCCGCTCGCTTCTCAACTTTTAATTTACTAACTTAAGTAATTACGATATATTCTTTTGTCAAGATGAGTCAGTACCAATTTGAAAAAAATTATGAAGCCAGTTTTGATAACTTTTATTGAAATGTTTTTGATGAAACATATTCACCAGATTTAGCCCCATGCCATTTCTAGAGTCAAGGGTATGAAGGACATTAAAAGAATATGATGCTGCAGCCTCACACCATATCAGAAAGAGGAGTTTCAGAAGTACAACATCTATTGGAAAACTTACTGCAGCAAAGATGACTATTTTGAAGAATATCAATATCAATATTTGTATTGTTTGTTTGCATTTTAGTCATTTTTGTTGTTTGAGCTCTGTAGCTGATGGTTGTATAGTCATTTACATGTTCATGCAGGATACATACTGACACAATGAATAACAGATGAGTGAAGAACTCTTTTAGATAAATATTTACCTCTCAATTTATTTGCAAAGTTCGAAAGGGTTGTGTGGGGTTCTACTGTGAGAGGGAGCTGGTGACCGAACAGAAACTTCAATATTTTGACCTCCACTCTTATGGCGGGCAACGTTGTGTCTTTCTCGTTCTCCTGATGCTCAACCGGAGGCCCAGAGGCCCACTCTGCTGGGTGCTGGCTTTCTTTACTGCATCTTATCAGCATCTTCTCTGGACCCCAATTAAATCGGGGCCCTGAGCCCCTTCGGCCTGGTGTGGCTTTTCTTACCACATCTCATCTATAACTCCATCCAATCTCTAACTGCAACTGTCTGACTTCTGTCTTGACTGAGTTATAAAATAGTTCAACGCCCACTCAGTCGCCTACTTGATCTTTGGAATCGCATGTTGGACCGTCGTCAAGCGGAAATAACTGTCATGCAGTTCAGAGGTCCCCATTTCATCAGCCAATTTCCGCCTACACGATTTCCTCTCATAACTGCCATTAGAATGTGTCACTTCCTTCGAATGCATCACCTTGGAATGGCATTTTTGACCGGGTCGAAGGTCAAAATACAACATGATTTTTCGAACACTGAGGCCGGGGCTCCAACCTTAGCAGGATGCGCCCCTTTTTTAGCTGCGCGAAGAGCGATGCGGTTTTTACATGTAGTTTGAATGTGGGTCATGGTTCTCTTTCGATGGCTGTTTTTTATTCTCATCCATAGAAGCCAAACTTATAGATGAGCCGAAGTAGTTCCCCGATCAAACTAACTATCCTGACCATTGAACCGTGAGATTCATATGTCCAGGACCAGAGGTTTTATCTGCTTGCCTTGACGTCCACCATGCTGCTTCTCATGGCATTTGTAAAAAAAAAAATTATCCTTTCTTCTTTTCCATTAAGTTTTAACTTAGTTAAAGTCCAAGACTAATTTATTAAAATGGAGTGTTTTTTTTCCCTTCTCCTTCCTCTTTCTTTTCTTCTTTTTCTCTTCATGTTCTATTTTTGTTCCAACCTTGCCTTTTTTCCTTTGACCCCGGTCTTCTGAACTTGGCACTAACACGAGTTATAATTCTAACTTTTTACTGAAATAGAATTTCACATTCCAAAAGTCAATCTTTTCGGTTGAGTACCATATTTTAATTTGGGCTAACAGTACATTGTTCTTTCTTTTAAGACACATAATAGTATACACCGTTGACTTTTACAATAACAAAATTGAATAAAAATCATACACGCATTTTTATATGATTGTTTAATATAGAACAAAATTACTAACCATTTTGGAATTCTTTTTGAAATGGACGTGTTCTTCATTCAGATGTTGTTTACAAAAGGCCTCTCTAGAATAATTTTACATGCATTTATATACATGTGGTCCTTCAAATAGCACAATAAATTGTGAGGCATATGCCTCTTTCAAAGGTGTGTTCTCCGACCACCGAATTGTCACAGCAAAAATATGACTGAGCCCATGAAGAAACGCCACACAAACAGTGACCACCAAACACTATGACTGGGCCCTTCTTAACTTAAATATATGTTTGCATTGAGAAACAAATTCGATGCACTACAGGGGAAGACAGAAATATGTACCCCAAATGATGAATATGAGAATTTTGTTAACGCACACCTCGAGGCAGCAGTGAAATGCATACCAACAAAACTAAGAACTAAATCTAGAGTCCCATGGGAGACATTAGTGGTTAGAGAAAAACGTGCAGACATGAAAACTGCCTCCAAATGCAACAGGAAGAACCCAATGAACACAAATGCCCTGAAACTAAAAAAAAACACAAAATGAATTAGCAAGCATATATCTAAAAGAACCGACAGAATAAATACAAAATCAGATAGATAAGATTAGAGACTCAGTGGAAAATAGGCAATCGAGGATAGCATGGCAAATGATAAATGAAGTGAGCAGAAGGAAGAGCACAGCCAAAACTAAATTGAAGGCTACAAACCAACAAGAAAGAATAAAACTGTGGAAACAGGATTTTGAGAATCTACTTAGAAACCCACTGAAAGTTATACATAAACCAATCACCAGAATTATTTGTAAGCAATTAGACATTAAACTTGGACCATTTACTCTAGATGAACTCAACTCAGTACTTAGAAAAATTAAAAATAGGAAAGCCGCAGGGCTTGATGAAATTCCCCCAGAAGTATGGAAGACCAGACAATTTGACGACATACTGCTCCGACACTGTAACGCTGTTTATAATCAAAATCCGATAGACGGATGGATGAAGGGATGCATCCTCCCTTTCCCTAAAAAGGGCGACCTTGGATTAGCCAAGAACTACCGAATTATAACACTTACATCCATAGTAGCCAAAATGTACAATGCCCTACTACGAAACTGCATAGAACCCAAAATTGACAATTTTCTTAGGAAAAACCAAAATGGCTTCCGAAGAAATAGATCCATGACCTCACAAATATTGACTATCCGTAGAATCCTTGAAGGCGTATGAGCAAAAAACCTACAAACGACAATACTATTTGTTGACTTTACCAAGGCCTTTGATTCCATTCACAGAGGGAAGATGGAACAAATTCTACAAGCATACAGCATACCAAAAGAGACTGTTGCAGCAATAACTATTCTCTATAAAAACACCAAAGTGAAAGTACGTTTTCTGGATGGAGACACAAACTACTTCGACATTGTAGCAGGAGTACTGTAAGGGGATACACTAGCCCCATACCTCTTTATCATCTTTCTAGACTACATGCTTAGAACATTAATTGATAAAATCAAAGAAAATGGCTTTGAGCTGACAAAGAAAAGAAGCAGAAGGTACCCCACAAAAACAATTACCAACGCCGACTACGCCAATGACATAGTGATTCTGGCAAATACACCTGCCCAAGCCAAAACACTACTGCATAGTCTGGAATGAGCCACCGCAGGCATTGGCCTCCATGTCAATGCACACAAAATGGAATACATGTGCTTTAATCAAACAGGCAACATTTCCACACTAGGCAGTAGCTCTCTGAAACTAGTAGACGAGTTCACCTACCAAGGAAGCAATGTCTCATCAACCGAAAAAGATATCGACATGTGGCTAACAAAGGCATGGACAGCTATTGATAGGCTATCGGTCACATGGAAGTCAGACCTGACCGATAAAATGAAACACAGTTTCTTCCAAGCAGTGGTCATGTTGATACTTCTATATGGATCCACTATGTGAACGCTAACTAAATGGATGGAGAAAAAGCTTGACAGCAACTACTCAAGAATGCTGCGAGCAATTTTGAACAAGTCCTGGTGGCAACACCCCACAAAGCACCAACTGTACGGCCACCTACCTCCCATCATGAAAACTATCAAAGTTAGACGAACCAGACATGCAGGATACTGCTGGAGAAGCAGGGATGAGCTCATAAGGGATGTTCTATGGACCCCCTCATATGACCGAGCAAAAGCAGGATGACCAGCTGGCGGCATGACATGATGATGATTCATTGTTCATTTCTCTCTTGATAAATACAGCTTTAAACACAATAATTTTTTAAATACACTTAGTATCATTCTTCAGAATGACAAAACAAGCTCTATTTTTTCTTCTTCTCAGTTTGTTTTATTAGAAAGAAGAAGAAAAAACAAAACAAAACAAACATTAGTTTAGATTATTTTACTGCAACATCCTTACCTACCTAGCTTAGTACCTTAGAGTTTCCATTTAATCAGATTTTTCCCACAGAAAGCATGTTATTCTTCAAAATGATTGAGCCTACTCCTAGTAAAAAATAATCTCAAGAGATGAAATCAATGTTAAGATATGTTGTGAGGGTAGAGTGTGTTGACAAATTAGTGTAATGAGTTACTGTAATAAAATGTTGCTTTATATTATAGCAGAGGAGACTTCCAAGTAACTGTGATAAAAGTTTAATGCTGAAATGAATTATAAAAAAAACATGCAAATAGAAAACAGATAACAGGAACTTCAATATCTGTCTATATTTCTGAAATGAGGTATTATGTACATTATTTACATTTTTTAGACTATTGTCCTCATCTTTGTCACCATGTTTATCTCAACATTTTGGCTGGTAAGCAAAATAAATGGTCAAGTCCGACATTCCAACCACCTGAAGAAGGCTGGAGTGTACAACGGCCGAAATGTTGTGATAAACATGGCGTCAAAGATGAGGACAATAGTCTGAAAAATGTAAATAATGTAAATAACAGGAAGATGAGTTGAACATATGTTGTCCTTTTATGAGTTTGTATACAATTCATAATAAGCAATAATTTATGAGAATTTTTTATTTGTGTATTAAATTTTGTATATGTGCATAAATCTCTTTAGTTATTCTTTTTTTAATTTCTTCTTTGTGAGTCACTTCTAAATTCCTTTGTGGATTAAATTTTATCATCATTCATGAAATTTGGAACTGATATTTTGCTTCAGCAGAGTAACAGTAAAATATATTTGGTCTGTTCTCTTTAAATATTTGATTTCTACGCTTAAGGCTGGAAATAGCTGGTCCTAATTTACTAGATTTTGCTGGCAAAATAGGGAAAAGTTATTCTTGGGAATTACGACAAACTTTAGTCTTTTTCTAGGAAATGGTAATTTTATTTTTACATGAGATGAAACAGTCTGGCTTAGAGACTGTTACTGTATCTTCTAAATCAGTTAGCTTAGTACCTTTTCATTTTTGTTTACCAAGATCATGAGAACAATTTCTTTGTGGAATAAACTTTCAAAACTAAAGTACTCAATTCAGCCTTCTTAGAATTCTTTTTGTTCAGAACTTCAGATTCCTTCCAGTAAGGATATTTTTTGATTTTGTTTCAAGCTGAGCATTTGATATAAAAATGCTCGGAAGTCATTTAGCCCAAGCAGAACCTTGTAATCCTGCTGATCAGTGGTATGATAATTTAATTTTATATCTGCAGGCAATTAATGAACTTTTGCCAGTTCTAGCCATGAGGGAAGTTGATCGTTTGATAGCAGAATTACAGGATGGACAATTTCAGCTAGAATTTGAACCAACTAGTACAGAAGAATATGTCAAGAGTCTCACATTTCTTGATAAGATTCAAGATCGTGTAAGTATATGTGTGTGTGTATGTGTGTGTGTGTGTGTGTGTGCATGTGTGTGCTCAGGGTTGAGGAGTGTAAAGCAAGAAAGCAAAGAGCTTTAACTCTTTGATCAGTAAGCCTGATGTTTTGTTTTGAGCACTATTTTACTATACACTGTAAACCCAATATTTCAAGCTGAGTGCTATTTTATCATACACTATAAGATTGATATTTTGTGCTTAAGGAGATCATATTAGATAACATGATAAAAGGCTTAATATAATAATCATTCATAACCTTTCTTTTAATGTAATGATGGGACTGCTTTGATGTCTATGCTATGGAGCAATTTGATTTTAGTACCTGTCATTGAAACGGTACATATACTTTGTTTACAGCACAATAAGCATTGTATGGGAAAGTAGTGACCATGAAGACTTTTTTAAAATTAGAATTATTGGTTAGATGATAATGATTATCAAGAATCTGATACAGTTTAAACACTGACATTGATCTAACTGCTGTATGAGATGACATAACTCTGTGCTTTTTAGCAAATGCTAGAAAGTACACAAAGACTTCTGACACTACCTCAGTTATTTTTATTGTTTTTCTGATATGAATGGAAGTGGTATGATGATGTGCAGTTTGAGATTTTCCTCTCAGAAGTTGAATTACAGGGTATCTGAATGCCAAGAAGATAACGGTTAAAAAAATTAATGAAAAATTTAAACTAAATGACAGACAAGTCAATCTTGCATGATTTGTGACTGATCCATATAAAAAATGAGATCAGATGTCATTTATTGTTAAAAGATATTCTCATTTAAAATCAATGAAACAGTGATATGCATACAATTAAGTCATTCACTGCACATGTAAAATGGTGGCTGGGATTGCAAGTATGCAAAAGTTTATCATCAGAAATTGAAGATGGAGATTTTCTCTTGCATGTGAAGCTCCTTCAAATGATTTAATCATAAAAGGATGGGAAATTGTTTATTGTTATACTTGTAAATATTATTATTTACCAAGTAAAACTTAGTAAATAACACAAAGTTTCATATTGCTGGCAATATCTGCTGTTCTGATGTATATTTCTGTTTGTAGCAACAGATTTTTGTATAAACACCTTTCATTGGAGTTTTTTTAAGTGCCACTTGTGTTCTTGTAAGTATGTTCAAATAAACTTCAGAATCTTTTTTTAAAATCTTGTACAAGTAATTTTTATTTCATACTTAATTAAGTAAATATTGTTTGTAAATTGAGCTATCATGACCAGAAAATCTGGCAAGAACTGTGCATGACTTATGGAAACACTGGACAGCTGTTTTGACTTTACTAGGTCTCATCAGCAGTGTATACTGTGATCTACCTGACAGGAGATTGAACCAGCGACCACAGAATGCAGAGCTGAAACTCTTCCTACTTAGCCACTGGTCCACATCGCACTCAAGTGTTGCCAAATTAATAAGTCATGGTCTAGCATTTCCATATGTTGCAAACAGTTCTTGGTGGATTTTCTGGTTATTGTAATTCAATTTATAATGTATAATTCCTCTATTTAAAAAAATATGCAAATATTGTTTGGTATATTGATAGAATTCCTCTGTCATTTTGGTAGATCTAAAATTACATATCTTATTTTTTTGATTTATGAAAAAAAATTATTGATTTCTTGTTTTCAGATTGAACCATTGGAAAATGAATCAAATGTTGTCCGGCATATTTATGAATTAATAGAATATTATGGAGTACCAACCCCACCAGAAGATATTGCTGTATTTCAAGTAAGTCATTTTTTTTATATTTCTTTGAATGTATTTCATCTTCCCTTATATATATAAACAATTTATCTTGTCATAAGGTATAAAATAAACTGAAAAATAATCCTATAATTTTTAAGGCTGAACTTTACATTGTTTATCAACCTTCTAAAACTCATAGGTTTTGTGCTTTCTTATTTGTTACTAAAATTCAGTTATCCAAATTAACATTATGACTTGAAAGATAGGAAATGCAACATCCATAAAAATACCCAAATAATTATTCTTCCCAAGGTCAAAGTTTCTCATTCCTGTTCAATTCAGTGGGAGAAAGTCCCAATGGAATAAGTGCTGGACAGCAGCTTTGAATTAAGCAAGTTCAAATTTCAGTTGCCCAATTATGTTCACTTTTGAACTAATCCTCTAGAAAAAAGTATGAATCCCTTTATCCCCCCAGATGTGGGTTATGTAGTATCACTACTGGATAGTATCACTATTGGATGGATTTGGCTTTGAAAAACTCACAAAGGTTGATATGCCATTAAGAAAGAAACTAAACTCAACCAAACCAATTCAGGATGGATTCAGTTCCTCTTTCCCATGTAACTCAGAGTATGCACAGCCACTACTTCCTATGCATTTTGAGTATCTCAGTTCCTTTTTCTTGTGCATCTTAAGTGGCCTCAGATACCATTAACTGTATTTCTCAAGTGAGTTTTTTCCCCTCTCCAACATATTTTGAGTGTTTCAGTTTCTTTTTCTTATACCTCTTGAGGGGTCTCAGTTTCCTTTTCTTTTGGATCTCATATTTATTTTCTGTCTTACAACCTAAGTCTAATTTTAACTTTCTGTCTGTATTTTATTGTTTATATATTTATATTCATATTTAATTTATCTGGAGAAAAATTTTTTTTTTTAATCAGTGTAATACTTACATATTTATATAATGTTTATGAGACATTGTTATAAAACTTTTAAGATAAGTTTCAAATAATAGCAACAAGCCAATTGCTGATTTATACTGTCTGCTGCCCTCAGAGCTAGAAAGACTTTTTGAAAAATTTCTTATGATGTTCTTTTAGGGTTTGTCTACTTTCACTAACTCTTTTTTGCATGCTATTTTTTTTTGTTTTCGATTTGATTATCTACTGGTAAGTTTTATCTAATATTCATAATAGACTTGTACTAATTCTGTGTTGCTAAATTTTTGTTTATTTATTTATTCATTTATTCTTAGACTCTCGACTCTTCAATCAGCAATGTCCGAAATGCTATTGATAAAGCACTGGCAGAAAGAGATAGCAATCTGAGTAAATTCTGTGCCCATGTTGATCAAGATATTGCTGAGCTGAATAAGGATGTTAAAGAAATTAAAGAAGCAGCTATGGTAAAGTAGAAATTGATCACTTATTTGTCTAACCTCATAATTTCTTTTTGAAAGCATTTGGACAAATTCAGAAATGTTTCTAAACAAATTAATTTTCTAAAGTCTTGATATGTGAACATCAATAACATATATATTGGTGTTGATTAAATCAGGAAGCTTGAGGTATTATTTGGGTGCACCAGTTTTGTGCTGATGAAAGTTTTTAAAACTATGCTAGAGTCATGATTTGATGAAAACCATGTTGGAAACTCTGCAGCTGTTGTTGTATGAAATTATAATCTCTTTTATTTTATATATATATATATATATATATATATATATATATATATATATATATATATATATATATATGAAATGCAATAAAAGATATTAAGAATGAATCTTTATTTTTTATTTTTAAAATGTAAATGAAGATATATGCTAATGTGAGGAACTTATATATTAAAATAATGTTGCCTGGAAGGTTCAACTGCTGTCAAAAGGAAAAGTTTTTGAGGTGCTTTAACCATTGAAAAACTCACAAGGGGACTGTTTTGAAGAAAATCTATGTTTCACTCATTTTTCATTTCTGTCTTGTAAATACAACTCTAGTCTTAATACGTTTTGAAGACACATTTTGTATGTGTGTGTATGTGTGTATATATATATATATATATATGAATATAAAATTTTGTAAAATAAGATAAAACAAAAACTAGACCATCGTTTGAGACATTTTGTAAAGGCTTACATTTTACATTCTCTGAAATATGTGTGTCCTATGAACAAGCAAGAAGGGAAAACCCTGTGGTGTAATGGCTAAAGTGCTGGACTGCAGCCTCAAACTAACCGACTTTGAACTTCAGTTACGTTATTAAGTTTACTTTTGACTAATAACCTTGAGAAAAGTATGAACTCCATTATCTCCTCTGACTGTGGATTAAATAGTATTACATCTATAAGGATGTCTTTGGTATTGAATAACCCACAAAGTTTAATATGCTATTAAAACAAAGAAATAACAAGCTTGTGTTGAGAGATGACAATGTGATTATAATTAGTTGCTCAGTTTACAGTTTTGCTTAGAATGACACAAGACATTAAGATACTTAAAGTACTTGTTTTCCGTTGGATTTGACTATAAACCAATGACACACAGTAAATAAACAAGAGTTTACTTTAGATATTTCAAGCTTTTCATAGTTCCATAAGAAGAGTCATTTAATTCATTCATTACAACCTTGTCCCAGTCATCCCTGCTTTTGTTTGTCACATTTACATTAGATTTGTTGGTTCAATTAGAAATTGTTATATAAGACTACTTATGCCATATTTTAGTTGGTAAAATAAATTTTATCAAACTATAAAAATGTGTGTGCTTGTTGCTGACATTTTTCCTTCTTCATTGTGTCATGTAACGGATTTTATACTGTTGTTATTTTTTAAAAAGTACATCATAAAATGGATGCTCATTTCATCAGAGGTGGTACTATGGGGTATGACGTTGCTGAAGGTCACGGGCAAAGGGCAAGGCTGTGTTGTCATTTGAATATCTGACTTCATATTTTGGTTATTTTATTTTACCCCCACGTTGGTTAGTCGATGTAATGCCTTGCCCAAGAAAGTCCCAAAAAGAACTATACAAAAGAACTATACAGCAACAGATAAGAGATGAAGACGTTTCTTTTATACTTTCCTTTATTTACTGGGTTCAACAAACATTCCATGGATGAGGGAGTTTTTCCTGAATACATTGAAATGGTTGAATCCCCCAGTTAAGGTGTCAAAAATATGTTATATCGTTTAATGCATGTGTTTGTCCTCATTTGGTATTTCGGGCTCCCATAAGGGTTAGTTTTCTTTTGGAAGTTTGTCAGAGTCAGGTAAGGGTTAGTTTATAGTTCATTTGTGGGTCTTGTATATTTCAGTATAATGCTGACTGAGAGAGAGCTGCTACTGGGTGAAAGGGGGTAACCAACGCTATGTCCAAAGACGTATACATGGTGCCCAGACACCTCAGCAACGATGTTGTCAGAATGCTGGTCACTGCCTGAAAGAGAATGAAAGTCTGTTTCCCTTTGTCAAGAGGAGGCCTTTTTTCTTTTATGCATGCATCATCCCCTTTTCCTGTTAGGGACCTCTGGGAGTTTCTGCAAATTTAATAGTTTTCTTTTTCTTTTTTTTTAAAATTTAATTAAAATTTTTTTTTATTCATTTATTCATCCCCTACAGTACATAACACACCATATAGTGGTGAAGATGTTAAGCGACTTAATTGGAATCAATCTCTTTTGCTATGTCTTGGCTATAAGTCAAGCTGGGACAATAATTAGTAAATCAAACAAACAATGCCAAATCTTATGCATAGAAATTGAAAATACCAAGTTTTGATGATATGATTTGTGACTTTCTCTCGAGCAATGTTTTGTCTACTCAGATAGCTCCTGTTTTGTGAATGTATTAGAAATAATCAGAGAGTAACTAGGATATTTTAATGACAATTTCACAAAGTATATTGCTAGAAAATGGGCTCCAAAATGTTAACATTCTTTAAAATGTCAGGTTTCTCTTGGGAGAAGGATGAAGCAAAAGTAGCTCTTCTTGTCTAGCTTCAAATTTCATATAATGATAATTTTACTTTCTCTTTGGCATTCATTCATTTCAAGATATTACCAAGAAAGTTATTTCATGTATAGTAAAATCAGAATAATGATAGTAATAATTATGAAAAGAAAAAAGCAACTCAACAAGTAAAACAAACAACTCGAGGAAATATACCCGAAGGTACTGGCGAAAGAAGGAAGACTAAAAAGATATCAAGACAGGATAAAAAGATACAGACTAAAAAGAACATTCCAAAACAACAAAAGAAAATTCTACCTGCAAATAGGGGGAAAATGCATTAACTCATAGCAACAACTAGATAACAAGGAAATAAAAACAATTTTGGAGCAAAATAAGCAATATGGGAAAAGAGTTAGAAGGACTTGAAGAAGAACCAAAGTCAAAAAATACACCTTGATTCACTCAGTGCAACACTCAAAAAAGTAACAAATGCCAGGCCATGATGGCATACAAAGATGCTGTTTTAAAAAATTTACTTTCTTCCATGACAGACTGGCTATTGAAATGAATAGATGCTAATAAGAAACAGAAGGAAATACTACCCTGATCCAAAAAGGACCCCCTGTAAACAGAACACCTCCTACAACTACAGACCCATAATGTGCCTAACGATGATGTGGAAAATACTAAGAGCACAAATTAGGAATATACGTTTTGTTAATAAGCTGCAGTCTCTTCTCTGAGGAACAGAAGGGATGCCACAAGAAGGACCCGAGGTACAGGTGAGTTACTATACATTGATCAACACATCCTCAAGGAGAGCAAAGCGAGACAGAAAAACCTAGCTATGGTGTGGATTGACTATAAAAAGGCATATGATATGGTCACACAAAGCTGGATAATTGACAGTCTTAAAATGTACAAGATATCCAGCGAAGTCATAAAGTTTATAGAACATACCATGGAAAACTGAAGAGTTGAACTGAAAATTGGAGGAAAAAGCTTAACTGAAGTGAAAATCCAGAGAGAGTTCTTCTAGGGAGATGCTATATCACCAAAACTATTTGTAATTGTGATGATGACACTCAATCACATACTTAGGAAATGCATAGGTGGATACAAACTTATTGAATTGCAGGAAAAAAACAACCACCTAATTTACATGAATGATATCAAACTGTTTGCCAAAAATGAGAAAGAACTGGAAACCCTAATACAGGCAGTAAGAACATACCGTCAAGATACAGGGATAGAATTTGGTATAGAAAAATGTAGTATGCTAATAATGAAAAACAGAAAATGACATATGATGGAAGGAATAGAACTACCAAATCAATAAAAAATCAGAGCACTCAGAGAAATCTACAAATAATTGGAAATATTGCAAGTGGACACCATTAAACATGAGGAGATGAAATGAAAAAAAAAAAAGAATCCCACAGGAGAATGAGAAAATTACTCAAAACCAAATTACATCGCAAAAATCTCATCAAAAGAATAGATACCTTTGCTATCCTCCTTGTAAAATACCTGGGACCATTTTCAAAGTGGATGAGAGAAGAAATCCCCAAAATGAAACAGAAAACAAGAAAACTCATGATGATGCATAAGGCCTTACATCCTAGAAATGATGTAGACAGACTGTATGTGTAAAGAAAAGAAGGAGGAAGAGGACTTACCAGCATTCAAGACAGCATCAATGCATTGATACAATGACAAGAATATCACATAAAAATGCACAGAGGCTGACTGATAACTGCAACCAGAAGCAATACAGACAACACAAGCATCAACACAACAAAAATAACCAGGGAACAAAAATGGGAAGAAAAACAACTGTATGAACATTTCAAGCAACAAACAAGCAAAATTTCACATAAGAAAAGTTGGACATGTCTAAGATAGGGAAACCTTAAGAGAGAAAGTGAATCTCTCCTGATAGCAGCACAAAACAATGCCATAAGGACTATGTGAAAGCAAAAATAGACAAGACATAAAAAGTAGCAGATGTAGATTATGTGGTGATAGAAATGAAACAACCAATCACATAATAAGCGAATGCATTCAATTAATGCAAAAAGAGTATAAGACCAGACATAACTGAATAGGCAAGGTGATCCACTGGGAATTGGGCAAGAAGTTTAAACTTCACCATATGAACAAATGGTATATGCATAACCCACAACTCATCCTGGGAAATGAGAAGCATAATTTTTCTGCAATTTTGAGATACAAGCCGATCATCTAATCTTGGCCAGACAACCAGACCTAGTGATAGTCAACAAATTTTTTAAAAATTGAATAAACCAAACATCTTTCAAAGAATGTTTTTTTGGATTACTAAATAATTCCATTAGTTACTTTGATTAATTGATGCCACATTTTGTGAAAAAAATGATAATTCTTATTTTGATTTTATTTTCAGGATCGTGCTATACTTGAGGTGGAATCAGACAAAGAGAAAGTGAAAGCAACATTAAGCAAACTTCTTGGAAAAATGAATGAATTAACCAAAAAGGCATTCAAGTTTAAATCATATCAAAAGAATTTCAAGGTATGTAAAATAAAAGTCAATGTCTTTAATAATGGCATAGATTTTTTAAAGGTAACACATTTTTTCTAAAGATGTTTTAAAGTTTCCACTGGAATTGGGAGCCTTACAACACATTTTATGTAAAAGATTTGAGGATATCAAGGATCTTAGGAAATTGGGGAATTAGTTGCCAAAATCTTACAATAATGCAGCTGCACAGGGCCAACTTTAGGATTTCTAGCATTCTAAGCAAGCTGAATTCTGACACCCTTTATAACATATCTTATTTACATTTCAAAATGATAAATATATAGTCATGAAAAATGTATTAGTATAATCAAGTAAAACAAAATGGTCCCATCTCAGCATAATTTATTCTTACTTTAACAGATTATACTGTGTAGTCAACCAAAGTTGAAAGTTCCTGGAGGGAAATTAAGATTTTTGTTGTTAGAACTTTGCAGAAGTAAGGGAGAGGTTCTGTATTGAAACACAAAGATTTGGAAGAGACAAAAGCAGAGTTGCTAAATGGACTCAGCATTGACTTTTAGCTATTTATATCATCCTTGCATATTACACTTGGGGAAAACAAAACCACTTAAAACAAATTAACTTGTAAATAGTTTTATTAAAAGTTAAAATGTCACCTAAAATATCTCTAGTCATAAGATTTAGCCTGGGTTAAAAGTGCAATAAGGGTAATCCAAAGCCAAATTTTTTTTACCTTATTTTTCTGATGCAGATATTGAGGAATGAGAAAAATTCCACAATGATACCTGCATCAGAAAAATTAGGTCTAAAAATGTTCAGCTTCAGATTATCCTTACAGTGATTTTAAACCTGAACTAATTAACATTCTGTGTTTCTCAACATGTATTATTCTTTTAAAGGTTGAAATTACCAAATTTGAAGAGCTTGAAGAAGTTCATTCAGAACTAAAGATGAAGGAACTCTTGTGGCGATCACTCGATGAATGGGCTGCTCATGTTGAGACTTGGACTCTGGTAAGTAAGCATTCCCCCATAAAATATACCATATATATTCATGTAGAGGATGAATTTTGAAGATTTGATTTTTAGGCAAAAAACTGTAGTCAATTTATGCAACTTGTCCTAGTCATCAAGCACTAATATAACTCATCACTCACTGCACCAATTATATACCAAATATATACACCTGTTTCTCCTCTGTTTCCTGACACAACACTATATGTTTTCACAATCATCTAAATGGTCGCCTCTGGTCAAAAGCTGGGTTGACAGGAAATTCCTCTATGGTTCACTACCTTGGTTGAAGTTATGACCTTCAATCGGACTCCCTATTTGCCACATTGTGTATTTCGATCTCAGATAAGGAGGTCAATCAAGATAATTCGATTGGATTGAAGTTTGGTCATCGTGGGAAGAAATGACCAGTTACACATAAAAAAAAAATGGGTCTCCAAATAGAAGGAACAGAAGACAGTGATCTTCCAACAATATTTATTTGAAGAAATAATAATGAAAATATTATAATGTTAAGAAAAACAAAAGCCCATTCGCTTTCTACTATATTATGTAGTGTGGTATTATTTGTTATCAGTAACTCTTTTGGGTTCAGATAACCAAATTCAGTTCATGAAAATTCCTCTACATCTCAGTGATAGAGAGTCTGTACTTTTTTGGATTCATTTTGGAGCATAAGTTCGAGAAAAGACATTAGACATGGGTATCATGGAGATAGCCTTTGATGCAAATTCTCTCCATCTGATTGGCTTTCTGCCTGACCCTTTTTTTTACTTCTGCTGCTGTGAGTGCTGAAATGCTCTGTTTTTATAAAAGTCTGCAATACTGTCAAAGAGGTCCAATGGGTTTTAGAGCTACGTTAGTTCTCTGTTAACTTCTCCCCAGTTTACTTCGATCTCCCTAAGTCTTTACCTATCACCAACACTCAACCAAAGAGGAGTCTATGAGGAATCTATCCTCCTACCTTCTCAAAATTGTCTTCCAAAAAAGGAACCTTAGTTCCTTCTGTCTTTAGATTTTATGTACGTAAAATCTTAACCGAAGAGGAGTCTTGGAGGAATTTATCCTCCTACACTCTCAAAAATGTTTTCCTAATAAGGAATATTCATTTCTCTTTTCTTGTTGTTTAACCAGATGACTCTGCCTATTTTGACAAAATTATAAAAAGTTAAGTTGGTGACCATAGTTTAGGGTGACCTGAAAGCTTCTACACCAAGGTGTAGGGGAGGGCACTATTCCATTCCCTGGATTGCTCCACTTTACCCTTCATCCTTACCATATAATGTTGAGTATTAAGCAAGGTGACATCAAGTGCCATTTTTTGAGTCTTTGATATGACTTGACTGGGGATTGAAACCTTATCTCCTGGACCATTGGTGAACACTCTACTCATCAGGCCAATGGGCTGGTTACAAAATCATACTTTAAGATAATTATCATTATTAGCTTGGTGATTATATTACCCTAGCACTTATTGCCCACTTTCTGTGAATACTTTCCATTATTTCTTGTAGCGCCATCTAATATTTTCTTTCAGTCCTTATCATAACAATTTGCAATTTATTCTAATCTTGAGCCATTATTTTCAAACACATTTTTCTGTTATTTCCCAAAAACATTTTATTATAAAATATTTTGCTACTACCTTTCCCACACCTGAAGCTTTAGGTAAATAATTGCATTTATATTGTTCTCAATTCAGTGACACTTGATTCCATTGTGTCTGATTTCAGTTATCTCTTATGCTAAAATCTGAGACTAGCCTTTTTTTCTCTTGGCCTCTCTGGGTTTCTTCTAAAGAATTCAAGTACAGAATTTTATTTTGTCCATTAACCCTCCGAGACAGCTGATGACATAAACTTTCCAATTAACCCTGCTTCTTTCTATATAATCTTATTTCATCATAATTTTTTTAGCCCTGATATGGCAATCAGCTTAGGAGATGGTAAATTTGGTATTTAAACCAGGAGTACTCTACTTAAAAATTAACCTTGTATCAGATTCTTTCTGTTGAAGAGAGTTTGGGTAAATATCTACTCACATATAGGTTGAAATTTGAAGTTCACATTACTTTAGTCAAAAATTTGTCATTGACTGATATGTGAGTAGTAATTTTGTAAATTTGCAATTCAAATATTATAGAAAAGATGAGAAGTAACCATTGACTTCAAACATTAATTCTATAAGTGAATGATTTTGTGATTGTAAATCAATGGTTGATCTATAAAAAAGATAGACTTATACATGAGTATATATGGTAAATTAAGAGGTTCCACAATTGACCTTTAGGAAGGTTTTCTCAATTATAATCTTACAATCTTCATGACAGAATTGATATCTTCATTTTAGTTGTTATTATGCATGTCTATTTTGTGTTTGTTTATAGTTATGATGTTCAGTTTTGTCTGTAGAACAGTAAGAATCCTTTCAAATAAAATGGTTAAGATTATTTCTCTTCTATTGTACCATATTCACAATTAACGCTATGTGCAAAATGGACAAATAATGTTCATAACGATAGAACATAGGAATCTCGGAATTCGAAAACACATAACGACTTCTTGTTCAGGTACGAAACCTTTTTATTAACTTTGAGTTAAAGGTTTCGACGTAAGGAGGAGAGACACAATCTTCTATGCTGTCTTATTCTTTTGGCCCCCATCTCGAGCAGCCCCCCATAGGGCGCAAGTTCGCCTCGCGCCTGCGAGCTCCAAAAGCCGATCCTTCTCGTTTGGCATGTAGTACCCGACTCTCTTTTCAAATTCTCAGCCTAACTAAACTCAAAGGCATGAACCGAAATCCCTCGGCTATTTTATAACATACCTATCCAACCACAATAGAATCATTTGTCATCAATGATGACAAATTATTTTCTTAAACTATTGTGCCGCTCCTCTTCACATCGAACTGAGCAACAATACCTTCAGCAATACAATTTCAACAAAATAATACAACAAAAAACATGCGTCAGTCCCAAGCTCAAAAGTCACTGAAATAAAAATAAAAAGTATTCGTATGGTCCTTCGATTTTTTTTTCATTTTTTTTTCTTTTTCCGACCACATTTTCTGGTTCTTTTTCTCTTTTTTTTTTTTCATTTTTTCAACAGTCACTCGTTCGGCATGTATATTCTTTCAGTCTTTAATTTGTTCTATTATTTTCATATCTTTTATTTTTTTTTAAATCTCAGGTCAATTGCTTATTATGACTTTTGCACCTTTGCCTTCCTTCTACGTCCGTACTCATTACTTCTAACTTTATATCTCCTTCTTTCGTAATCTCTGTCATTAATTAATGTACACATTTTAACCTTCCACAACCAAGCATAGCTCGTAATCAAACCAAGATACATGTTTCCCCGTTTTTTCCAACTTTTGACCACCGTCAAACGGTCTATCTCACATCTTTTTAACAGCTTACGACTACCCTTCTTTCTTATCGTCTTTCTTTCTTTCACTCTTAATATACCGGGTGTTCTTTTCTAAACCACCCAAACCTTTTATTAGCTCACTCAATAAAATTTCTCCCTCGACACAACTCTTAATATACCGGGTGTTCTTTTCTAAACCACCCAAACCTTTTATTAGCTCACTCAATAAAATTTCTCCCTCGACACAACTCAAAATTGAGTCTGCGAATTTTCCAAACACATCCAATCAGATCACCAGAACTCTGCGCATATCTTAAATAACTAATCTCCAAACCCATGTTTTTCCGAACATATTCCTCAACAAAACCTCACAGTCCCACTCCAGGGGGGAACTCACAAAATTACCGTCTGCCCTGTCAGACACAATCTTCTATGCTGTCTTATTCATTTGGCCCCCATCTCGAGCAGCCCCCCCATAGGGCGCAAGTTCGCCTCGCGCCTGCGAGCTCCAAAAGTCGATCCTTTTCGTTTGGCATCTAGTACCCGACTCTCTTTTCAAATTCTCACACAAACCTCCGCGCGCTTCCGGTTCGTGACGTCACCCGCACCCTGTCACCGTGTTTTGTCTCGGACTATTATGACATCTGAGTGACACTTCCATCCGCCCGCGCGCGCCCGCGTTAACACCTGCCTCAATGTTGCACCTAACTAACCCAAAGGTTCTCAGCCTAGCTAAACTCAAAGGCATGAACCGAAATCCCTCAGCTATTTTATAACACTATCATCTTTGTTATATTTCTTTACCCTCTCTCTTGTACTGATGAAGTAAAAGATATGAAAGAATAACAAAGGTGAAGTTGCATGGTCATATGTTCTACAACAAGAATATTGAGACACGGAATAAATTCAAACAATGGAATACAAATAAAACATTTACAAAGACAAAGATAATAAAGAGTGTAGGAAAACATACAGTATTGCCAATAAATCAGTGTATTCCTTGAATTTTTATTTCATAAAAATGGCAGTTTTCTTCTAAGTCAATGATGCTAGGTTTTGTATTATTTCTCATCATTAGCATCATCATCTAGTTATGTTGATAGCACAGATTCCCTTGATTCTCTCTTACCACCCATTCCTATCATCCATTACTTCTAGCAGGTCCACTAGACTTTATCTGGTGTCTACACAGAGCTGATGTATGAAAGTTTTTGCTGTTTGGCCAACAGTTGTATGTCAATGTGTAGGAGTCAATTGGGTTCATTGCTTATGAGTTCATTCTTACTTCTCCAGCAGTGTCTTGAATGTTCTTTGTCTTACTTGGATGATTTATAAGATGGGAGTTGAGTGGCTGCATAGTTGCTGTTTTATTAGGTGCTGCTCCCTGGATTTGTTTAAAGCATTCTTGTATAGTTCCCATCTAGCTTTTCTTTCAAGAGTTTCATTAGAGTATAAGTGGTGCAACTATAGTAGTACTGACATGACCACAGCTTGAAGGAAATTCTGTTTTATCTTATCAGAAAGATCAGATTTCCATATAATCAACAGCCTGTTAATTGTAGTCCTATGTCTATGTTGACATTACTTTCAGTAGAGGAGATATTGCTTCTAAGGTATGTAAACTGATCTATTAATTTCAGAGGCTTGCTGCTTTTAGAAGAATCTAATCCACTTCAGTTAAAAGTGATATTATCAAGTATCATTTATTATCAAACTTTCTGACCAAAAAATAGCAGTCCAAAAATAAGTACTCCTCTTATATTTATGAAATTTTTTTCCATTATTGGTTTCAGACATTTTGCAATTTTATTTTTGGTTACTGAGTTTCAGTATTGTTGAGTTTGATAATTAAATTTTTCATTGTATATAAACTGCTATTTGACATAACAAAATCTTGGTATCTCTGGTTTTAAAGAAAATTAACTTTTATTAAAGATTGTTAGAGGTGTATTTATTGTTGGGACTGTAAATTTTTAAAAGCTTACTCATCTACATCTTTAATGCTGTCAAATTAATAAACAAAAACAATATTATTTTCTGACTGTTCTAATTTACAGGCTGAATTTGGGACTTTGGATCCTGAGATGCTAACTAATACCACGATGCGATACATGAAGACAGTGACAATGCTGGAGAAAGGGTTGCCACCAAATTCTGTACTACCCAAACTCAAAACTGATGTAGAGAATATCAAGGAAAAGGTTTGTGTTATTGTTATAAGAAATTATTGATTTGAAAGATTATGGCTTGAGAGATTATGGATATGAGAAATTTAGATTCAAAAAGCCAATTATGATTTATGAGAATGACAGATTTTGACAGATGTCTTTTGAGGGTTTGGACATTTTAGAAGCCTCTTTGCCTTCTTATATATCACAGAAACCAAATGAAATGACTGGCTTAATTAATTAAAACATCCAGAAATAAAATGTAGGAACTAAACTGTTAAAGCATATTTTTCAACTTCTTTTGTCATCTGATATCAAGTGACAACCCTTGAGTCCCTTAAAACATTATATTTCTTCTTATATTTCCACTACTGAGTTCTGCTATGTCTGACAAAAATTAGTTTACTTGGAGGATGTTCACTCAGGTTTTTTATTTAGCAGTAAACTAATAAAAGATAAGCTGCAAAAGATCTAACAGCTGAATATTCTGGCTTCATAAAATATATTTTAAATACTAGATTAAATCATCTAAATTAATGGTATAATTTTTTTCCAAACCATAATGAGGAAAATATGGAATAACCCAATGAGGAGAAAAGAATTATGGTTTCATTGACAAAAAATTAGAATTAATACTTAGTTACCCTCTTTGAGTTTTTAAGTCAGTCTCCATTCTTTCAGACATTGACTTCCTAATCTAAAGCAATATTCTTTATCAAAGTGGTTCCAATTTTCCTGGATGGCAGTTCCTGGATCTTCTTTGGTGGATTGATCATTCTGATGGACCATTTTTTAAAAATTTCCACATTAAATTTTCAATTAGATTTAGCCAGAATATTCATCCATTGAATAAAAAATGTTTTTTCCAATTATTGGTTATTTGCTTATTTTTTGCTAAATAAAAAGGCCTAAGTGTACATTTTCTAAGTGTGCCAATTCCATAATTTTGCCAGAGTTATTACTCATATTCAAACATTCGTATAGTCATGGCCTTAGGTGTATCCACTGAGTTGAATAAATTATACTGGTGTTTGAGTGTTGAGTGTCTTTTGGCCTAGTTAACTGCAGTTTGGACATTATACGGAATGATGTTCAGAATGTCTCTGCAGAGTGAAATTAAGATGGGAAAATCAGGGAAGCAAGATAATCTTTGGAACATCTCTGATTCTGTTAATGTTTCGTCTTTTTCTTTGAAGCTTCACACAATTACGGATCTAAGAAACAATACCCTAAAACAACGTCACTGGGAGAAGATTGAAAACATCCTGGATTACAAGTTTGTACCTGAGGATCCATTGACTCTTGGCAAGTTGATTGAAATGAAAGCTTTCCAGAAAGCTGAAGAAATAGAAGAAATATCTGGTCAAGCCAGTGCTGAAGATAACCTAGAACTCATACTAAAAAAGGCAGGTTACTTTTATTTTGTTTCTGGTATATTTGATATGATATTATCACTATTTCTAATATAACTATTATAGCATGTTTTCATTAGGTGGTTGCCGAGTTTGTCATGAAGCCACAAGTATCAAGCACCTGTTAAGGTTTGAACTTCTTACAATCTCATTTGCCAGACTATAATGCTAATCACTGCATCATAGAAAGATGTTTAAATAATGATACTTACTAAGCTTAGTATAACTCAGAATCCACAACTTTTTAGTTTAGATAGGCATTAATGACAACCAGCAACATTTATTTTTCAAGAAAAATTTAGATAAAATGTGGAGGATTAAAACATAATTATGATTGTTCTCTCAAACTTTTTCTTCTTATTTGAAAAAATACCAAAAGCAAAATTAATTGTAATTTGTCTGTAAAATCTAACTTTGATGACAAATACAAAATTGAATGCCCAACAATGATTGATGAAATGAATTTGGGAGCATCTAATGTGTGTGAATTTGGTGGTAACATTCTTTTTTGTGATGGGGGACAGGAGAAAGCAGATGGGGAAAATCCTGCATTCAAAGAATTAAAATATGTTATTTTAAGATTAAAGTCTTTTTAAAAACATTAACAGTAGCCCATCTGTATTGGGCAAAAGGAGTGATTTTTTTCATGCTAGCTTAATTCTTTGTCTAAAAATGGCAATATGTTCTTGTTGTTTCAGGTTGAAGAATCATGGAAAACAGTCGAGTTTATTGTTTTGCAACACAAAGACTACAAAGATACATATATTCTTGGAGGAACTGATGACATTCAACAATTGTGGGATGACAGCAACATTAACATAGCAACACTGATCAGTTCCCGTCATGTTGGACCAATAAAATCAAGGGTTGAAGAATGGCAGCGCCAATTAGACTTATTTGGGAAAACTCTGGTAAGTGCATTTTATGCTCTTTTGCTAAGACACTTTGTTTAGATTGTAGGACTGATGGCTAAGATATCTGGGTTAGTGATATTTATTATCATTGGTTGGTATAGGCCATTTGCTAATAATGTTAGATTGATAAATAAGGTCTCTAATCTTATAAAAATTAACCCTTAAACTCAGACACCTATTTGCTTGCACTATATAAGCTTTCCATTGAACAAATCAGTGAAAAATGGTAGAAACAAGGTTAAATTATTCCATAACCCATCACTCCCAGGCCTATCTAATAAAACAACTTTTAGACAAACTTCGACTTTATTCATCAACTTAGTCTCCTTCTAGGGTGATACACTGATTCCAACCCTTCTCTAACAATTTGATGCCTTTTTTGTAAAACAATTTGTCTTTGTCCTCAAAATATGCCTCAGTTTCCGATATCACTTCTTCATTGGAGCCAAATCTCTTTTCCTGGAGCATTCTTTTGAGGTCTACAAACATCCAGTAGTTGTTGGGGGCCAGATGTAGAGAATAGGGTGGGTGCAAAAGTAATTCAATGTGCAATTCGTGTAGTTTTGACATTATTGCAATCAACTTGTAACACAGTATATTGTCTTTATGAAAGAGCACTTTTTCTTCTTCAATTGTGGCTGCTTTTTTGCAATTTCTTCCTTCAAACACACCAATAATGCTATATAATATTCACTATTGATGGTTCTTCATTTCTGAAGGTAATCAATGAACAAAATACCTTGTACATTCCAAAATATGGCAATCAAAACCTTGCTTGCTAATGTTTGCGTCTTTTGTCACTTTGGACAGCTTTCACTGGCTGCTGTTGACTCCTTTTTTTTGCGTTGAAACAGTTGCAAACAATGCTCTGAATCATCAACTCATTGTTTTTGATCTAACACAGCACCCTCTTTGAACACAGCTTTCTCTTTGAAAAATGTTCATGCAGAATAGTGAATGCACTGCTTTCTGATATCTTCAACTCCTCTGCAATTTCACACAACTTCAATTTATGATCGGCCAAAACAAATTTGTGAAGATTTTGATGTTTTCCGGGACAACTGCTAAATTTGGATGACCTGAATGTTCAGCATCATTTGTGTCTGTATGACCACATTCAAAGTCAGTATACCACCTCTTAACAGTTGTTTCTGACAGACCAGAGTCTGAATAACACTTACCAAGCCATTGCTTTGCTTGAACAGTCTTTTGTCACTTTGGACAGCTTTCACTGGCTGCTGTCGACTCCTTTTTTTTGCGTTGAAACAGTTGCAAACAATGCTCTGAATCATCAACTCATTGTTTTTGATCTAACACAGCACCCTCTTTGTACACAGCTTTCTCTTTGAAAAATGCAGAATAGTGAATGCACTGCTTTCTGATATCTTCAACTCCTCTGCAATTTCACACAACTTCAATTTATGATTGACCAAAACAAATTTGTGAAGATTTTGATGTTTTCCGGGACAACTGCTAAATTTGGATGACCTGAATGTTTAGCATCATTTGTGTCTGTACGACCACGTTTAAAGTCAGTATACCACCTCTTAACAGTTGTTTCTGACAGACCAGAGTCTGAATAACACTTACCAAGCCATTGCTTTGCTTGAACAGTATTTTTTCCCATGAGAAATGGTCTGTTTTTGATCATGGCAGAAAACAAAGAGAAAGTAGATTGTCACAGACATGACAGTCAGGTGTGCAAAGTCTTAATGCAAGGAGAAAACTAGTACGCACCGGCACTGCAGTATTTATACGTATTGACCAGGTGTGACCAGCATCCTTTGCCAACTATAAAACAAGGGTATAGTGATTGTTGGGAGAGAACTCTTTTGCCCCTGAGGTATAGAGATTAATAGTGAAGAAGGTGTCATTGGTGAACAATTTGAAAGATGGTTGGATACGCTGTTCAATGCATTCAACAAGTTTGTGGCACAACGTCTTCATTCTGGAGAAACTGTTGACGAATTTTTGGCTGATTTGCATTGTTTGATTCAGTTGTTGGGAAAACCTCTACCTGATCAATGGATGACGTGTGCATTCGTGTCAGGGTTGCCACAAAATGTTAGGCAGCTTCTTGGAGCCTTGTCTCAGATGGACACAATGAACATTGAGCAGCTTCTGACCTGGGTGAGAGCTATCATGACAGATGACGGAGGATGCGAGGTGTCAGCCGCCGCATCTGTAGAACAACCGCACTCAAACTCAGAAGTTCCCACTTCTATATGGTGTAGCAGTACAGTTACCTGCTACAAGTACTCTGGGCCTAACCATGTGGCAAGAAACTGTACGGCCGGAGTGGTCAGAAGCTCGGAGGGGTCAGATGGAGCACAGAAATTCGGCTGCGAACAAAGGTGTTTTCGGTGTAATAAAATTGGGCACATTTCATCAGAGTGCCAGGGAAACGCCAAAGGGGAGAAGGTGTCAGTGCCAGCCTTCTTCCCGAGCAAGTAAAAAACCGGCAATTGCCTGTTGTGAAAGTGCTTGTTGACGGACGAGAATGCATGGCTCTGGTGGATTCTGGATGCTTACAGACGCTGGTGAGCAAAGCTGTATGTCGATGGTGGAGACAGAAGGAGGTGGGAATGCTAATGGCTGACGGAAGGACCCTGAAATGCTGTGGGTATGGCAAGATTAAGCTGGGCCTTAAACAGGCTCGACCCATGATTGTCGAGGTCCTGGTTGTAGATGAACAGTTGCTGGGATTCGATCTACTCCTGGGGATTGATGCGATCAAGGAGCTCGGAGGCTCAGGTGAAGCACATTTCAGAAACCCAAACAAATGTGCCGCCATCTTGATCAACGAGACCAACTTCAGTATGACGTTTGATCAGAATACCAAAGCCTGGACTGCATCATGGAAATGGGCAAGTAGTCATTCACTCACTGAGCTGGCAAATAGAGTACAGGAGTACACAGTGCCTGACCATGTCTGGGATGCGTACAAGGAGGAACTTTCCATTTGGCAGTACGATGAGTGGCTATTAACATATCCCGAGGAGAAACTTGGCCTGCCTAAGGGGTTAATCCCCTTGATGGCAGTTGTGCAAGAGCACAAGAAGGTCCAGCCAATGCTCGACTTTTGGGAGTTGAACGGCTTTGTTGAGGTGTTTACTGCTAATGCAGTGGTGTGTTCTCAAAGACTCAGAGAGTGGTGGTGGCCAGGAGCAAATGTGTTGCTCATGGACCTGAGAAAAGCTTATTTACAAATCCGCGTTGACAAAGCGCTATGGCCTTTTCAAACAGTGATCATCAAAGGTAAGCAGTTTTGCCTTACACGACAGGGCTTCGGCCTAAATGTGGTGCCACTTGTCATGAAAGCCATCATCACTGAGATAAGGTCCCAAGATCAGGAAATCAAGAGTGCCACGTCAGCATATGTTGACGACTTTTTCATTGACAAAAGTAGGGTTTCTTCAGTGCGCATGCGACAACGCTTTGCAGATTATGGATTAGTCTGTAAAGATCACGAGCAACTGAGAAATAGGGCCAAGGTTATGGGTCTGCAAGTCTGGGAAGAGAATGACTCCCTCCGATGGAAACGGGGAAGCAAGGCTCCAGAGATACTAGTGAGGCGGCGCTTGGGAACGCTGCAAGCTTTAGTAGAGGAGTATGCGCTAACAATGGACATAACACTGGTGAAATCCTGCCAAAACCGTGCTGACAGCCTCACCAGAGTACCTCAAAGGTGGCTAGATCTGCACAAGAAAGAAGGAGAACTGATGCTGGAAAGTTGCGCTGTTGTAATGTGCCAATTAAGCAAAAGTCAAGTGACTGACATCCACCAAAAGAGTGGGCACCTGGGCGTTAAGAGGACACTGTACTTTGCAAGGATTATTGTCCTGACGGTGTCCAAAGAACTTGTTAGATCAGTTGTCAGAGCCTGTGAAGCCTGTCAATCAATTCATCCAGTGCCAGTTCATTTGGAAAAAGAGGATCTGAGTGTGAAGAAAAACTGGAGCAGGTTAGCAATGGACGTAACCCATTATGATGGTGGACATTTTCTGACACTGATTGATTGTGGTCCCTCCCATTTTGCAGTATGGCGGCCACTATGACGGCAAAACTCCACTAGTGTCATTCATCTGCTTGAGGTGATTTTTTATGAATGACAGCCACCTGCCGAGATATTGACTGACAATGACACCGCATTCACTTGCAGGCAATTTAAGGAATTCACAAGCAGCCGGGGTGTGCATTTGAGGTTTCAGTGTGCTCACATATCAACCGGGAATGGCATCATGGTATGTAGTCATAGAAGCATCAAAACTATTGTAGCCAGGAAGAACTGTCCTGTATTGGAAGCGGTCTACTGGTACAACGTGACACCCAAGGACAGCCTCTCATCTTCTACGTCGCCAGCTGACGTGCTACATAGGTACCACATCAGAGTGAGAAATATTGATGCTACACCTCCGCCTGTACCACAAATAACTGGAGGGAGATACAAAAAGGGGACAATGTGTGGGTTAAGACCCCTCCTGCTTGGTGCACAACCAAGTTTGGAACTGGATGCGTAACTGATATGACCAGTCAGCAGTTGGTATCGGTCAATAGAACCCCCCGTCACATTAAGGATCTACGTCCTTTTTGAGGATCACATCCCTCGGATAACGAAGGTGACACAGAAGATGATGAGCAGCCACTTTACTTGGACTTGGGTTCTGCAAGTGGTCCCTCGGATATTGGTGGTTCGCCAACAAACCCGACATATCCAGTGAGAGTTTCCCTGAGGAGGAGGAAATCCAAACGATCCCTCTTTGGAGGAGCACCTGAAAAAAAGACTATACCCGCACTGTCATTTGTGTGATTCGGAGATCAGAGGGGAGTGTTGCAGACATGATAGTCAGGAATTTGGATCAGATAATGACTTACATTTTCGTCGCCATAAAAGAGCTTGTCTGATGTGCGAAGCCTTAATGCAAGGAGAAAACTAGTACACACTGGCACTGCAATATTTATGCGTACTGACCACGTGAGACCAGCACGCTTTGCCAACTATAAAACAATGGCATAGTGAAGGTTAGGAAAGAACTCTTTTGCCCCTGAGGTATAGTGATTAATAGCAAAGAAGGTGTCATTGGTGAACAATTTGAAAGATGGTTGGATACAGTATCGCCCGGAGGAAGGTTCAGCAAGTAACTGAGTTCTAGTGATGGATTGCCTCTCTTTGGTGTTGCTCTGTTGGTTTTGTTTTGTTTTTGTTTTTTTTTGCTATCTCTCTTTACGCTTCAGAGATCACTCTAATAACTCTTTTCATTCAAAACTATGACATATTTTAGTTTCAAATTTAATTCTACTTTCCTGGAAATGCAGTTTAAAACAGAAGTAAATAACAAATGATGTCAAGCAGTATATAAACTGTAAGTCAGTGGAATGAAATGAAACATGATGTTAAGAATTAATGAAGCTTCTATCAAAATGAAGTACATTTATTTCCCATCTAAATTAAATGTTTATTTTTAAACTTTGTCATCATTTAGTATATTTTTCTAATGTCATGTTCCTTTTTTATTCTTTCCATGAAAAAAGTTTCTGATTCCTTTTTATTCACTTGCATTTAGCAACTTCAACTTTGGCATTAGATGAAAAATGCCTCTTCAAACTTTTAGGAACAATCAGATATTTGATGTTGGCAGATCAGTTTGTTCCTAAAATTGAAAGTTGAAAGATAATTCCTATATTTTGGCCTGAGCATTATTTTACAGTTGGCTAATATTTTGGACTAAAGAAGATCATATCAAATAAGGAAAGATAACAAAGAGTCATACATGGTATTGGGGCCAAAACATCAGTATCACTAACCACACTTAGTTGGTTTTATGTAAGGAGGAGAGTATGACCTAGTTGCCATGATGGTTGATTGTATTATTTTATTATCTGGTTTGGTCAGTCTGTGAGTTATTCAGTTAGCTGTTAAATTAGCTAAAATCTTTGAGCGGAAATGTAAGTCAAATTGGAAAGTTTAAATGAGTGCGCCTGTGACCAGGGACTTGTCAATTCTACACAGGGTAACCAAATGTAAACAAAATAGATTCATGTCTTGTCCCAAGTTTAATTGAGTAAATGAAAAACACAGTAAAAATTTGGGGACATGTGTGAGATGACACAATAACTAAGGGTGATGACATCCCACTCATGATATCCTGAATTTAGATATATAAAAATTGGTGAATTTAGAAAAAGTTGTCCGTTATCAGTGAGAAGTTGGTGTTCACAGAGTTCAGTTGGGTCAGGGCGGGGAGTTGCTTTGTGTCTCTGTTCATAGACCCTGGCAGATTTTATCTCTCTCCTGCTGTTGTATGCAGACTGAACATTGAACAGTATATCTGAATAATATAGCGACAATTTTCTATAAAAATATTGGACATATTACTGTTACACCAATACGTTCCAATAAATGATTGTTAGTTGTTGATGGAAAGTTCTTCTTGTCTTGCCTACACCAAGCCAGCTTTGTTCTAAGGAACCACCCTGACTGTTGGAAGAAGTTCTGAATGTCGATCTTTCAAACACAATGTGGGCACAGAGAGGATTGATAAACAAACTACTTGGAAATGCATTTGGCACTGTTACCTGGATAAGACTACAGTAAAAGTTCCATGACAACTTTAGAATCACATTTGGTGCTGTTACCGTAATAAAACCAATTATTATTATAGCATTTGGTACCACGAATATTGTTATGCACAACTGTATATGCTTTGGCATTGATATTGGCATTGGTATTCATGACCTCAATATTGTTACAGTGGTGCCATGTCAAGATATTGTTACATTTAGTACTGTACCCAAGCAATAGTAGTAGAAATGGTGCTATGCAAGGATAGTATCAAGACCCCAAATCCATGTAGATACAGCTTCTGTCTGATCTTGGAGCATTTTGATATATTTCCATTTTTCTGCTGGTGACAAGCTGAGTTTAATCAGATATGCAGCTGTCAAATCAGCAATAAAACCATTGCATCCAATTTCAACCTGATATATACATTGAGAATCCAGCTGTCTTTTGCATATTGCTCTTGCAGTTCTTTGTACGTTTCCATTTTACATTGATGTACCCAGTCAATATTCTTATTAAAAAGAAACATTAACATAAATTGACTGAATAGATCACAAGATCCCTGAATCCTGGGCAGTTAATATTATTTCAAGTGGAAAAGGGAGATAATATTCCAAATCTTTAGTGATAGGTGTGCTGAAATTAAACCAATTCTACTTCACTGAAAAATTGAACTTGAATCACATCCTCCTGGAGGCAGAAGAGTCTGGTAAATATACAAAGTGACAGTCTGCACAAACATCAAACAGCAAGGAATTATATTTATTTGGAAAAGTAACTTAGTTTACAAAATTCTATTGGCAGTTTTACAACATCTTTTTGTAACTATGAAAATTATTTTCAATACTTAGTTATATCTACATGTATAGCTTTTCAGTGAATACTCACAACCAGTGAAGATATGTTTGTGTGTAGCTGTCTTCCCATTTGTATTGGTAAGATTTTTTGGTCTCTCATAATTTGAGGTAGATTGGCATTGGTAGGATGTTGTGTACCAATGCTAGTCAACCTTTGTAAAGAAACTTATTCTCTTTGGGTACATCTGTTTGATGTTGTGCCATGTAATAAATCTTTCTTTGATATCTTACCACCAGGTCCATATACCTTTTTTGAATATCCAACGATTGTACTTGCTTTTTTGAGTATGGCAAATTTCTTCTGGAATCCTATTTCTTTTATTTCTTGTGGATTCTGCTGATCATTAATGTTGCTGAAACTTACACTGGTCTTGCTAGTTACCACAGCATTAATCATTTCCTTCATCTTGAGAAATGATTTTGTATCTTCAACAGCATTTTTGAGATTCCATTTCTGATCACTTATGATTGGAGGTCACACACTTTTTACTCATGTCTCAAAAGTTATGCAATATATGAAAGAGTCATGCCTTATTAAACTTTTACTCTGGCTCATTGAGCTGCTATATAGTGTGTTTGTCAAAGAGCTAAGCTCTTCCAGCCATTTTTCCAAGTATTTAGTAATTAAATGCTTCATTGTTTCAACTCTTGTAAGTGATATTGCTGACACTTTTTAGTGAATTAAGCCAAAATAAGGGCACCATAATTCATCTTTGGTTATGAGATAACATTTATCAATGGAGTGTAAGTTATCTCTCACTTGTTTCATGATATTTTTCCTGCAATGGTGATCCATCAGAGGAAGTTAGTTGCAATGACAGAGGCTCTTTGTGTATCTTCCCCAGAGTAGGAATTTAATTTCCAATTTTGTCAGTGCTGCATTTTCCAACAAAAATGACTTATAAATAAAACAGGAATACGGAAAAAGAAATTTGTTTATAGTTGCACTTATTCCATACTGGATTCTGGGAATGTATTTTGTGTCTCTTCATAGTGTATTCAATTCTTTGTTTGATTTTTTAAAATATCTTTATCTTCAGGATAAATGGTTAGCATGCCAAAAAAGCTGGCTTTATCTTGAAAGCATCTTTAATGCCTCAGATATTCAACGCCAATTACCATCTGAAGATCGAATGTTCCGACAAGTGGATAAATCCTACAAGGACATCATGAGAAAAGTTCAAAAAGTTCCTCTAGCTATGAGGGCTGCAACTCAACCAGGTTGGTATAAATTAATATTTGTTTTGTTGCTATTATTTCAATCTCTTGTATATCTATTACAACTAAATAATATCTTTTCCTATTTAAAGAATTCAACTTCTCGTTTTTGTTTTTTACATGATGTTTCAAGTGGTACATTCTCTGGCCTTCGTCATTTATTATATTAAGCTTCATTAAGAAAAGGACAATTATTCTGACCTTTTTCTTTGGTAATGTAATATAACTGAATGGAATTATTCTAAGCTCTTTTTACAGAACCCCATTTTATCTTTTTTGTTTTTGCCTATTGTGCTTTTTTATGTATGACTTTAAAAGGTTAACTCATTTCACCTTTATAATTCTTCTAACATTTACTAGCAATTCTATGAATACAGTTATTGATCAGATCCATATCCTGTGATACTCCAACTCTTGAAAATAGATTCTGAAAGATGGAATGACAAATAAAAATGACCTAAATGTTAGATGCTTTTCAAACTTCTTCAGTCCATTTTGACATATAAACAGTGCCTCTTTTCTTATTAATATTTATAGTTTAATTTTGCTCTTTAACAACAGTTCTCTTTATTATATCATGCCTTAATTTATATAACCCAAAACAAAAATCAAGTTTAGCTTGAAAATATGCTTACTGTCTAAAATTTTGTGTTGGGATATACTGTTTTTTAGACAGCTACATAGTAATATTTTTGGTTACGGAGCATTAATGCTAAATAGTTTGTGATACCTAATAATATCCATTTTGATTGTATAATGTTCCAATAGAAATGATAAAATCCTGGTATCCTCGGTTTAAAAAAAAAAATTCTTGATTGAGTGGGACTCAAAAGGAAATTTTTATCATGAATTCTTGGAAACTACCAAAACTGTTAGTGTGCAGAACCATAAGGAATAATTGGCTCATTTGATGTATTAGAAAAGAAAGTACCTTTTACTTGGCAAGAAAGTCAACTAGTGACAACACCCGTTCAACTTGTTCCAATTGCAAAGTATGAATCATAGAAAATTCTCCTATATCTAGGTCTGTCACCTACAGATTACAGTTTTGCAACATAAAATATTGGTTTATAACAAATTGAGAAATGTCAAAAGCTTTTTAACCAAAAGTTAATTGCATCAGCCACCAAACAAAATCTACACACTTGAATGGTTTCTGTCTGTTTGTGTGTTCATGATGTGACTTAGCAGCCAATCAAAGGAGACTTTATTGTACATGTGTGAATAAACACTCATCTAAAATGATACTTAGTAGTGAAATAGCATTAAGTGAACTTTTATATTGTGTGATGGTCACATTCACAATGACCAACTGATTTTTTCTATATGTCTCATGTGTCAGCAAAATATTTCATCTCCCAGGTTTGTCAGGCCTCCTTATCATTCATGTTTGGCTCTCTGATGCCTTTCTTTTTTCTTCCCAAACTAAAATCATCATAGAAAGATATTTCATGCTGTGGATGAGATTAAAAAGAATATGATGAGGAAGTTGATGGTGATTTCAAAAGTAAAATTTGCAGACTGTTTTGAAAAGTGGAAGGAACACTGGAATAAGTGTGTAAGATCGGAAAGTGAGTACGTTGCATTAAAGACACCATTGTACTATGTTGAATATATTTTCATTAAGATTAAATGATTGAATACTTTCCAAACAGAACTTATATGTATGTGTATAAATTAAAAGATGTTAATCTTGAATCACAATTTAAAGCATTCAGTTAATTACATTAAAAACCTTGTTTAATTCAAATAACTTAAATTTTGCTACAATTTTCAGGACTTTTGGAGGCTTTTGAAGTGAATAATTCTTTACTTGATGCCATACACAAGTGCCTTGAAGCATACTTAGAATCAAAGAGAATTGTATTCTCCAGGTAAGAAATTGATTTTAGAATTTTACTCAAAAATGATATCAGATTTTGTTTTATTGAAACGTTACCCTGAATGATAATAAAGTGAAATGACAATGACAATAACCAAACAGTTATACTCCTATGAGCATGTATTTTCTTCTTCCAGAGTAGACAAAGTAGAGTTTTTAATATGGAAAGACTTGTAATAATAATAATAATAATAATATAAATAATAATATTAAAACAAAAACAGGAAGAAAAACAACTGTATGGACATTTCAAGAGGCAAACGAGCAAAATCTTATGCAAGAAGACTTGGAAATGACAAAGAAAGAGAAACTTTATGAGAGAAACTGAATCTCTTCTAATAGCAACACAAAATGCCATTAGGACAAACTACGTTAAAGCAAAAATGGATAAGACCCAACAAAATAACAAATGTGATAGAGACAAAATGATTAATCATGTCATAAGTGAATGCTGCAAATTTGTGTAAAATTACTATAAGACTGGGTGGGGAAGGTGATCCACTGCAAGAAATTGAAATTTGACCATACAAACAATATGCACTATTCACAATCTGTCCGGGAGAATGACATACACAAAGTTCTCTGCAATTTTGAGATACTAACAGATCACCTAATCTTGGCCAGATGGCCAGATCTTATAATAATCAACCAAAAAAAGGGAACTTGTGGACTTTGCTGTCCTGGCTGACCAGAGAGTAAAACTGAAAGAAAGTGAAAAAAAGAATAAGTACCTCAACTTTGCTAGGGAATTAAAAAACTGTGAAATATGAAAGTGATGATTATATCAATTGTAATTGATGCTCTTGGTACAGTCACCAAAGGATTGATACAAGGATTGGAGAACTTGAAAATAAAAGGACAAGTGGTGAGCATCCAAACTACAGCATTATTAAGATAGCCAGAATACTGACAAGATTCCTGGAGATTTGAAGAGACTTGCAATCACTCAAACTCCTGTGAAAAACCATCAGCCAGAACTAGTGTGAAAAACTCACTAAGAGTAATATAATAATAATAATATAAGTAAATGCAGCAAATTAGCACAAAAAGATTATAAGACAAAACATGACTAGGAATTGTGCAGGAAATTGAAATTTGACTATATGAACAAATGGTATATGCGGAAGCCAAGATCCGTCCAGGAGAATGACATGCGCAAAACTCTGGGTTTTGAGATACAAACAGATTCCCTTATCCCAGTTAGAAGACTGGACTTAATTATAGTCAACAAAAAAAAGAGAACCTGCTGACTAGTGGGCTTTGCTGTCCTGGCAGATCATAGAGTAAAAATAAAAGAAAGCAAAAAGAGATAAGTTCTTACATCTTGCCAGAGAACTAAAAAAGCAATGTGACATTAAGTGACATTAATACCTATTGTAATTTGTGCACTTGGAACGACCCCAGAGGCTTGGTAAAGGGACTGGGAGATTAAGAAATCAGAGGACAAATGGAAACCATCCAGATTCCATCATTATTAAGATCAGCCAGAATACAAAGGGTCCTGGAGGCTTGAGGAGATTTGCTGTCTCTCAGATTCATTGTAAAACCATCAGCTAGTGCTAATGTGAAACACTTACATAATAATATGCATTTGTTTTAACACAGTTATACTAAAACTAATACTTTTCAAATAGATATATTTGACACATAGTTGTGGCCCTAATAGGTACTATTCATCTAGGTCAGAGTATATCTAACAGTAATGGTAATGAAGGGGTACTCCATATATTCCAGAGTTCGAAAAGTGGAACCTTACCAATTAATGTAGTTTAGTGTTAGAGACACTTCTTTTTTGGTGGAGGTTGTATCTCACTGTAAAGAATTCAGTCGGCATATTCTATGCCTTACCAACAGGGCTGCATTTGATATGCTTATCTCTTAGACTCAGAGTCAAGTTTTTAATTAATTGTCACTGGAGTCTTACTAGAAGATACATTAGCCCCATATATGTTAATCATCTACTTTGATTACATTCTGTCTTGAACAAATTTTGGAAACAACATCCCACAAAACAGCTGCTGTATGGTCACTTACTTCCTATCTTACAAATCATCCAAGTTAGATAAAAAAAAAAAGGCATGCTGTGCACTACTGGAGAAATAAGGAATAACTCATTAGTGACATTCTTTTATGGATTCTTACATATGGGTATTAGCCATATAAGAGATTGTATTATACAGAAAGCTAATAATAATAATAATAGATAAAATCTTCTATTAAGAAAGTTGAAACATGCATAGCCAAACTATCAGTCTTTTGAATAGTTGGCAGTCCAATTCAAATGAAAAAGTTTTAACTATTGATAACAGTAAGAAATCAGTGAGGAAAAAATAGCAATCAATATAGATTAAAAGCCACAAGCTCAGATTGAAATAAAATAAGAACAGTTATACTTATAATAAGTTGAAACTTAAAAATATTAAATGTGTAAGTATAAATATATTCTTTTCCTTTTGAAGAATACCAAGTCACAGGAGCATAGATAATGATTTACTACTGAGTCTGGTATATTCACATTATACTACCCATGAAAAATGTCAAATACAAATCAAAGTGTGACTGAGATTACAGAATTGAGTGTCATAATTGGCAGATGCTACCTTAATAGCCTACATGAGTGACATCCTGCAAATCTTAACTGTTCTAATTTCATGTACATAAAGATCAAAGCAATAATGCATCTGAGAATACGGAAGTTAAAAAATGAACTAGAAAAAACAAGAAAAATGTAATCTATTGTTATTTTAAAAGAAATCTTATACATAGTAAAAGGATGATTGAGATTTTAGCTGAATTTGCTAAATTTAATACAACAAACCAAAGACTTGCTGACTATGCTAGAATTGTTTTAAAGAAAAGCTTGTTTTCTGACCTTAAGATAATAAACTTATGTGGACTGGTAATTTGTGAAGAATATTCTCAAAATTCCACTAAATGAATGAAACAAAATATTGAAAAACAAAATATTACAGAATCTATCACCACAACATCAATGCTAACACAAGAAGAAAGAAACGGTGTAGATAAAAATCAGGACTAAAAAAAGGCTATATTACATTCTGTATGAAATCAGGACTGGTAAAAGGTCAAGTTAGAAACTGTAAAGGTAAAAGAACTTTTGAAAAACTTCCCAATGGACAACATCATTGAACTAAATGATCTAATTTTTGAAGAAGCAAAATTAGTTGGTTATAAAGTTGGCATCCCACCCTAGAACCCAAACAGAAAGACTAAACCGGGATGGGAAATGAAGCCAGAAGAACTAATAAAGAAATTGAAAAAACAAGTGAAAATCCAAAAGAAGGAAAAATACACAATGGAATAAAAAAGACTAAAAATACACCAATAGACAAGACTGATAATACAACTTGATAAAATAAACCAAAAACTATTGGCAAAAGAAAGGAGACTTAAAATAGACTGGGACAGAACCAAGCATTACAAACGAAACAAAACCTGCCAAAATAACAAAAGAAAATCCTACCAACAAGTCAATGCAGAAAGCATAAAGATAAATCAACAGCCAACTGCAAAGGAAATAAAGTAGTTTTGTAGTAAGATATGGAAGCAGAAAGAACTTAACAGAAAGGCCAAATGAATTGATAACAATAAAAAAAGAACTGAAACGAGCATATACTAACAGCAATACTCAAGAAAATACAAAAATGGAAAACACTAAGTCATGATGGCATACATGAACTCCAGTTTTAGATATTCATGTCCATCAACTGATTAAATGCTCATCAACAGATTAAATGCCAAGATTCAAATTGATGACAAAGAAAAAACTACCCTAATCTTGAAAGACTCCAACAAAGTAACCATTCTCAGCAACTTTAGATCAATAATGTGCCTGCCCATAATGTTGAAAATCCTAACTGCATAGTTAAGAGAAGAAATATATTACTATCTTGTATGCTGTAGACTGTTTTTCAAGGGACAGAACAAGAGGAGCAAATGACCTATTATATATCAACACATTTTTAGAGAGGTCAAAACAAAGTGAAAAAAGTATAGCCATAGCATGGAAAGATTACATAAAGGCCCCAAGTATGGTCTCACAATTTTGGATAATAAAATGTCTGAAAATATACAAAATATGACAAAGTCATAAACATCATCATGAAAGCCAAAGAAAACTGAAAAGTAGAATGAGAAGCTGGAGGACAAATCCTAGCAGAGGTGATCATTCAAAGAGGCATCTTCCATGGAGACTCATCCTCATCACTGCTATTTGTTATAGCAATAATGCTAATCTATTAAGATACTTAGGAAATGCACAAGGCACTACAAATTTACAAAATCACTGGAAAAGATAAACCACCTTATGTACATGATATTTGCCGAAAATAAAAAGAACTGTAAACTCTGATACAGACAATAGGAATATACAGTCAAACCATAGAAATAGGATTTGGAAATGAGAAGTGTCCTGCATTGATTATGAAAAGAGAGAAAAAAGAAACTAAGGAAGGAAAAGAACAATCAAATTAAGAAATCATTAGAATGCTTGAAGAGAAGGAAAATTAAAAGTATTTAGGAATATTGAAAGCAGACACCATCACATAAACAAAGATGAAAGAAAAAAATACAAAAAGAGTACTTCAGAAGAAAATTTCTTAAAACCAAGCTCTGCAGCAGAAATCTTATCAAAAGGATAAACACCTGGGCAGTTCACCTTGAAAGATACTCAGTACCATTCTTAAAATGAACAAAGGAGGAACTCAAAGAAATGGGCCAAAGGACAAGGAAATTGATGACTATGAACAAGGCTTTACTCTCAAGAGATATCATAGACAGACTATTTATGTCAAGAAAAGAAGGAGGCAGACGACTATCATTAAAGATTGTGTAGATGCATCAATACAAGGAATAAAGGAATTTATAAAAAGAGCAAAGAAAAGTTAATTACTGTAGCCAGTAACTGCAATAACAATCTAAGTTCAAATAAAAAAAAAAGAAAAACAACTATAAGAATACTTCAAGCAACACACAGGTGAGATTGTTTGCGAAGAGATCTGAATATGGCTAAAAAAGGGAAATTTCTTGGGAGAAACTGAATCACTTCTAAAGCGGCACAAAATAATTCCATAAGAACTAATTATATTAAAAGCGAAAATTGATAATACACAACAGTATAGCAAGTATTGGTTGTGTGGAGATGAAATGAAATGGTTAATCTCATAATAATTGAATGTAACTAACTAGCACAAAGATAGTACAAAACTAGGCATGATTGGGTGGGAAAGATGATACTTTGGGAATTGTGCAAGGGATCAAAATTGATCACACTATGAAATGCACTGACCAGAATCCACTCAAAACAATGAGATGCATAAAATTCTCTGGGACTTTGAGATAGAAATTGATCTACTAGACAAGACAGTATTAATTAACAAGAAAAAAACAAACTTGTCATCTGGGGGAGTTATCAGTTCCAGTGGACCATGGAACAAAAATGAAAGAAAGGGAAAAGATCAACAAATACTTGGACCTTGCCAAAGAGCTAAAAAACATGTGGAAAAGAAAGAAGATGGTGATATCAATTGTAATTGGTGGTTGTAACAGTCCCAAAGGCTTGGAAAGGAGACTGGAACAATTGCAGATCAGAGGAAGAATCAAGACCATGCAGATCGCAGCCATATTGAGATCAGCAAGAATTCTTAGAAGACTCCTTTAGACCTGAAGAGACTTGCTGTCACTCAGACTCCTGTGAAAGACCATTAATTAAAACTGTTGTCGAAAGTTCACAGAGAGACAGATATCATTAAGCAAATAGAATTAAAGGGAAAAATTATTAAAGAACATTTGAAGGGCAAACAACCGACTGGAAACCTACTTCAGCAGTGGAAACTTATAAAAGGAATATATACTTGGCCTGTCTCACCGGTAAGGTACTCCAGACCTTTCCTAAACTGTTCAAGAGAAGAACTCAGAAATATGGACCACAGAATAAAGAAATTGATGAGCATGCACAAGGCCTTAAATTTGAAAGTTGATATAGACAGATTATAAAAACAGAAGGGGTAGTTGAGGATTCTCCAGCTTTGAAAATTGTGTAGATGTGATATTTCAGGAGCTCAAAGAATATACAATCTATTGTAAAGAAAGATTAATTACAACTGCTAATAATAGCAAAAAGGAAAGAACACAATTATTCAATTGAGAAAACAAAAATGTGAAAGAAAAACTACATGAACAATCCAGAATATAAACAAGGATATTATCACAGATGAGATGACTTGGGCTTTGAAAAGGAAACCTAAAGAGAGAAACAGAATCATTATTGATAGCAGTTGAAAATAATGCCATAAGAACTATGTAAAAGCTAGAATAGATATAATCTACAAGAGCAAGTGTAGATGATAAGAGATTTTGGTTGCTTCATTGGGTTTTATAGCATATCAACTCTTGTTGGTTATCTAATGTCAAATCCAGTTTTTGCATAAATTAGATATGATTTGTAAGCACATTTTGTAGATAAAATTTTTAAATAAGCTTGAGCTCTTTTTTTTTGCACACAGTTAAATAGTTTTGAATGTAGCTATGTAACAATAACAATTTAATTTTACAACAGTCATTTGTTTGCACACATTTAAATATGATTTGTAAGTAATTTTATTTTTAAATGAGTTAAAACTAACTTTTTTTACACACAAGTATTACTATTGTTTTGACACAGTTAAATAGTTTCAATTATTGCTATGTAACAGTAGCAATTTAACATGTCATTTATTTGCTCACATTTAAATAGATATACATGATATGTAAGATATTAGTTTGACGGTAATTTCATTTTTAAACGAGTTAGAACTAATTTGTTTGCACACAATTATTGCTATTGCTTCCACATAGTTAAATGGTTTCAATCATTGCTATCTAAAACTAATAATTCAACTCAATACTGATCATTTTTTTGCATACAGTGATTGATTATAAATTATTGCTATTTAACAATAATTATTCTATTGAACACTATTTATTCATAAACTGATTTAGAGTATTGCTATGCAATATTAATATTACTCATTTGTTTGCTCATAGTTTAATGATTCCAAGTATTGCAATGTATCACCAACAATTCAATTAAACATCAGTCATTTGTTCACACAGTTAAATAGTCAAATATTTCTATTTTTAACAATTCAATTTAGTATTAGTCTTTTGTTTTCACAAAGTTTAAATATCAAACAGTTCTATTTGACCTATAGATGGAACTCTATTAGGTGCCACTACACTGGGTCAGAGTAGACCAGGGAGTAATTGGAATGAAGAGGTACTCCACATTCCCGAAAGCTCCGCATTATAAGATAATTTTGTGTCATATCTATTACACTCATTGGTGGAGTCTTACCCCTCTGCAGGGATGCAGTTGGTGTATTCTTTAGCCCCAACTGACTGGGCTTGATTATGAGAAGGAGAGACAGAGAAAAGATAGTAAACCACATAAGTGAATTCAACAAATTAGTACAAGAATATAAGAACAGGCATAACTGGGTGGGGAAAAGTATCTATTGGGAATTGTGCAAGTGAGTAAAATTTGATCATACAGATAAAATGGTACATGCACAAACCAGAAACTGTTCTAGAAAATAAGACCCATAAAATGTATACCTTGTGTTTTGTAGATAAAACTTGTTTGTAGCATGTCTTGTCACACATTGGTGTGTTTTAAGTAAAATTAGGTGGTACTACACCTTTTAAATAAAATTAAGTGAAGTTGAATCTTTTCAAATCTTGATTGATTGAAATGGTCAAGATAGTAAGATATCCATAATTATTGTCAATTCAAGACAGAGGTTGGTGAAGAATCCAGGGAAAAATGTCATCTCTGATTAACAGTCATTTTTAACACAGCAGCTATTCAGCTTAGCCAACCATTACTAACATAATTATTATTCAAATAATTTTTAACATCTCATGCCACCTTTCTTTGACAAACAATTGGCTATTGATAAGGGAGAAGTAACTCACAATCAATAGACATGTTAACAATTATCATTTACTCCTTGATAGTTTTTCACATCAGTTTTAGCTGATGGTCTTTCACTGGAGTTTGAGTGACAGCAAGTCTCCTCAAGTCACTTGGACTCTTCTCAGTATTCTGGCCATTCTCAATAATGTTGTAGCTTAGATGGTCTCCACTCGTCCTCCTACCTCCAAGTCCTCCAGTCCCTTTAATAATCCTTTAGTGACTGTACCAAAAGCACCAATCACGATTGGTATAATTGTCACCTTTATGTTCCATAATTTTTTCAATTCCCTCACAAAATCGAGGTACTTATCCTTCTTTTCACTTTCCTTCAGTTTTATTCTGTGGTCAGCTGCGACAGCAAAGTCCACAATTTTGCAAGTTCTTTTTTTTTTGTTGATTATCATAAGGTCTGGTCTTCTGGGCGAGATTAGGTGATCCATTTGCATGTCAAAGTCCCATAGGAGTTTATGTGTGTCATTCTCTAGGACAGATGCTGGGATGTGCATATACCATTTGTTGGTATGGTCAAATTTAGATTTCTTGCACATCTCCCTGTGGATCACCTTGCCCACCTAGTTGTGTCTAGACTTATGATCCTTCTGTGCTAATTTGCTGCATTTGCTTATTATATGGTTAATGGTTTTGTCTCTATCACCACATAACCTACATTTGCTGTTTTGTTGCATCTTATCTATTCTTGCTTTAATATGATTGGTTCTTATGGCATTGTTTTGTGCTCTATTAGGAGAGATTCTGTTTCTCTCTTAAAGTTTCCTTTTCTTAGCTACGTCCATGTTTTCTCATGTGAGATATTGTTTATTAGTCATTTCAAACACACATAGAGTTGTTTTTCTTCCCATTTTTGTTTTCTAGTTATTGTCATTCTTTTGGACTTTGTGTTATCAGTATTGTTTCTGGTGGCTGTAATCACTCCTTCGTGCTTTTCTATGTAATTCTTGAGTCGTATAGATGCGTCAACACTGTCGTCAATGCTGGCAAGTACTCTTTCTCCCTCCTTTCTTGATACATATAGTCTGTCAACATCATCTCTGGTATGTTATGCCTCATGCATGGTCATTAGTTTTCTTGTTCTTTGGTTCATTTGCTTAAGTTCTTTGCTGGTCCACTTCAGAAAGGGTCCTGATTATCTAATGAGGGATACAGCCCAGATATTTATTCCATTGATAAGGTTTCAGCTACATAGTTTTGTCATGAGTAGCTTTCTGATTCTCCTGTGATATTCTTTCTTTATTTTTTCTTTCATCTCCACTTGTTTGATGGTGTCAGCCTCCAAGATGCCCAAGTATTTGTATGTTTTCTTTTCTCTAATCATTCTAATCTTGTCTTCATTTGGTAGTTCCATTCCGTCTGTCAGGTGTCGTTTGCTGCTTTTCATTACTAGTGTGACAGTGCAAAAATATTTATCCCAGGACGGGAGTTTATTTTTCGCACGTATGAAGTCGGGGCAGTCTGGCACTAGATCCCTCGCAAAATAAGTCCCAGTTAAGGTTCCTTCTTCGGGCACATGGGAACTAGCAGATAATGTGGGGGTTAATTTGGGGCTAGACTGACCGCCGCTGGCAAGGGGTTTCCAAATTTCACGTTATACACACCCACCAGGCCACTTTGTCTTCCTACGCACTAGGCTAATGGAAGACATGGACCTCTAGGTCTAGATATAATATTATTATTTATTGTAGTCAACAATTCCAATTTCCCATGTAATATTTTTAAAGGCGAATAGGACATTTAGTGAGAATAAATTGAAGCAAATGAAGCTGAAAAGGAATATGCAAAAGAAGGCAACTCGATAGGCAAACAACACAACGAATAAGTTTCGACATGAGGGGACATTTAAAATATAACAAGCTTTTTAATATGTGTGGACACAAACACATATTTAACGTGCCGGCTATATTACCAGCAGACAATATCAAATACAAATGTCTTCTTTTTTCTTTTCTTTCTTCTTTCTTTAAATTGAGAGAGAGAGAGAGCATACAATGGCAATACTAAGGAAGGGTGGAGGGAGAAAACGGTTTTAAGGTTTACTTAGCTTCTTCGACGGGCTTCTTCTGAGATTTCTTTCTTTTTATGGGCTTGCAGGATTCTGTGGAGCTTGGCTTGAAGGCACTGGTTATTTTCTTGTCCAAGATTCTTTCCGCTTTTCCCCGGAGTTTTGGCGACAGTTTCAATACATCTTGTCACGCCAACTGCTGTCCTGAAACTCGGCTCCACTTCTTCGCCCAGAGTTTGTTTGGTATCAGGTCAACACGTCCTCTCACGGCAACCTCCGTCCTAAAAACTGAATTCTTTATTCCTATTTCCTCTGACGAAAGGGCTACTACTTCCGGCTTTTGGGTTCTGGCCAATCATTTGACCTCTTTCTTCTTTCTCACCCTGTCAGGTGATTCATTCGGGCTACTATCATGACCTCTATGTCTCCTTCTCTATCCACCCGGTCACAGAGTGTAAACATCTCTTGGCTTTCATTCTGACCTGGATTCATTACTTCCTTCAACAGGCAGACTGAGGAGTTGACCTACATTCCTTATTCTTCTTTTAAAGGTCAACCTTTGGGTCCTGTTAATTCAAACATGGAGGGGTCGGGGAAATTGATCTTTCCTCTCTCCTCTCAGTGGCAGACCATGTGACAACTAGCATGGCACATTTTTCTATGCCAAATTCCATCCCTATGTCCAGACTGTATATTCTAACTGCATGTATTTAAGTTTTGATGCAATGAAATATTATATTAAATTAAAAAGACTGACAAAACTAAATAAGAATTTTTGTTAAAAGATTACTCTTATTTTTATCTAATTTCAAATGATTTCTTGATAGAATTATACATATGATTGTTTTTAATACATTTGAGAATAAACCTCTGATATTAGAAATCAATAATAACAAGTAATTATTTAATAAACCCAGTTTTATTAAAACTATTATGCAAATTACCCACACCATATACTATGTAAGTCTTTATTTTGTTGTGATATATAATGCACATTGCAAACTTCTAAATGCATTAATAGTGTGTTATTTTGAGCTAAACTTTGTTGAAAAATAAGTTATTGATTAAATATTGATTTTTTAATAATCATATAATATAAATAACTAAAGAAATTTTGATGTCATTGCTGATGTAGTTTCAGTTATGATTAAACAGACTGACACATAATTTCCTTTATAATAGGATTATTATTATTCATTTTTTTTTTTGTCTTAGGTTTTATTTCTTGTCCAATGATGAATTATTGGAAATTCTAGCTCAGACCCGAAATGCCCAGGCTGTTCAACCACATTTACGCAAATGTTTTGATGCGATTGCCAAATTAGAATTTGGACAAATTGATGTACAACCAAGTCCAGAAAAAATTGCTGAATTAGGTAAGCAGTTTCCTTTTAATTTTTGAATATATTAAAAAAATATTTTTAATAAAAGTTTGGGGTTTCAAGGGATTTTTGATCATTTCTCTTTTTTGTATTCCATTGAATAATTGCTATCAGGACAAGTATTGTAAATCCTCAAAAAATGGATTATAGTTTGTAATATTTGATCTGGTGTCTGGTGGGCAAATGACCTATTTAATTTTGGATATTCATGTGCAAGTCTCAGAAAATCAGATAAAATGGAAGATGTTTGCTTGTAAATAATCTGGTGTTATTTTCATTATGTTAGTAGATGTTCATGTTTACAAGTTCTTAACCACAACCCAGCAAAAACAGCTCATCATAAGATTTTTATAACAGGAATACACTGAAAATGCAGTAAGAAAATAAAGCAATTCCCTGTCCAATTCAATACAGAATGATAATTTTGAGCAGTATCTGCAATGAACATCCTTTTTAAATCATTCAAATTCTTAATAATAGAGATAACTATGAAATTTTAATTAGAATCCATCCCTCATTCCAAAATAGATCACTGCTAAAAGTCCTTATGTGTTAAAAAAGATTTACCCCTGATATAATGGTTTATATAAACAACTAGTAAATATGTTTTTTTAAGTTAATTATCATTTCACTTCTTTTTAAAGGTGAAGATGCCCAACCCGAAATCCAATATACCAATGATATCCTTGCAATGATCTCCCCTGAAGGAGAAAAGATTGGACTTGGAAAAGTCAGTTCCATTTTTTTTATCTCAGTGCATTAAAACTATTTTGTTTCCACAGAAGAGTTTTGTTAAAAAAAGCAAAAAAAAAAAGAACTCTCATCTTGCCTGCTCATTTTTTCTGTTTTGTTATAAAGAAAAAAGTTCCCTTATTTCTTTGAAGTACCATGAGCCTGACAGTATTATATTTTCCTTTTGGTACTAGGGAAACAATTATGTGACACAGATTGTTTTATTGGGATGACATCAGGTTTCTCACACTTTGTGGTCATAGGAGAATTTGATGAATTTTTGGTATATATCATCATCATCATTATCATCAAAGTCATGCTGATTACACAGAGTTCCCTGACTTTCTCGCACCATCCATCCCTATCATTTATTAATCTTAGCAGGCCTTCTAAACTGTTTTCTTCTAGAGCTGATGGATCTATATATTTACTGACTTCTCTGCATGAGCAGGATGTGACACAAAGTCAAATATTTTAGCAGAATTCAGCAGGTTTGAATTCAGAGTTTTCCTTCTTCTAGACCAGTTGTTATGCCAAAGTTAAAGAGTCAGTCTGCCCTAGCAGGAAGGAAGAGTTGTTAGATTCATACCTTTTCCAAGGGTATTAACACTATGTGAAATGCAAACAGCTTCATCCAGGATTTGAACTCAGTTTGCCTTGTCCATTTCCTACAACAATAACCATTACATTACAAGTACCTGATGTATGTAAGTCCTTTCACTAGTTGACCAATACAAGCACACATCCATGGGGGAGGAGTTCATATGAGTTTATCTTTACTTCTCAAGCAGTGTTCCATATGTCTTATTTACCTAGCATAGATGATTTGTAAGATGGAAGGTAAATAGGTATAAAGTTGCTGTTTTCTGGCATTCTGCTTCTTGGATTGATTCAAAACAGCATGCAGAATTCTTGTGGAGTTCTCATCTGGCTTTTCTACATGTGTTTTTTTAGCATCCAAGTGGTGCAACAATTCAGTAGTAATGACACAGATACAATATCAGAGTGGTCAGACTTCCCTATGATCAATAATCTGTCAAAAGTAATTCCTGACTTCACTTGGCATATATTGACATCACTTTCATTTGATGATATATATATATATATATATATATTCTGTCTGTTCTTTTAGATATAATCCTGCTAACTGATATTGTGCCTTTTTTAGTTTTCAGGCATTTGTGTTTGTTGGGTTCTTCCGATAGCTTTTTTAGGCAGTTTTCACGAGTGCACGTTTTTCTCTAACCGCTAACATTTCCCAAGGGACTCTATATTTAGTTCTAGGTTTTGTTGGAATACACTTTGATGCCGCCTCAAGGTGTGCTTCAACAAAATTCTCATATTCGTCATTTGGGGTACCTTTTTCTGTCTTCTCTTGTAGTGTTTCGAATTTGTTTCTTAATTCTAATGCATATTTGTCTCTAATATCTCTGTTGTTAAGTAGGGCCCAGTCATAGTGCTTAGTCGTCACTGTTCGTGTGGCATTTTTTCGTAGGCTTAGTCGTACTTTGGCCGTGACTATTCGATGAGCGGAGGACACACGCTCGAAAGAGGAGTATGCCTCGCAATTCATAGCACTATTTTTCCATTTCCTGTTTATAAAGACGTAGTTTATCTGTGCTTTACTATTATTCACGTATGTGTAGGTCCATAATTTTCCCTCCCTTTTTTGAAAGTTTTGTATTGAGGCATGTTAATCTATTTTCTATCATGAAATCAATTAGATGTTGTCCATTCCTGTTTGACGTGTTGTGTAGGCTGTATTTGTTGTTTCTGTTTTTCCCGATTTGTGCATTCATATCTCCGCCAATGACTAGCAGGTTGTGTTTCGGAATGCTACACACTAGGGAGGATAGCTCCTCGTAGAAGGTGACTTGTTCAGTTTCTTCACTAACATTAGTAGGGCTGTAGCAGGAGATGATTGTTGCTTTGGGGTTGCCATTAAACGTTGTGGCCATCATCCTCGGTTGTATTCTCTCAGTGCTATTAAGTGTTTTTAACGCCTTTGGTCCTATAAGCATTACCACCCCTCCTATTGAGGCATTGACAGAGTTTCTCCATGCCGATACAGTGACCAGCATCCATCCATTGCCAGTTTCGTGATATTTGATATCTTCGGTGTGAGTGTATCGGTGTTCTTGTATGCAAATCATGTCTATCTTATGTTCTACGGCTGATGCAGTTAGCTCTGGTAGTTGACCTATTCTATTTAGGGTTCTAACGTTAAATGTCGCTATCTGTATTGTTTGCTTGCATTTTAGAAGTTTTTGTTTGAGCTCTGTAGCTGATTTTTCGAACACTGAGGCCAGGGCTCGAACCTCAGCAGGACGCGCCCCTTTTTTACCCGCGCGAAGAGCGATGCGGTTTATGCAAGTGGTTTGAGTGTGAGTCATGGTTATCTTTCGATGGCTGTTTTTATTCTCATCTATAGAAGCCACTCTTATAGATGAGCAGCAGTAGTTCCCCGATTGAACTGACAATCCTGAGCGTTAAGCCGCAAGACTCACAAGTTCAAGAAAAGTTAGGCATTCGAATACCTTCACGTACATCATGCTGCTTCCCATGTGTATGTGTAAAAAAAAAAAAAAGAAAAAAGAAAATCCTTCTTCTACCTTAAGTTTTAACTTAGTTAAAGTCCAGGACTGATGTATTTTCAAAGAAATTTCGGGGTATGTTTTATCCTGTCATTCGATACAGGCCCTAACACATGTTTTTATTTTATTTTTTTTTTTAGGTAGAGGTGGAATTCGAATTTGACTTGGGTTGCTTTGTTTTCTTATTAACTGCTATGAGGGTGGGCAAACTGAGACTTTTAAGCTTTTAGAAAAGATTCTAAACCTATTTGCCGTGTATACTAATGCATTCGACCAGAGTCATTAAATTTTTTTTTTTTTGATTTACTGCTAAACATGTCCTTACATTTAAAAATACACTATATTCCTCATTTGAGAACACAATACAGCGGAGATTTAAGACATAACTATTTTAAATCAAATATGTGCATTTTTAAATGAACAGTTTAGTAGAATAAATTTACTGGCCTCTTTGAAACACTTCTGGAAACGGAATGACTTCCAACATTTGCATACTATTTTAACAAATGCTCGCTTGGATTATTACTAATTTTACTATGTATATATAAATCTCCACCTTTAAAAGATAAGATGTGCAATTATAATAAAATACTGCCAATTAAAAAATTCAGAATTGAATTAACTGACTAACAGTAGTCAAAAACTGAAAGTGATTGAGAAATCTGATCTTTGCTCATACAAACTACTAAAATTGCTACAGTTATTTGTCATAAGATGATCATCAAACAGTTGTTTATATGTAATGTCTTTTTTTACTGAAGGCCTGAGAGTAATGCAAACTTACCTTATCATGCTGGCACATGTGTTCACAGTGGGTTTGATTTCAGGATTATCTTTCTCCTAGACTGGTTGCCTCATCAAGGCTAGTTAGCCTAGTCTACCCAGCTATTTTACCTATAGTTGGGAGGAGAAAGGCATTAGCTTGAAGTAAATGCAAACTATCGTAAGACAAATTTGAATTCAGTATGCCTATTCTCTTTTCTGTACCAATGACTGATAAGTCACTCACATACTTGAGTATTTGGTATCTATCTTTTTCATTAACATTTTCTGATTATTTAAAAGTAACATTCTAATGCAATTTTGTGTGTATTTTCTTTCTTTACTTGATTGTAAATTAAAGAGAAAATGCTTCATCTAAAAGAAATTTACTGAGAATCTGAAGCTGAATTTTTATTCTTGAATTCTTTTTTCAGGGTCTGAAGTCAAGAGGTAATGTTGAAGAATGGTTGGGCAAGGTTGAAGAGTCTATGTTTCAAAATATTCGTCGATTAATAAAATCAGCGATTACTGATTACAATCAAAGATCTCAAGAACAATGGGTTGTTAGTCATGCACATCAGGTATGCCTAATAATAACACCAATTTTTATCAAAAATAACTCTTTTCTTACTGCTAAATATGCACTTAAAATGTACTCTTGTGTCTGGAACTTTTTTTTAGTGTGATTGGGTTACTACCATGCAGATGTACAGTTTGAGTAACACAAACTGGCTTATTGAGATAGGATGACCAAACATGAAATCAATTATATACTGGAATGGGTACTGAGATGACATATATGGCCTCTTCATTTCATCACCACTGTTTTCAACCCTGGTTTTGAGCATGGGTCTTTTTTTCCTGCTTTCAGCCTCTGGTTCTGCCTGAAAATCAAAACAAAATACCAATTTCTTTTAAGGGGGAATGGTACTGGTTCATCTAGTAAGCAAAAAACATGAAAGAAAGCAGTTTTTGGTACTGTTATTTATTTTGGTGGCAAAGTGGGAACAGAAGAGAGAGAGAGAGAGAGAGAGAGAGAGAGAGAGAGAGAGAGATTTTGGCTGTTGGTTAACAACAAACTTTACTTTGTGTTCATAGAATTCCTTCTGACATGACAATTTTAACGACTTAGCTCACCTATTGCCTCTCTATGTCTCTAAGTAAATGAACCCCAAAAGGGTCTTATCTATAATGATTTTCTTTAAGTCATTAAATCAGTGTTTTTCTATTTCACTAGTTTTCTTGTTTTAATACTCTGCCTCGAATGCTGACAGTTAACAGATTTTCTATATTGGGTTATTTATTTATTTATTTATCAGTTACCCCTTATTTCCAAAAGCAATTTTAACATCTTGATCTAAAAAGTAATTTTAATGTCTTAATGTCTTCGACTTACTTCAAAAGAAACAGATTAAACTGGTGTTCACATATACCAACTAAATCTCATTACTAGCCTGAATTCCAAAAGTTATAATCCCTACTCATAAATAGTCTAACAGAAAATCCATAATTATTTACCCTTGCCTAAAGCAAAAATGCAACAAGTAATTTAACTTAATTTTAAACTGGCTCAGCCTACTGTTTACAATCTGGTAAATCTTAATGAAATAATTGGTCTTCAATTGCCAATTGTGATCTCAGCAATCAATGTACAGTAATTGTTAGAAACAGGTTTGATACTCTTCAGGAGACATCTGAAAGACATACTCCAATTGACAAATATGAAAACCTTGTTACCATCCACCTGAAAGCAGCAGCCACATGCACATTAACCAAACCAAGCTCCAAATGTAAAGTTCACTGGGAGTCAATAGCAGTTTGGGAAAAATGCGACAATGTGAAAAAAGCATCTTTTCTTAACAAAGACTAATTAAGAGAAACTTTAAAAAGCCAGAGAGAACTAAATAAAACATGCCAAAAAGAATAACTAGAGTACATCCAAGTTCAAGTAAATGAAATCAGAAATTCTGCAGAAGATAAACAATCCCAATTAGCTTGGCAGACAATAAATGAATTTAACAGATGAAAAAGCACCTCATGCTTGCTATGAAGAAAAACTTCAGAATTAGAAGAACATTTCAAAAATCTACTTGAAAACCCTTCACAGATAAACCTTCAGAAGAAATTATTAATGGCCAACTAGACATCAGACTTTGAGACTTTACAGAGGAAGAACTTGACACAGTTTTTAAAAAATTGAAAGCAGAAAAGCTATAGGTCTCAAGAAAATGCCTCTTGAAATATGGAAGACAACAAAATTTGACACTATACTTCTTTGATTATACAACACAATGTGTAAACAAAATACAAATAAATGAAAGGCCGCATAGTTTTCTACCTAAAACAAGATGACTTTGTAATCACTACAAACTACAGAGGCACAACTCTTACAAATATGGATGCTAAAGCTCATGATTCCACACACTGAAGAAAGCTAGAGCAAATACTTCTAATATATGGTTTTCGCAAAGAAATTGTTACCACTATAATGAAAAAGCAATGGTTGGCTTACCAGATGGTGACACTGATTTTTTTCACTTTGTTGCTGGAGTTTTGTAAAGAGATACATCAACACCAAATATATTTATTATCTGCCTTGATTACATACTACAAAAATCAATAAATCAAATGAAACAAATGGTTTTATACTAAAAAAGCAAGAATCATATCCAGCAGATATTATCACAGATGCAGATTATGCAGATGATCTAGCTCTTCTCACAAATACACTTGTGTAAAGTGAACATCTGCTATATAGCCTGGAACAGGCAACAAAAATCATTGGCCTCTACAAGAACTCAGACGAAAGTGAGTTCACGTGCTTTAAACAATATGGTGCCATCTCCATATTAAAAATGATAATTCTTTGAAATTAGGAGACCATTTCACATATTCCAGTAGCAAAGTGATGTCAACATACTCACTGGAAAAGTATGGACTGCTATTAACAAATGATCAAACATATAGAAATTTAATCTGTTTGATAAAATAAAACAGGAATTCTTCCTAGCTTAGTCAGAACTATTGAATGGTTGCACCACTTGGAATGTAATGTAGTGCTTGGAGAAAAAGCTAAATGGGAACTACACAAGGATGTTGGATACTGTTTTGAACAAACCCTGGAAGCAGCACCTTACAAAACACCAGCTGTATGGCAACTTACCTCTCATCTCACAAACCATCAAAGTAAGACAAATTGGACAAGGTGGAGAAGCATGGACAAACTCATAAGTGAAATTCCACTGTGGGCTCTTGTATATTGACACACCAATGCTAGCTGACCAGCAATAACTTATATCCATTAGCTCTGTACAGATACTTGATGCCAAGAGCGATAGATAGGATGGATGGCAAGAGAGAGTCAAGAAACTCCATACCATCCGCATGATTTGATAATGAAGATGATACATTCAATTCACTGACATAAAAAAATTACCAACTATGACAAACACACTAAGAAAGCTGACAGGTATAGCCAAACATGACTATATTAACAAGATGAGTACATCAGCAAATAATAATGAAAATTCCTCATTTCAGAGTTTCTAATAAAATTTGGTTATACATATTTTATGAAGAGAATTTCTTAGGTTAATTTTAAATCATTTCTATGACTGCTACTTCAAAATCATTTTTGATGAATTCTAAAATTCTTACATTTGTATTACTTTGCAGGTGGTCCTGACAGTGTCACAAATGATGTGGTGTCGAGATGTGACAGACATTTTAGAAAGGAATAAGAATGTCTTTGAAGGAATGAAAATATTTGAAGAAAAATGTTTTAAGGTCAGTTTTGTTGAAAATTGATTAGAAATACACAAAACATTTAGAAATGGTTTTAGTGATATTTGTATGGAATAAAATGTAAGAAAACTCAAACTTAATTCTTTCAGTTGGTCAATTAAACTTCATACTAAAAAATAATTTTTAAGTGGAAATAGTTTTACCATGTTGTGTATGAATAATCATTACAGATTGCTGTGGTAATGATTCCAACAGATGCTAATTAGAGTATACAAGGTTTTATCGAAAAGTATATACAGTAAAAACATTCTTATCTTTATGTAAAATACTACAGTGCTCACTTTCACATAAAAGGTAGATGGCTTGGAGTGTTTGTCAAAGAAGCAGACTAGCTTTTCACACCATTCCTACTGGTTATTCCAGTCACAATGGTCTGAAATCATTAGCTAACTTTTGCAAATATGAGCTTTGTTCAAAAAGTATAGAGACTGGAGCTGTATTTACTAAACCAAAAATAAGCAATGATTGAAATGGTAGATTTCTTCCAAATTGTTCTCTTGGCATTCAACATGCTTATTCCAGTTAGCTTTCCATTGGTTGAAGCACCTCTGAAACTTCTCTTTTGATGAGGTTTAAAGCTGTGCTGCTGTATCTATTTTAATGTTCTCCATATTCTTATATTTTACTAAATTTTCAATTTAGGAAACAAGAAAAACTTGCACAGAAGTGAAGGTCAAGTGAGTATGGAGGGTGCTCTACTTGCACAATTTGGTGTTTCGTCTAGATGTCTAGATATCATTATTATAAATTGCTCAGCTGGGCAAACATCTTTGATTTCAGAATTTAAAAGATTTAATGTTTCATTTTTTGATCATATCTTGTATTTATATAAAACTGTTTACCATAGGATTAATTATCAAGTTAATCTCACTGAATAATTTGGTAATTATCAGATATTTTAGCATTTTCACCTTAACAGACTAAACTTTCCTTCAACACAGGCAGTCATGCCATAACAGGATAACTCTTCTCTGACATGGACATCTTCAGTGAATGGGAATTTATCCAGATAATCTCTCTTAGTTATTCTGAAATTTCATCTTTGAAATGACATTAAAAGCAAGTAAAAAGAGAAGAAATACTTACCCATTTTCCAGAATATTTCAGGTAGATTCAGTGCTGAGTAGCTGATAGAAATTTTTCCAGAACTAAATCTTTTTGCTTATTTTTGTATAACTTTTATATAAATGAATGTAAATTTTAATACATAAGTTGTTTTATTCAGATCTAATATGAATGAAATAGAGCAAATTTTTCTGCTTTTCATAAAAAATATGCTAATTTCTAAATTTCATTATCTAAGACACAAAAGCAAAGTTTGAATGGAATAATGACCATTTTCTATACTTTTACAGCATAAACAATTAATAAATAACACATAAAATCCTGGAAGAAAATTTGAATTACATAGTATCATCAATAAATGTCATTCAAAAAGATTTTACTCTTTTTTTTTTCAAGGAAAAATGTGTATCATTAAATATGCTTCCTGAAAATGCTCTCAAATTTTTTTCTTTGCATTAAATTACCAAATAATATAATATAATTCAATGATTTAATTTTACTTTCAGAACCTGAATAAGCTTGCAGCTATTGTAAGGGGAGACCTGGAAATACTGAGTCGCTCAGTGCTGTGTGCCTTAATCACCATAGATGTCCATGCCAGAGACATCATAACTGACATGGTTGAAAAACAGGTAAGGAGACCCTTATTTAATTGACAGACAAGGGGACACTTATTTGGTTGACAGTGTTATATTCCATGTTTGTTGCACTAAGGTTTCCTTTCGGTCCTCGTGGGGAATGCACGTAATTAAAAGTTGTGTTAGCAACACGATAAAATTATAACTAAAATTTCTTCCCTACTGAAGATGTTCGAATACAAAAAACACAAGGCCGGCTTAATGAACAACAATGCGCATTTATTAATGCAAAAAAACAAAACCAAAAATGAATCAAAACAAAATTAAAAGCAACAGAATGTCTATACGCCTTCTTGGCGGGATTTGGTCTGTAATTCAGCTGAGTCCTTTGAAGCCCACAAAAAATGGGAGACTGAAATTTACCTAGGAATACCTTTCCCTTCCTGTTTTGTTGGTATTAAAGTTTTGGGACATCATCATCATCATCATATCGCACTGGTAGCACGGATATCCCTGACCCTCTCTCACCACTCCTCCCTATCGTTCATCGCCCTAGGTAGGTCTTCAGGACAACATCCCGTATCCTCACATAGCTGCTGAATGTATGTTCATGCTGGTCGTCCTGCTTTTGCACGGCCATGTGTGGGGGTCCATGTATGGCTCGTCTAACTTGAATAGTTTTCGTGATAGGGGGCAGGTGGCCGTACAGTTGGTGTCTTGTGGGGTGTTGCCGCCAGGACTTGTTTAAGATTGCACATAGCATTCTTGTGTAATTGCCGTCTAGCTTCTTCTCCAGCCGTTTTGTTAGCGTCCATGTAGTGCAGCCATATAGCAGTATCGATGTGACCGCTGCCTGGAAGAAACTGTGTTTCATTTTATCGGTTAGGTCTGATTTCCAAATAATCGATAGCCTATTGATAGCTGTCCATGCTTTCGCTAACCTCGTTTCGATGTCCTTTTCGGTTGATTCGACGCTGCTTCCTAGGTAAGTGAATTTGTCTACTAGTTTAAGAGGGGTTCCTTCTAGAGTGGAGATGTCCCCCGTTTGATTATAGCACATATATTCCATTTTGTGTGCATTAACATAGAGGCTTATGTTTGCTACTGCTCGTTCCAAACTATGCAGTAGTGTTTCGGCTTGGTCAGGTGTATTTGCCAGTATCGCTATGTCATCTGCATAGTCGGCGTCAGTAATTGTTGTTACGGGGTACCTTCTGCTTCTTTTCTTCGTCAGTTCGAAGCCATTCTCTTTGATTTTGTCAATCGATGTTCTAAGTATGTAGTCTAGACAAATGATAAAGAGGTACAGAGCCAGCGTGTCCCCTTGTAGTACTCCTGCTACAATGTCGAAGTATTCTGTGTCTCCATCTGGTGATCGTACTTTTACTTTAGTGTTTCTATAGAGAATCGTTATTGCCGCTATGGTTTCTTTAGGTATGCCGTACGCTAGTAGGATTTGTTCCATCTTTCCTCTGTGAATGGAGTCGAAAGCCTTGGTAAAGTCAACAAAAATTAATGTCGCTTGTAGGTTTTTTGCCCGTACACCTTCAAGGATTCTACGGATGGTTAATATTTGTGAGGTCGTGGATCTATTTCTTCGGAAGCCATTTTGGTTTTTTCTAAGTATGTTGTCGATTTTGGGTTCTATGCGGTTTTGTAGTAGGGCATTGTAGATTTTGGCTGCTATGGATGTAAGTGTTATGCCTCGGTAGTTTTTGGCTAATCCGAGGTCCCCCTTTTTAGGGAAGGGGAGTATGCATCCTTTCATCCATCTATCTATTGGATTTTGATTGTATACTGCGTTGCAGTATCGGAGCAGTATGTCATCGAATTGTCTGGTCTTCCATACTTCCGGGGGAATTTGTCCAGCCCTGCAGCTTTCCTATTTTTAATTTTTTCTGAGAACCGAGTCGAGTTCTTCTTGTGTGAACGGTCCTAGTTTAATGTCTAATTGTTTTGCTAATTATTCTGGTGATTGGTTCATGTGTTTTTTTCAGTGGGTTTCCTAGTAAGTTTTCAAAGTGCTGTTTCCACAGTTTTATTCTTTCTTTTTGGTTTGCTGCTTTCAGTTTTGCTTTGGCTGTGTTCTTTCTTCTACTCACTTCATTTATTGTTTGCCAGGCTATCCTAGATTGTCTATTTTTCACCGAGTCTCTAATCTTATCTATCTGATTTTGAATGTATTCTGTCTGTTCCTTTATATATACGCCTGCTAATTGATATTGTGCTGTTTTTAGTTTTAAGGCATTTGTGTTTGTTGGGTTTTTTCGATAGTTTTTGGAGGCTGTTTTCACTAGTGCACGTTTTTCTCTCACCGCTAAAGTTTCCCAAGGGATTCTATATTTAGTTTTGAGTTTTGTTGGAATGCATTTCGCTGCTGCCTCGAAGTGAGCATTGACGAAATTTTCATATTCGTCGTTTGGTGTACTTTTTTCCGTCTTTTCTTGTAGTGTTTCGAATCTGTTTCTTAATTCTAATTCGTATTTATCTCTTATATCTCTGTTGTTCAATAGGGCCCAGTCATAGTGTTTGGTGGTCGCTGTTTGTTTGGCATTTTTTCGTTGGCTTAACCATATTTTCGCTGTGACTATTCGGTGATCAGTGGACACACCCTCAAAAGAGGAGTATGTCTCGCAATTCATTGCACTATTTTTCCATTTCTTGTTTATAAGGATGTAGTTTATCTGAGCTTTAGTATTGTTTGCGTACGTGTATGTCCATAGTTTGCCCTCTCTTTTTTGGTAGTTTGTATTGAGGCATGCTAATCTATTTTCTATCATAATATCTGTTAGATGTTGCCCATTCCTATTTGACGTGTTGTGGAGGCTGTATTTGTTGTTTCTGTTTTTCCCGATTTGGGCATTCATGTCTCCGCCAATGACTAACATGTTGTGTTTCGGGATGCTACACACTAATGAGGATAACTCATCGTAGAAGGTGACTAGTTCAGTTTCTTCACTAACATTGGTGGGGCTGTAGCATGAGATGATTGTTGCTCTGGGGTTGCCGTTAAAAGTAGCTGCCATCATTCTAGGTTGTATTTTCTCAATGCTATTTAGCGCTTTTAATGCTCTAGGTCCTATAAGTAATCCTACCCCTCCTACTGCGGCGTTGACAGAGTTTTTCCATGTGGATACAGTGACGAGCGACCACCCATTGCCAGTTTCGTGATATTTGATATCTTCGGTGTGCGTGTATCTGTGTTCTTGTATGCATATTATGTCAATCTTATGTTCTTCGGCCGATGCGATTAGCTCTGGTAGTTGTCCTATTCTATTTAAGGTTCTTACGTTAAATGTGGCTATTTGTAGTGTTTGCTTGCATTTTAGTAGTTTTGATTGTTTGAGCTCTGTAGCTAATTTTTCGAACACTGAGGCCAGGGCTCGAACCTCAGCAGGACGCACCCCTTTTTTACCCGCGCGAAGAGCGATGCAGTTTGTGTATGTGGTTTGAGTGTGGGTCATGGTTGTCTTTCAATGGCTGTTTTATTCTCTTCTATAGAAGCCACTCTTATAGAGGAGCATCAGTAGTTCCCCGATTGAACTAACGATCCTGAGCGTAAAGTCGTCAAACTCACGTCCAGGACCCGTTTAGGTATTGAGTTTGGTTGCCCATGGGTTTATTCAAATACCTTTACATACATCATGCTGCTTTCCATGTGTACGTATAAAAAGAAAATATAAAAAAATTAAAAAACGTAAAAAAAATAAAAAAAAATAAAAATAAAAAAAAGGGGTGGTAATTTTGATTTAAGTTTTTAGGGCAAAATGGTTTCTTGCTGCGCGCATGCGCTAGGGTTAAGATGGAGGAAAAATGTCAATTCTGGTAGGGGGCTTCGGTCAATGGGAGTTCCTTTCCGGGATGACTGGTAATTAATTGTCTTTGGTTTTTTTTGTTTTTCTTCTATGAAATTTTCTTTTTTCCCTTTTTTGAAACGTTGAATGGAACGCGATGCCTACCTCTGGGTGAGAGCAGAGAAATCCCCCCACTTTTTTTTTTCGTTGTTGAAATCCTTGCTTTGTCGACAAGGATCGCTCTTCGTCAAATCTGAGCCTTCCTCCTTTGCTTCATCCCCTAGACTGAGAAAGATCAGCGGGCTAGCAGTCCCACCTTCTACCTCCTTTTCCGCAGCAACAGGCATCCTGTGGTTTGATTGGCCCATCAACCTCTCATCATTCAAAATGAAGGGCTGACTCATACCGTATTAGAGAATTCTCTCCCTCCATACTGGACTGCATGTTTCAAACTAAAACCGGGAACATGTGCGAGCAAGTCTCCCCCAATGATTCCTCCTCAAGCTTGTGGGACAGAATATGTAAATATAACAACAGATAGATAAAAAGACATGGACACTGAAATTAACAGACAAATAATGAGATATCAATTTGGTTTATAGGCAAATAAGGAGATATTTTATTGGTTAAAGTATAAGATGACATTGACTTGACTGATAGACAGTTTAGAAAAGCATCAATTCAAGATAAATCTATAAATGTTTTCTATTTCAAATCTAATCTGGATAATTGAAGCTCTTCTTTGTGTTCTTCATTTTGTTTAGTTAGATCATTAGTCTAATCCATAAGAAATGCGTGGTTGCCCTATTTCTTGATAACGGAAAAAATTGTTGCGGAGCCAATAAGCACGTTGACCCCGCAAATGTTTTAATTTAAAGTGTATGAGTAATGACAGCCAAAGACAATGAAGGAAATAAAGGCAAGGTAACAAATATAACAAAAGTGACAATTTATTGTCAGATTTACAAGCGCTTGTGTAAAGTTTGTGGTAGTAGTATTTGTGTCTTCAACTAGATAGGTGATGTCGGTAGCTGGTATGGTCAAGTTGAAAAGAAAGTGGCTAGATATGTGATCGTTGCAGGTTGCTGGTGTTGGTTGAGTCGTAGAATACAGCTGGATGATCATTGCAGGTAGCTGGTGTCAGTCGAGTCATAGAATACAGTTGGATGATCATTGCTGGAACCTGTGGTCGATCAAGTTGTAGAATACAGCTGGACGATTGTTGTGGGAAGCTGAGGTTGGTCAAGTCGTTGAATGCGTGCAGCTGGACGATGATCACGGGTAGAAGTTGGTGTTGGCAGCTTGGTCGCGTAGAGTCGGGTGAGCGTGGTGACTAAGACCTAGCCGTGTCTTAGTACTGCGGACCAAGTAAATGGATGTGGAAACCGTGGTTAAGGTTTGCCAGGCCTTAGCACATACGAAGTTGAGCAAGCGAATCAGTGAAGCTAGAGCTTTGTCGTGCCCCTGGCTGTGCAGACATATTGGAGACGGTAGCTGTGGCTTTTCTGTGCCAAAGCAGTGCGGATGTATCGGAGACAGTAGCTGTGACTTTGCCATGTCAAAGCTGTGCGGACATATTGATGATGGTAGCTATGGTTTTGCCGTGCCAAAGCTGTGCGGACAATTTGGAGACGGTAGCTAGGGCATTGCCATGCCAAAGCTGTGCAGACATATCAGGACAGCCAAAGCTCTGCACTGTCGAGCAAACAGGCCAGGAGGCCACAGTTAAGACTGGTGTTATTTAAGTGCTGTGCAGATAGCAAAGCGGTAGCTAAAGGCTAACCCGTGCCTTTAGCACTCTGCAGCCAAGTGGACGAGCAGAACCGATCGAATGGTTAAGACCAAATGGTCTATGAGGCCTCTTCATATTTGCATCTGAGCCGTCTACTTCAACTGGTCGGTAAGGACTGTTGGAGATGCTCCAACACACAGAAGGAGACCGCTAATGGTCCTTAAAAGGACCTTTTGTGCATATCTGATATTATTGCTTCCTGCATTTATTGTTCTATTTCAACATTTTTGGTACATTTCTTTTTCTTTTTAGATTGCAAATGTAAAGAGCTTTGAGTGGCAAAAGCAGCTACGGTATTATTGGGACTTGGAGCAAGACAACTGTGTGGTCCGTATGTCCAATTCCAAATACATCTATGGTTATGAATACCTAGGAGCTTCATCCCGACTTGTCATCACACCACTTACAGTAAGTGTTTTATGAAGCAGATACATTTGTCTATTATTTTGAAAATATCAAACTAATTGTTGTATTTATCCATAAATTGTTTTAATATCCTCTTTTGTTTAAACTAATCAATCAATGATCTGTTCTTGTTATATCCTGTGTCCTTCTTTTCAGAACTCATTGCCATCAGTTTTGATTTAGAATGCTGATTTGCCTTGATACTGGTGTATATTCCTTTATTTTACCACTGGAATGAGCCTAGAATATGCCTTCTGCATCCTCTACAGAGGAGTAAGATGACCCTAAAAAGAGATCACTTGATGCTTGTGGGTGGTGACCAGTGATGCCACAGGGCAGAATCCTGGTGACTAAATGGTTTGTAATCCAGGAAATTAAGTAGTCATGTGAACTGTAATGCTACACTTTGGCCCTTACTTAATCTAGATAAACAGTTGAAGAGGTCTAATCTGATTGATTGACTTGCTATACCTGACTTTTGAATCACATTTTAAAATCTGGGGAGATTTCACAAAATAATCTAAGTACCAGCCTTTTTTTTTAAAGTAATTGTAAGTTAATTGTCATTGAGAGTTTAACTTTTACTGCATCCTGGTTGCGATTGTTCAAACTACAAATATACATACAAAAAAAAAATTGAAGTCTTAATTTTCTGGTAATCAGAAGCCATAAAAAATGTTCATGGATAAAATGTTATAACTTTTACTTCTGACTGAGAAATTTTGGGCTTTACATCTACTTTATATGGTTAAACAAAATGTGAAAGCTAACCTAATGAACGCAATGACAGGGTTAAGTTTAACTTAATAATTACATTATAAATTGAACTCCCGCTGAAAAGTTTGAAATTTTCAAAGACTAATAAGCTAAAAACATATTCCAGGGTCCCATTAACAACCACAAGGAGTTTGGTGGCTTTTTTTTGAGTTATTTGATGTAAGACAGATGGAAAAATGACATTTGGTGAATTATATTATGATTTAATAGAAAAAAAAAAATTATTATTGCATTTTCAGGACCGTTGCTATTTATGTTTGATGGGTGCTCTGCAACTTGACCTTGGAGGGGCACCAGCCGGGCCTGCTGGAACTGGAAAAACAGAAACTACGAAAGATTTGGCAAAATCATTAGCCAAGCAATGTGTTGTTTTCAACTGTTCGGATGGACTTGATTACAAAGTAAGAAGATTGATAATTTTTTGTTTTTCTATTTTTAGATGAAGCAATGTGAAATAAATAGACTATGACAGCGGATGTGGGTTTTTTTTAATACTTTTATTGGGTAAGAAGCAGCAAGTACCAAAATGGCTACTGTCCCTTTCCAGAAGTCCCCTTTTTCCTCTTCCTCAACTTCCTCGGGGAAAGCTCTCGATGTAGGGGAGATAACTTTGAATGTAACATTCCCGTATTTTAATTTGTGTTTTTGACTTGTCTCCCTGGTATATTAATGACAAAGTCAGCATATTTTGTGGGTAGTATAATCTTCTGCTTATTATGTCCACCTCTCTCTCGTGTTTGTTGTGTGTTGGTATTGGGTGGTCTTGATATGGGGGTAGTTTCAGTTTTGTTGTAAGAGGTATGATCTAGACCAAATGGGGCAGCGTATGGGCTAGCAGTGTCATTAAAAGCAGGCTCGGCAGGGGTATTGTTTAGGGAGCTATATTTGTGTCTGGACTGGGTGGGGGTTGGGAGGGTGATATCTTTGGGGTTGTTGATAGGGTTTGTATAATTTTATGTCACTGATGTGTCTGAAGATGGTGTGCACGTTATTATAGTCATTGTCTGCAACTAGTTCATAGTGACTACCTTGTACATCATTTACCATGTGTGATGTTGGATCTAATTGGGATACAAATTTATTTGTTTTTGATGATCGCTTCACCAAAACTTTATCTCCCTGGATGATCTTGTGGTATTTTCTCCAACGGAAAGCATTAATCTTGGCACTGGCGACCTCTTTCCTGTGACTGTCATGGATTTTTGCTTCCTGGATTTAGTTTTCAGTGGGGTTGGTTTGTTGAGGAAACTTTGTCCAGTAGCCACCTCTGAGCATCATATCTTCAGGTGTCAATTCAGTGGCAGGGTGTGGAGTAGAGTGGTAGTCACGGAGAAGCTCATTGATGATTTCCTGGATTGGGCGTCATTTTTCGAGTCTGATTTGAATTGCTTTTTTTAGTGGTTTCATGATGCTTTCAGCTTCATTTCCCAGTGGGTGATAGGGGTATGAGGCTTTGATTATTATACCTCGTTTTATGGACCTGTCGTAGAATTCTTGAATAGTGGTCCATTGTCACATTTATGATATTCTGGGTAGCCAAAGTTCTTGTATATTTCTCCCAATGCAGGGGTTACATATTGGGCCCCAGTTGAGCGAACAGTTTTTGCATTCGGAAATCGACTGAGGTTGCAGCTTACCGCCAGTATGTGTCTTTGGTCTGGGAGGGGGCAAAACAAGTCAATTGATCTGTTTTGCCAGGGTTTCTCGGGAATTGGGGTGGATGTAAAAGGGGCTTTTATTGGTGTTGCTGTTGTTATTTGGCATTCATGGCAGTTTTTCACCTCAAGATTTATGGCATTATCCATCCTGGGAAACCAGAAATGTGCTCTTAGGCGGTGCTTGATAGTGTCTTGTCCTGGGTGTGATCCCTCATAGGCTAGGGAGATGGCTTCCTGCTGTAGGCTCTTTGGAGGGAGCATTTGGTAACCAATGTGGATGATGACATTTTCAATTGACTGCTCACTGAAGAGTCTGTAGTATCCCCATAGAGTGGGGTCATTGTGTGGGGGCTGGTTGATAGCTATGAAGTGACATAATCACGTTAGATTTGTGTCATTGAGTTGTGCTTGGCGTAAGCATTCTCTAGTGATAGCAGTTGAAAAGAGGGGTGTGTTGTGTAATAGGAACAGTAGTTTTTGGTGTTCCTTTGTTTCTTCGGCAATACGTTGAGGTAGCTTGTGTAGTGGTATTGCATGTCAGCTTATGAAGTCCACCAGGTTATCGTTCCTTTTTTTCCATGTGACACAGTGATTGATGTCTTGGTGACGTAGGAGGATTCTTTCTATTCTAGCTGATGGTTTCCTTTTGGATCTCCAGAGTGATTGGAGTGGTTGTTGGTCAGTGACCACAGTAACTTGTGGGCTATGAGCTAGGATATGGCGGAATTGGTGGAGACCAAAGTCAATAGCTATTGCCTCCAGGTCTAGCTGAGAGTAGTTTTTTTTCAGTGGCTGTGGTGGTTTGTGATGTGAGTGCGAGAGCTTTTGTCTGTTCTATGGACTTGCCTTGAGCAAGGATTGCGCAGAAACCTGTGAAGTGAGTGCCAAAAAAGATGAAGGTATTTTTGTTTGTGTCATAGTGTCTGACAAGCACATCTGTAGTAAATGTGTCTTTTATATTTTGAAACTCTTTTTCATGGCTTTCTGTCCATTTAAAAACAGCATTCTGTTTTGTCAGTTCACGTAGGTTTACTGTGGCAACTGCAAGATTGGAGAGGAAGGTGACATTCGATCTGATCATACAGAGAAACGATTGCAGTTCATCTTTGGATGTTGGTCTCCCAGTTTATTCTGGACTTTATTTGTTCTGGTTTTATCCCATTCTTGTTGACTTTAAATCCCCAGAAAGGGATTTCTGGTTGATCAAGGATGCATTTGCTGGAGCTGACGGTTAGTCCTGATTTTCAAGAGCTGTAATGACTGCTTCTAGCATTTGGTAGTGTGCTTCCTTGTCAGGTGTTGCTACTACGATGTTGTCTTGGATGACTGCAGCATTCGGAATGTTGGTGATGATGAGGCGGAGCCGAGAGTTGAGCTCACCTGATGCTGGTAGAGTTCCCATGGCGAGTTGTTTATTCTGCATTAGGCAGTCTTCAGCTCAGAATACAGTCAGGATTCAGGAATCTTTTGATAGCTCAAGCTGATGGAAGACTGTTTTCAGGTCTAGTTTACTGAATATAGATTTTCCAGAAAACATGGGCATGATGTCATCAACCCTGGGGATAGGGAAGTGAATGTCTTGTAGTGCTTTGTTGAGATTCCTTAGATCTACTGTAACTTGCATGGAACCATCTGCTTTTGGTATGAGTACTAGGTTGGATGGCCATGTTACTGGCCCATAGTTTGGTACGATGACATCATCTGATTCCATTTTACGGATCGCATCATCAAATGTGTCTTTTACATGGTATAGGATTAGTCTTAGGGGTTGTATGACAGGTGATGCATTAGGCTTTACGTGCAGTTGGATGGGTTTAGCCTTCATCTTTCCTAAACTGTGGAATACGGATGAGTGTTGTGTGATGATGCAGGCGATGGGAGGTGTAACAGATTTTTTTAGTTCAGAAGCATCATTGGTTGATGCCATTTTGGTTCCCATTGAGTTTATGAGGCTTCCTTTTATTTCCATACTGATTGTATTGGAGGTGAATATACCCAGTGATTCTACTAGCATGACACCAAGTTGATGAGTTTTTCTAGCAGGTCATCATCATCAACAACAATCCATGTTGATTTGCATTTTTTGTCTCTCCAGTGTGTATGTGTTGTGAATTCGCCTTTGGGGGTGATCAGTTTACTACCATACAGTTGAAGTTGGATGTGTGTTTTTGTGAGACGTCTGATCTTGTCGGGTACTTGGTTTTCTAGGATTACATTTGCTTCCGTAACTGTGTCAATCATGGCACTGATCTGACATCCTTCGAGTGTGATGTTGGTGAAATTTGATTTTTTTTGTTGTGTGTGTGTCTTTTACTATGGTAGCACCAATGACTGTTTATGTGGTGATATCCTTGTGATGTGTCAGGCATACCGAGAAGAAGGGGTTTTTCCTGACACAAATGTTGCAGAATCTGCTTCGTGCTTGACATGTCAGTCCATGATCACATTTTGGGTCGCCACAGCCTAAGCATCACCTTTGGATGTTGTTTCTAGCTGTTGAAATTGTTTGTTTTCCTGTTGGCTGCATATTTTCCCCCTTTTTTGCCAATTTTATTTATTGTGACTTCCTGGCTGTCAGAGTCTGATTCTGAGTCATAAACCTAGATTTCGTTAAGGCCAGCTGTAAGTGCAATGGCTTCTTTATCGGCATCTAGTTTTCTTACAGCTTCTTCAGTGGCCTTGATTTTACGGGCTTGGATAATGAGAGCATTGAGCTCATGTTCCCTTTCTAGGACATCTTCTCTGATGCTTCTGATTAAGGTACCTATTATTATTTGGTCACGTATCAAAGTTTCATGTATTTTCTCTTTTTCTGTATGGTAGGGATTAGTTCATTTAAAGGAGCATTTGTTGGCATGTTGTCTTACCTTATTAATAAAGGAGTCAATTTTTTTTCCGGGCTCTTGGTGGAGGCCATGAAACTGATAATGGAGTAGTACCTGGTTCTGTGTAGGCCTGTAGCTGTTGCAGAGTCTTTGCACCATAGTGTTTAAATCCACTTGTTTGAGTTGGGCTAAGTCCTGGTTAAATTTGCTTTTTAGGTCCGTTTTTAGCGGCTCGCCTTGGAAAACACACATTCTAAAAACTTTGGCTTTGTATTGCCGGTGGATGTGTCCAGAAGCATCTTCTTTGAGTTCTCTGATACAAGTAACATTGTTAGACATTTCTCTTTGATGTAGTCGTTAAAAGTCTGATAAGTGTTCCCCTTGTGCAAGCTTGGGTTGAAAACATCCGGAAAAGTAGACTTTGAGAAAGGCATTTTCGGGTTTTTTGTTGTTGTTGTTGTATGTTTCTTGTCACTTCATTGCCAGTTGAAGTAAATAGATAACAACAGTTGATGTGGGTTTTTTTATACTTTTATTGAGTAAGAAGCTGCCAGTACTAAATTGGCTACTGTTCCACTCTGGGTGTCCCCTTTTTCCTCTTCCTAACTTCCTTGGGAAAGCTCTCAGTGTAGGAGAGATAACTTTGAATGCAACACAATGTCTCTTCTGTCATTATTTTTAATTTTGACTTGTACTTCTTTCATTTTTTATTTTTCAGTAGCTTTTACTTTTATTGCTACTCACTTTGGATTTTCGCCTACAAAATATTTATAAATGTGGAAAAAGACTCAAAAATTTGTTCTTTTATTATGGGATCAGGTGACAACTTCCACTGTCTTCATTATCTTTTGAACAACTGTAGAAGTCTCTGCTCTAACATGCAGAATAAACAAGCATATGGCACCCCAGACAAACTCAGTTCCAATGGTGGTCCACATTATGCTTCCAGCATATTCCAAGAATTCCTTCAGACATGATGTATGAAGCACAGACTATCCTCACTCACATATCCCAAATCCAATGGCCAAGCAGAGCTTGAGGTAAAAAATGCAAAGAGGATAGTGAATGGAAATACAGGCCTCCAAGGTTGTCCGGGCCATCCTGTAGTACTGAAACCCCCAAACCAAGGTATTGGCCCATCACTAGCACAACTCCAACTCCACTGCTGACTGTGATTCCATTCCTTCACAGCCAATCCTCTACAAGCCACACCCTGAATGAGTAGCAGCAGTACAATGCTGCAAAGAAATCCTCCACTATTGCAAGCAAAAATAGTAGAAAGGTATAACAGATATACTCACAACCATTCCGCATTACAACCTGGTGACACAGTAGCTATCCAAAGCCAACTCAATCCATATTTACCTAACCCCTCCGCTCGGGCTGGTGAATTTTAAGCGGAGTTTAACAGGTTTGAATTCAGTTTTCCTTCTCCTCACCAAGGCTGAAGAACCTAGTCTGTCCTACTATTTACTCATAGCTGGAGAGACACTAATTGGATTCATACCTTTCCCAAAAGTATTAGTGCTATGTGAAATGCAATCAGTCTCATCCAGGATTTGAACTCGGGTCACTGTGTCCTATGATGACAACCATTGTACCATGGGCAACTCCAAAGACAACTCAATCACTGGTTGAACATTATGGGAAAAATCATTACTGTCCTACCATATCATCAATACTGAATCAGGAAGAATCACACTGCCGTTTCCTGAGAAAGTACAAAATCAAGGCCGCAACAACCCCAATACCAAGTGCAATACCTGTACCAATAACTTACACAAGCAATGCTCTACTCTTGTGCCCTGATCCCTCAACATCTTCCAGTAATGACATGCACAGCAGTTGAACCCCCACTTCAACAAGCCTCTTATACATCACCACACCTTTGGTTGTTGAGAATTCATTGAACTCTGTCCAGGTTATTACCACATTACAGGCAAAGCCTTAAAGAAGGACACAGCCCTCATGCAACCCAGCCTACATATGAGGAGCGGGGAGAAGGGAGATGTAGAAGTCATTGCTCTAACTTGCAAAATAAACAACCATAATAACACTTACCAGCTCAGTGGCCCCAGCTTGCATCCAGCTGGCAGACAAAAACAAAATGGGCTGTAACTCAATACAGTTTATTTCCTAAATTGAAAAAGGATACATTTAAATAATTTTAGAGGAGCATGAAGCCCCAGTGTATTGTGGGGTAGGGAAGGGGAGTGGTCATGCTTGACTATATTTTCTAAGGGACCCTAGCTTGCCACATTCGCCAACCCAGGCACACAATACAATAAGTCAACCATACATTGACAAGCGTGCAACATTTACCAAAATACCACAATCACTCTAAGAGAATCTACTAAAAATCCAAGCAAAATGAATGATTTATTTACAATGAGAGCATATCTACAAAATGTTAATGATGGGGAAGGGCGAACCCCCCCCAAAATAAATCAGTAAAACAATGATAAAAACCCTGCTTGGTTACTTTCCTATCCCCCTGTCTATGTTGTGGAAAGTTGACTGTTTTCCGGTAACCGCGAGAACCGAAAACAAGCTGGACTATTCCTATGTGGGGAGCAGATCTAAATCAATGGGATAAAAGAAACACAGGAAAGGGTAAAACAAGGAATGGGTAGCCTGGATTACAGTAATGTGCGTCCAAGATCCTCAGAAAGATGGGACTGGAGGAGGGGTAATGTGATAAAAGAATAGGGGGCAGGGAAGATCTTGGAGACTAATGACTAGATGGTGGGGCCAATAACACACATCATACAGCGAACTAGGGAATAAGGAGTACAAAAATTACCTACTTTCCAGGGATGGGGTACTGAAGGACTCGGACCATCATCACCATGTGCAGGAAAAGGAGGGAAGGATAACTCCAATGTTGCTCCCTTTTGAATGACCTGGCTCACTGCATGCACCCACCTTTTGTCGAATGCAATTTCAAGCTTCCCAAGCCCTAAAAACATTACAGATGCTAGGTCCTGGTTCGGGCTTGTCAACCAAGTAGCATGGGCATACTCATTAAGCCCTATAATGCTACCATTCCGAGAACTTGTAAAAAAAAACTCCAACTTTGCTTGGAATGAAGGTCTCGAAAAAGCATTTCAGCAGTCTAAACAAGTCATAGTGGGGCTAGTAAAAAAAGAGAGACACACCTCCCAAGCAACCCGGCCCACCCGTGGGGGGGGAGGGGAGATGTGGAACGCAACAATGTACAACAATAATAACAAGCAACACTTACCTGAGGTCCAGCATAGTCAAAATATTTATTGTAAAAAAATACAAATTTGGCACGAGGCCGAAAAATGGGGGGGGGAGGCTGGTCTACTCTATCCTAATCTCTAACTTAACTAGACTCATTCACTGACCAATACATATCTCCAAATTAAAAAACACCAAAATACCTCAATTGAACATATCACTATCAACCTGCATCCACCAAAAACAACAATCACCAAAACAACACTGCTGCTCCATGGACTTCTAAACTTAATCCCATATTTACAAAGTGAGGAGGAGGGGAACATTTTAAAAATTAAAAGAATGCTATGTACATTTATTAACAAGTATTTTCCCCTAAAAACGAAAATGATCAAAACATATATACATTATGATAGTTAGTAAGGGGTCCCCCCCACGTACTAAAACATGGCAGAAAAAGGGGTTAACCAGTCGAAAATAGTGTCGAAGGAGGAAAAATAATCAAATAAGATAAATAATTGGAGAAAATATAAATAAACAATAAACATGAAATAAAATAAGCCCTCCCTCGCACTCCTGTTGAACTCCAATTCCTGTCATCTAACAGAGGGGAAGGGAAGGGAGAGTAAAACAAAAGAAGGGGACAAAAAAAGGGGGGCCCGATGACCTTGCATACTCTAGCTAAGTTAACTCTATTAGGAACAAACTAAATCAAAATGGCCTAAAAAATTCTAACTTACCTGGGCTGGGTGGTCATGTCCTTCCGGTAACTCAATATCCTTAAGTCCCTGGAACGTCCAAAGTGAAAATAAGGTTGGCTCCTACCACGCGACACAAGCGCGCAACAGTCACCCACCTTTCGCCAAACTCCAGTGAAGAGAGTCTTTTTCTCTCAGACCGGATTTTGACTTTGATTTGGTGTTTGTAAAATGCCACCAGGGTCTGAGAAGAAAAAGACTCACCCTCACAGAGTTCCTTCTTTCTTGTCGTCCAAATCACGACACGCATAACGCCGAGTAAGCAGAGAAACACATAATGTTCCTGTCTGTTCAACCTCAGCACCACATTGCTGCACACAGAACTGGCTTCCAGGACAAAAAACTTTCCATTGAGGATGCGGACCATGTAGCCTTCAAGAAGCTTGCACAGCGGCCGTACGACCGGGCAGTGAAAGAAGGCGTGACTAATAGTCTCCTCCAAATCACCGCACCGGCCGCACTCAGGCGAAATGGCCTGTTGCGCTGCAAACAATCTCTTGCCGACCCAGAGGGCATTCCGAATGACCAGCCAGGTGAGGGAAGCCTCGTCATTATTGAGACACCTCAACCTGGGGGCCCAAGGCCACAGTAAGCGACCCTCCGCCTCCGTCACACCGAGCTCGCCAATCAGACCATTGCTAGCGGCCCCCCTCACTAAACATCGATATAATGCCCTACTCGACAACGGCCGGCTGTCAGAGAGACCTGTCTGCAGCCGAGAGAGCACTTTCAAGGCATGCCGACACTCGCGATAGAAGGGGCATTCACATCTGGGCAACCGATGGGTCTCCCCATCAGCAAAATGCACACTTCTTAGCGACGGGAAAGACTGTTTGGCGTCTTCTTTCCAGACGCTTCCCACCGCCGTGTCTCGTGAACACATCCGGTCTAGGAAAGTAAGACGCAAAGTATGCGCCGTACCTCGACGTTAGGTACTCCTAGACCGCCTTCAGAAGGGTGAAGGTAACAGATCTCCCGTCGCACCAAAGGATGTCTCTTGGCCCAGAGAAACTGGAAGAGAATCCTTTCCAGCTTGAATAGGATGGTGGCCGGGATAGGAAGTACTGAAAGTCGGTAAACGGCTAGGGAGTAGATGTGCGAATTGCACACCTCTGCCCGACCCTTTAGGGAAAGCCTTCTACGCAGCCACAACTCAGTTGCGGCTACGACCTTATTCAGCACTTCCGACCAATTTTTCTCCAATTGAAGGTCGGGCCCAAACCAGACGCCGAGTATCTTGCACGGACCGTCTTTCCAAATGAAGGGGCCGGGAAGGACACAGCCTTTCCACGAGCCCAACCGCAAGCCGACAGACTTTTCGCGGTTAATCTTGGGCCCCGTTACAGCTTCGTACCTTCCGATTTCTTTGCTCACCTCCTCCACCTCGGCACTGCTCGTTACAAGCACGCTGACGTCGTCAGCGTATGCAGTGTACCTGGCCACCTCACTGGCGCCAGGTAACGTGAGGCCGCGTAGGACCGGGTTCGCCTTTATCCTGCGTAGAAAAGGCTCTAACGCCAGGATATATAGCATTGGCGATAACGGGCAACCTTGACGAATCGATCGAGTCAGAGTGAAGGGCTCCGACCTTACTCCATTCACCTCCACCACGACTCCGGGGGACGCATAAAGGAGACGTATCCAGGTGCGAAAATCAACCCCGAAGCCGGCCGAAGACAAGACAGCCTCCAGAAAAGCATGGTCAACCCTATCGAAGGCCTTGGACTGATCTAAATTGATCAGCGCGGCATTTCCGTCGACTTTTTCTACGATCGTGCGGACCAGATGAAGACTTTCCTGGATAGTCCTACCCTTCACAGCACAAGTCTGCTTGGGGCAAATCAGACTAGGCAGGACAGTCTGCAAACGGTTTGCCAAGATCTTCGCCAAAATCTTTAAGTCCGTGTTTAACATCGTCAAAGGGCGAAAGTTACTTACCCCATCCCCACCATGTTTGTTCTTACGAAGCAACTTCACTATACCCCTGGTGAAGCGTCTGGGTATAGTACCCTGCCTCATCCAGTTGTTATAGATGGTTGCCAGCAAGGGGACAAACATGTGCGACAACCTCAAGTACACTTCATAGGGCAGACCATCAATTCCGGGGGACTTATCCAGCCCGACCGACTTCAGTGCAACCCGAATCTCCTCCTCCTTTATGAGCCCCTCACACCCAGCCGCTTCAGTCGCCGAAAGGCGAGGGAAGTCGGCAAGATAGGCGTCGAACTGAGCAGAACTCAGTCCGGGCTCCCTGGTGAAAAGCTTCAAGAAATACTGCCGAAACTCCCCACAGATGGCTTCGTTTGTAGTTCGACGGAGCCCCTCCGGCGATGTGACACTGGCGATATGCCGATCTGTAGCATGCCTGAGTTCCTCGGCCCGTAACTCCTGGGCCATATTCGTCGCCTCGCAGGACATTCTCTTTAACCTAGCCCTAACTACTAGAGCTTGGTACTCCATAATTTGCAAGGAGGCCAGCTCAGCCTTAGCTACGTTAACTTGCCCACTATCTCCCGCCAACACCGCCCTATCTAGCTTATCCTTAATCGACCTTTGCTCCGCTACCCTAGCTGACTTGAGTCTCCTACTATAGTCGGCAGCAAAGGATCTAATGCTATCCTTAAGGTTAGCCCACCACCTATTACCCATAATGGCCCCCGTCAATTCCCGCTTTATCATTAGTTCTAGCTGGTTCCGGAAGTCAGCCTCCGCCAAAAGGGAAAGGTTGAACTTCCAGTAACCAGACATCCTACATCTAGCCTTATCTAACCTAATCGACACACATAAAAATTTGTGGTCGGAATTTTTATACGCCTCAAAACTTGGACCACCTAAATAGTCTAAGTCGACTCGCTTAACTAACACTCGGTCCAAATAGCTATACAGCTGGGCCGAGGCGCCCCTACCGGTCCAAGTCCAAACTATCTTATTTGGATGCCTTTCGCGAAATTTGTCCACCAGATCAAATTTCTGGACAAACTCACGAAAATATCTGGCATCCAAGGGGTTAGTACCCGCACTAGTAGCCCCTCTATCTAAGTTGGGATCAAGGACGGCGTTCCAATCTCCCACTAAAATTACCCGCTTTGACGGAACGACGTACGGCTCGATGCGCCGGAAAAAGGCAGGAAGCTCACTGGTGGTATTGGGTCCATAAACCCCAATCAAACGAAACGCCTTGTCCTTTATGGTAACATCCAGAACACAAAGTCTGCCCACCGGATCTGAAAGAACAAGAGCACACGAAGCGTCCAGACGTCTACTTACCAGCCAGGTGACACCTCTAGAACGACTATCAAAGCATGCTGAGAAGGACAAATAGTCCCTCGCCAGAATACCTTCATAGAAGTTGGAGTCGAAGTGAGTCTCCTGTAAACAACAAATATCAATGCCGCGACGCTGGAGGTATAACAATAGCTGGGATCGCTTAGAATCCGACCTCAGGCCGCGGCCATTTAAACTAGCCAACCTTAGATCCATCATGAAAATTACAGGGGTTGAGTGCCCGGACTGAACATGGCTGGGGTCAGGACTTCGACGGTCTGGCTCATGGATCCCGTGGCCATCTCATTATCGATGGCTCCGTCATGAGCGAGACCCCCGACGTCCCGCGGAAAAGTTAGTTTCAAAGCCCTATAGAGGGAGGGGTGTAGAACAACAGGGACCCTCCCAACAAGACCCTTACATGATGCTAAATCGTCCTTAAGGAATGATATAGGGCCGAGGGCCTCGTTAGCCTCGCCGAGCATTTTCATCACACCTTCCGACCCTCGGCCCTTCCGAATGACGGTGGTGATCCATGAATTGGGGAAATTTTTAGGGTCCTCCACGTTGCAACCGTTGACTTCTTTGAAGTTGTGGAGGACCCTTAAGTCTTTCAATAGCTGCGGCTGGACCTTATGAAGACGATCCAGAGCCCCCTCATCCACCCGGCAGATGTTTGTTCCGGTATGATGACGTGGTTTTTCCCTTTTTTTTATATGTTTGGGGACCTCATCCCCCGAGCTGTCGATTGACGAGCTCCGCTGCCGTTTCTTGGGCGTGGTAGATGGAGATGATGCGGTTGCTGTTGCTGGTGGTGCTGGTTTAGTTGGTGGTGATTCCAACGGCAGCGGAGGGGGGGTGGGTCCCTTTTTTTCCCCGGGCTAGCACAGACATGAGAGGTGGAGGCATGGATCTATGGGGTGGTGTGGTTGGTGGTGGACGAATGGTTCTGGGATGTCTTGGTGATGATGGTGTGGAATGAGAAGGCCCTGGTCGTGGAGCCGATTTTCTCTCCTGGTCCAGCCGCTTTTTAAATTCCAGGAGTTGTTCAAATTTCTCCCGGCCTGGGCTGAAAGATCTGACCCTAGGAGGTGTACGCTGTTTAGGAGGGGTTTTGGGCAGGGCTTTGTTTTTTGGGGGGGATGATTTCTGTGCATATGTGGGGGTTGGACTGTTGGATTTTTTAGAGGGGGGTGAACTGTCGGTGCCTACCTGGGCCGACTTTTGGGAGCGAGGATCCTCAGGTTGGAGCTTCCTCCCACCTTTTCCCACAGTCAGCCACTCAGCCTTCGCCTCTTCGGAATTAACCGCAGGGGACGAAGGGGGAGTGGGGTTTTTTTACCCGCTGGTGTGGGCGAGACTACGGGAGCCTCCTTTTCCGTGTTTATTTTGGCCACAGGTGAGAGGGTATCGTGTTTGTGGTCGGGCTTCTTCGGGGCCTTCTTCCCCGGGCAAACTGCGGAGAGGTGACCAATCTCGCCACAGTGGGCGGGTTTCCTTCCCGATACTATTACGGGAAGCCTGCGCCCTTCCACCTCCAACCAGTTGGGAACGGAGTAGAAGGTTTTCATATCCAACATGATATCGAACCTCCATTCCCCACGCATTCCATCGTGTGTTGCTGAGACGATGTCACCAAACTGAAGCATATAGGCGGCTAAGTTTGCACCTGGGGGGGAGGGTCACCCTTAGTAGGGGAAAAAAGGGCCTTTATGGCCGAGCCTTCTGCCCGGCCGGCCATAAATGATATGCTGGATGAAAGAATGACATGTAGAAATGAGGAGGAGAAAAAAAACAAAAAAAAACAACAACAAAAAAATGGGAGAAAAAGAACTTAGCTTTTGTTTTTCCAACTGGGTCAGAAAATTTCAGCCCAGCCGGGAGAAGTTGTCGTGATGAGATGGTAAAATCCGCTTGAATGTTTTGGCTGAAAATAAAATTTTTCCCTTTTTTTTTTAAAAAAAAAACGGTCAAAATTACGACCTGAACTAGACAAAGAGGTCCAGCATAGTCAAGACTAATGCTTACTGACAGGGTTGGTATTTATGAACAGACATAGCCAATCAGATGTTCTAGCCAATCACAATCCAAGGAATGGACCGGCCAATGTGGGCACATTGGAATCTCCTAATGTGCCATAAATAGCTCTTTCATTGAGGACTGACTCACTTGGTCTTGGCCTTGCTAAAGACGTTGCTCTTAGCCTAGCTACCGACTACAAGTGTGTTTCGTATTTCAACATGTGGTCCAAGCGTTTTTTATTGCATCTAATTTTGAGTCTAAGCTGATGCCTAAAGAACATAATCAGATCACAATAAGAAAAGGAGGCGTGGATCTATGGGGTGGTGTGGTTGGTGGTGGACGAATGGTTCTGGGATGTCTTGGTGCACATCATACAACCCTTTCTTTCGCATCTCCCAAATGAACATTCTAGCTATCCTTAGGATCGCAAGAAACACCACACACTTCTCATCTCAATACAGAAGATCAACATTGTCCACAATGTAAAAGCAGCATGAGCTGTTTGGGATCAATCCGGGCCGTCCACTCCCTGACGTGACTCCAAAATGGGTGAACTCGCTCACAGTGGTAGAAGACATGCAAAGCTGTTTCTTCCAAGTCACTATCACAGTGAAGGCAATCAGACAAGCCTGCTTTGAAAGCCTAGTCAGCAAGGGGCAATGTGTTCCATACAAGCCACCAAGTGGGCAAGAACTCTGAGTTGTTCATGAAGCCTGAACCTGGCGCCTAATTCCATTGAGAGCAAACCTCCTCCAGTGACCAGCCGAGTCACTCCATGAAAGGATCTGAAGCAGAACCCACCACTAACTCCTGATAAAGTTCCTTTCAAGACTGAGAAAGATCACTGGATCCAGACCCCCATTTCAAGGATGTTGACAGCAGACCTGTCTGTAGACCATCAACTTTTGTCCATTACTCCAGCGAAAGGGTCCTGGCAAGGAATGCTACCCCTCCAGCCTACCAACCACAGACCTTTGCCCTCATCAAATTTGATCTTGGCACCTACTACTTCTTCATACCTCTCAACCATCTTCTTCATTGCCTTTATCTCCAATCAGTGGGACACAAAGATAGTGATATCATCAGCATACACAGAGACTTCTGCCCTAAGGGGACTCAACACAGAGCTGGATTTGCTGCCTCATCCCTAAGCCTACAGAGCAGGGACTCCAAAGCGAAGACATAGAGAAGAGGAGACAAGGGGCAACCATGCCAGATTAACCACTCAATCTTGAAAGCCTCAGAACACTTCCCGTTGATCTGCACCACCGTCTGGGGGTTGAAGTACATCATGCTGATACTACTTCAGAACTCCAATTTGAATCAGGAGGTCTCCAAAACTGTGGACAAAAATCTATGGTCCACCCTGTCAAAGGCCTTGGTCTGATCTAAATTGATCAGCGTAGCTTTAGTTTGATCTTTTAACCCCTCTAGGACATCACAAACCAGATCCAAATTGTCTTGTTTCTGCTCAGGTCCGATCAGATCACTGATGATAACTTGCAAACGGTTTGCTAAGACCTGGGCCAAAATCTTTAACTCTGTATCTGTCAATATTTCTGAGATGAGGTATTGTGTACATTATTTACATTTTTCGGGCTATTGTCTTCAACTTTGTTGCCATATTTATCACAACGTTTCGGCTGTTGTATACTGCAGCCTTCTTCAGGTGGTTGGAATGTTAAACTTAACCCTTTATTTCGCTCATCAATTATCAGTGATCTCCTATTGATTTCCCCTCTGAAAGTTCTCCACTGCCTTCACTGGGTATTGAACTCACACTTTTTTTGGGGTATGTCACTGGATCTAACCAACGCCTTTATCTACTGTCCTATGTGTCCTTGAGGACATATGTGAATGAATTTCTGGGTATTATAAACCTAATGTCTTCAGCAACCATTTTTACCAGTGTTCATATTTCAATTTTGCTGTTATCATTGCATGTTTTTTTTGTTTTTTTAAACTTTTAAAAAACTTTAAAAAATTTTTTAAAAACTTTTTTTTTAAGCAGAGTTATGGGTCTGTAGACATCTAAATCCTTCCAAACATGCTTGCCACCTTTCTTCAGTAATGTTGATCACATTACTGAAATTGCTACCAGGAATGGCTCCCTGGGCAAACCATTGGTTGAACATGTTTGTCAGAATAGATCCAAACATGTGCAAAATTTTCAAGTACACTTCGTAGGGCAAACCATCCAGTTCTGGCAATTTTTTTAGACCAACCTGCTTCAATGCATCAAGGACTTCGCATTCAGTAACCAAACCCTCACAGTTAACTGCTTCTGCCTCCCCAAGGCAAGGGAAGTCAGCTAAATAGCTGCAAAACTCATGAACTGAGAGGTCAGGACAGTAAGCAAAGCAATCATGATTTGCGCCCAAAAGTCCTTGTGCATCTCAGGATTCTACTGTAGCATGTGCCCATCTGGGGACTTGATGAACAGTTTGTGCTGTCAACCGTATTTGATGGTGAAGTCCCACCACTTATTTCCAGTAACTGCCTCCATTAGCACCTGCTGAATTAATTCCCAAAAGACCTGTATCTCAAGTAAGGATGTATTGAACTTCCAGACTAGGCCAATTTGCTAGCTGCAGACTGACCCTGAAAAATTTAGGTTCAGTCTGTCCTATCCAGAGGAACGTGGGACATGTAATGAAATCTAACAGATAAGTCTGAATCTGGCCAGAGAGTGAATTAATTAGCCATGTCCACATCTCCCTCTCAGTGTGATCCAGAAGAAACCTATCGACCAAGTTGTGCTCCGCCAATAAGTTGATCAGGCTGCTTTCACACCTATCAGACCCACTTTCACCCCACCTGACCTTATCTAACTTGGGGTCAAAGATTTCATTCTAATCACCCATGAAAAGTAACTATTTCAGATTGTCAAGTAATGGCCCCAACTGCCAGAAAAGGAAGCATCTTTCACTAATGCTATTGGGCACATAAATTGCGGCCTCCTGGAACTCAAAACTTTAATGGCAACATCAGCCACAACCAGCTGGCCCCCATCATCCGCAAAGATGGCCAATTAGTCCTGATGGTACTGTTTGGAGAGGCACTTTTGCTTTTATGATTGGCCAATCAGTACTTCAGTTTCTTCAGTTCTTCTGGCTTGGCAGGGAAGGCTTCTGCAGTAGCCAGGGATGGTTTTGACACTGTTCTAGGTCTGGTGATAGTTGGGGTTTCCAGTGGCTTAGAGGAAGCCTTAAACAGGTCCTGTGAACCCTCTAGGAATTCCCTTGGGGGATCCTCCATGGTTGCAGTGGCAACCAGTCAGGATAATGATATTTTTAATTTAAAAAAAAAAAAAAGATGAGTAAAAAGGCTGAATTTGAAAACTAAAAAGGGATTACTGTCCAACTATAGCCTTTCAGAAAAACTATGAGGTTTCTACCAAGTTATTTATTTCTAAAAGGAAATAAATAGACATTTGCTGCAGACTATTATTATGACAAGTTCTGATTACTGCATGGGAGAGGGGAGCAACTAGCATCCAGTTGCCAGACAAAAAGAAGGCGGCAGTAACTCAATACTGAACCACAAAAAAGAATGACATTGCACTCTTGCAAAAGGTATTTCAAAACACAGGCTGTAACTTATATATCCAGCTCAACTTTGGACTAAGGTGGCAAAATCTTTAGAAGATAAGCTTTGCCAGGTTATGGGAGGGGGAGAATCCCTAGCCATAGATTTAGCTAAACATGACCTTGAGCATGAGGCTACAAGGAATTTGTAGTTAGAGTTCCCAACAAAGCTATGAAATGCAATGCACTTGCATGTGAGTAAAAAGCACGTGAATAAAAAGTATGAAGGTTCTCTTCATTGAATTAGTCAAGTCCCCAGATGGTCACGCACTCCAATCAAATCATAAGATGCACAAGGCCTTTCGGGCACAAATCTGTGATCACTTTGCTCGCTGTTGTGGAGGAGTAAGTACCTTCTGTAGTTTATGGGAGTTACTTTCAGGTTTCGTTTCCATTTGTTTATAACAAATGGAATGTGACAACAACAAATATCAAGAAACAAGCAATTTAATAATCATATTAACAAACATGATAGAAATACTTAAAATACAACATTCATTTTATGTGTGTGTGTGTGTGTGTGTGTGTGTGTGTTGTATGTAGAAAACACAGCTATGGTCAGTTCAATAAGAATTATTTGTTCACCTATGTGCCCATGCATACATGTTGGGAAAGTCTATTGAATCAATGTGTCCATAGTTGGCTGAAGTAAAAAGGATAAAAAATTGACTTTACTTACATACATGTGTATGTGTGTGTGTATATAAGTGTGCGACAGTAAGTATGAGCCTTTTGTTCTCTTAAGTCTACATGTGTTTTTTCTAATGGTTTATGTATGATCTTTGGCAACAATGTGTCGTGTTCCGGTATTTGTCAAAAGAACATTGCCTGCTACTTCGTTCTGTGTCCTGTGCGCAATGCTTTCTGTTGTCTGTTGTCCTTGTCTCTCTCTGTCTGGTAGTGGAATGCCTTAGTTAATTAAATTCTTTGTTATTTATACTTTTTTGGGGAACTAAATTAGATCAAAAATAGGATTTTGTTAAGTTTTATTGCGGGTCCTAAAATTCAAGTGCGCTGACATTTCTTGACCAATCAGATTCGTATAATTACTTATTTACTTTGAAGCCTAGATATTTTTCTGTTAATTAGTTTCTGTGCCGGATTTTCTAGAATGTTCTTATTTTGTGTTTTAGTTGATTGGTTGAAAAATATAAAAGTGTACCTTCAATGTTAATGTGATTTTTATCTGAAATTTCTGGAATGTTCTTATCGATGTTTTGGGGGTTGATTATTTTAAGAGTAAAAAAAATGTATATTCTATTCCTGACCTCCTAGTTCAAGAGTTTCATTAGCTGACTTCTCTCACCTTGAGGAGGCTGAAGCAGCTAGCTGTGAGGGTGTGGTTATTGAATGCAAAGTCCAAGATGTGTCAAAGCAGGTTGGTCTCAAAAAATTGCCAGGACTAGATGGTTTGCCCTATGAAGTCTACTTGAGGCACATGTTTTTGCCTATTCTGACAAACATTTTCAATCACTGGTTTGCCCAGGGAGCCATCCCTGGTAGCATTACCAAGGGTGTGATCACATTACTGAAGAAAGGCGGCAAGCATGTTTGGGAAGACTGAGATGACTGTAGGCCCATAAATCTGCTTAACTAATCTGATTTAAGATTTTCGCCAGGGTCTTAGGGAACCATTTGCAGCTTGTCATTAGTGATCTGATTGGATCTGAGTAGAACTACGCTGTGAAGGGAAGATAAATCTTTCACAACTTTCACTTGGTGCATGAGGTCCTTGAGGGATTAAAAGATAGCATTGAAGCTGCACTGATCAATTTGGATCAGTCAAAGACCTTTGATAGGATTGAGCATTGGTTCTTGGTGACTGTTTTGAAAACAACCTGTTTCAAACTGGAGTTCCACAAATGGATTAGCATGATGGACCACAACTCGCAGGCAGTGGTGCGGGTGAACGGAAGGTGCTTAAAGGCTTTCATGATCTAGCAGACAATCTGGTAGGGTTGTCCTCTGTTTCCTCTTCTCTATGCCCTCACTTTGGAGCCTCTGCTTCATAGGCTTAGGGATGAGAAGGCAAGTCTGGCCCTATATGGTGTTCTTTTTGCTGGCCCTCTTTTGGCAAAGGTATTTGCATATGTTGATGATATCACTGTCTTTGTGTCATACCATTTGAACATAAAGGCAGTGAAGAAGGCAGTTGCAAGGTACGAGCAGATAGCAGGGGCCAAGATCAAATTTGATAAGAGCGAAGGTTTGCAGCTGGATGCCTGGAGGGGTTGTGATCCCCTGCCTGGGCCTTTCTACTGGAGTGACGGATCTGTTCACATCCTTTGGGTATGGTTTGGGCCTGGCCTCCAACTAAAGCAAAATTGCTCAAAAGTACTGGCCTAGGTAAATGCCCAGGTAGGTACTCGGCTTCAAAGGTAGTTGTTTTTAAAGGGCTGGGCAGAGGTGTACACTGTGTATATCTTCCCCTTGATCCTTTACTGTTTGTCAATATTTCCTCTGCCTAAGAATCATTGGCTGATACTTCAAAAGTCCCTCTATTTTGGTGAGGCCAAAGGCCGATAGTCCATAGATAAGTCTGTTGTTAACGTCTGCACAATGGAGGTTTTGGTATGCCTGATCTGGAGAACCACTGGTTCACTGAAAGACTGGCTTACTTGGGTCAATCCTTGTCAAAGGACACAGTGTGGAAGCGAAATGTGAGCAATACCTTTCCTCACCTTAAGTCAAACCTAAAGCTTAAAGCAAATGTAGGCTGAGGAGCAAAGTACCATTTGTCTGCGAATGCTGTGAGGCCCTTCACAACCTCCCTCGGTCTAGTGACCTCTTAGCCTTGAAAGGAACTGTATCAGGAGTTAGTGGTGGGCTCTGCTTCAGATCCTCTTGTGGATCAGCTCTGCTAGTCGATGGAGGAGGTTTGCTTGCATTGGAATTGGGCACCAGGTTTTGGCTTCTTGAACAACTCTGAGTTCTCACTCACCTGGTGGCTTACACAGAACGCGTAGGACCTTTTTGGCTTGAACTATAAAGTGGGCCTGGCAGACATGCCTGACTGTCCTTGCTACAGCAGTGGCTTGGAAAAAATAACTGAGTACACCTTCTACTACTGCAAGCGAGTTTGCCTGTTTTGGAATTATGTTGGTGAGTGGACGGCCTACATCGAACCCAAGCAGCTTGTGCTGCTCGACGTTGGTAATGTCTTAGTTTTACCTCAATTTTAAGGTGAGAAGTGAGTGGTTTTTCTTACTATCCTAGTTGTAGCTAGAATGGTGATTTGGATGATGCAAAAGGAGGGATTTTATGACCATGCAAACTTTTCACATCGTGATCTGATTTTGATCTTTAGGCATTTGCTTAGGGTCAAAATTAGATATGATGATAGAAAATGCTTGGACCGGATAATATTCAATAAAAGGTGGGTGCATGCAGCGAGCTTCATCATATAAAAGGGGGCAGTGATTGAGTTATCCTTCCCTCCTCTTCCTGTGCGAGGTGACTACAGACCAGGTCCTTCAGGGCTCCATCACCAGTAAATAGGATTGCTTGTCTCCTACTTTCCCTAGTTAGCAGTATCTTATGAGTCATTATTCCTGTCATCTAATTGTTAGCCTCTAAGATCTTCCCCATCCCTATTCTTTATTATTCCTCTACCTCCGATTCAGCCCCACTTTTTCTGAAGATCTTAAAATTCATAATTAGATTCTCATCTCCGTAACCCATATAAACTTCCCCACCCTGCATTTCTTTTTTCCCATTAGCCTTATCTCCCTACCCCAGTCCCTTTACTGACCAGAAAACAGTTGGCCTTCATTTTCATAGATGGTGGGGATGGGACTTAATCAAACATGTTTTTCTTTCCTTCTAATTATCTTTTTCTTTTGGGTTTTCCTCCATTCCCCTCCTCTTTTCATCAATTGTACATATATATCATATTTTGTAAATAAAATTCATGCATTTTCCATCTCGGGTTTTTAAGTAGGATTGTTCTCATAGAGTAAATGTGGCATTTTGGTGGTTGCTGCATGCCAGGCAAAGGCCGAATGCATTATTGTATTGTATGACTGGGTCAGCGAATGTGGGGAGCTAGGGACCCTTAGTTTCCCCTCACACCAAAACCTGGAGACTTGTTCTCCTCAAAATTGTTTATATTTTGGAAATAAATCTTACTTCAGCTTTTAACTCTACTGGTTACACAACGCTACGTTTCGACATGTTAAATCTGACATAAGAGAACTTCATTAACAACTTCTTTCTTGATCTCAATTTTTCAAGAAAATCAGCTATGTAATTTGTACTTTCTGACTTTTTTCAGGGGTCTTTTGTCATAGTAACATTTAGAGGGTGGTCTGTCAGACTGTTCTCATCCTTTTGTCCATACCATAGGATATCTTACATCAGTTAATTCACCTTTCAGTTATTACACCCTACTTATATCACTTTTCTTTTTGTTCAACCTGAGCCTAGGAATTTAACTCATTACTTTTTGGTTGAATCAGAAGCTCTAAATCAATGCTTTTATCAGTTGGAACAGTCTATCTGAATGGATTGAATAAAGAGTTCAGTTCAAAATTCCTTGATGGTTATTGACTATGAAAAAAATCTGAAAATGCTTGTAGAATACAGTATCTTAAACAGTGTGAATATGAAAACAATAGTCCAGAATGAGTAAATTATGTAAATAACAGCCACTCCTCATCTCAGAAATTTAGACAGACATTTTTACTAATGTGTTTTTCAGCCCTGGAAATTCCTCCAAGGAGATTTTTCTTTATTTTCGTAGTTGATACATCTGTCACAAGCAGAAAAATTGATTCTCTGGTATTCATAGGAAATGCATATTTCTCTCCACAACAAGGTAGGCCACATTTTACTTAGCTTACAAGGCCATGAGTGGAGGGCTCCCAGTGGGGATTAAGCTCACTACTGGTTTAAAAGATTAGTTCATTAACAACTGTTTCATAGTGTGGTGTACCATAGAGATTTGAAATAGTACTGATTTATAATTCTTTGGTGAGGTTTTAGCTTGTATTTTTAAATGTTTTTCAGATGATGGGCCGTTTCTTCTCTGGACTGGCACAGTCAGGTGCTTGGTGTTGTTTTGATGAATTTAATCGAATTGACATTGAAGTATTATCAGTCATTGCTCAGCAACTCATCACAATTCGAAATGCCAAATCTGCCAAGGTAGGTTAACTGAATATGTTTTGGCTGAACCTTTCTTCAGCTATCAGGATCTATTGCCTTGTTGGCAGAGCTTACAATACACTGACTGCATCCCCTGTTAAGTGGTAAGACTGCCCTCAATAATATTTCTGTATCTTTTGTATGTCATTAAAGTGCATTTGGTGGTGAATCTCTTGTTCTGAACTTCTGGAACGTGTGGTGTCACCTCTTTATTGCCAGAGTGGTAGTACCTGTTAGGGTCTGATCTATGGATCAAATAAATCTGTTTGAAATTTATTAGCATCAGAGAGAAATGCTTGAAACCATATAATAACATAAATCAACTTCCTGTGGTACAAAGTACACCAGCTTGTCCATGTGATTCCAAATAATACCAACCTATAACACTTATTTTGCCAAGCAAAGAAAATCTTTACTTGCTTAATTAATATCCACGAGCAAAAACAATATTTATTTATCTATTATTGCTTTCAGATATTTTCTGATCTTGGATCCATTAGAATTTCCTGCTTTGAATTTTGTGTCATTTACCTCTGTGTCGAGTTTGACTTTTAGGTACTGGAAACAATTTTGTTTCATTGCTTTTACAAAGTTTTTCACGAGGCAGAGTTTGATGTGAAGTACTAGAAGGAAAACCCTCCCAGTGGCATATGCTGTACACCATATAAAGTCCTGAGTTCTAAACCTGGAATTGTAACCAACATATTCAATTTAATTCATAACATATGCTTTTACCTCAGAAGGAAAAACTTTGTTGATTAGTTTTATTAATTAAACTCTGATTTCAAATGCTGCTTTCACAACTAACGTTTCAGTCTGTTGCCATTATATTTCATCAATAAAGTTAATTTTACTTAATCTTGCAGGTTTCCAGATTCATGTTTGAGGGCCGTGAAATACGACTGACCCCATCCTGTGCTGCTTTTATCACTATGAACCCTGGATATGCTGGGCGTACAGAATTACCTGACAACTTAAAGGCCCTGTTCAGACCCATTTCTATGATGGTACCTGATTACCGTTCGTATCAATATCTTCTATCATAAATTTTTTTAATTAACTCTCCAGTCAGTAGACATCTATAAAATTATTGTTTGTTTTTATCATAACCAATACTTTTGTTATCTAAGATCAAAGTGTCATATATGTTCAACCCCTAGACTTTCTAACCAGGAATAAAAAAAATATATTAAGGAGGAAGGGATGCATAAAGAGGAGAAAAGTCGGTGAGAAGTGGGTGTGGAGCAGGAAAAAATTTGAAAGAAAATAAAAAAATCAGAAAAACAGATAAACATATATTGAGAGGAGGTATGCTTAGTTTAATTGTTATCATCATAGGAAATGGAATCATCAACCTGAGTTCAAATCCTGAACAAGACTGCTTGAGTTTCACTTTGTGCTAATGCCCTGTGGAAAGGCATGAATCTATCTGTTATCCTCCCAGCTAGTTGGGTAGAATGAGTTCTTTAGCTTTGGTTAGGCAACTAGTCTAGAAGAAGGAAAACTCTGAATTCAAACCAGCTTTATTCCATTTAAAAACTGACCTTGTGTTGAATCCTGCCTGTGGTGGAAGGGTTGAATAAATACATAGATAAGGAACAAAAAGAAATGGTGACAAAAAAGACAGAAACATGTTTCAATTAAGAAGTACTCACCAAAAGAGGGAAATACAAGTATAGATAGAAAGGTATAGAAACTATTTGTTGATTCTTATAAGACCCCTGGAAATATATTGTAAGTAACTCCCATTTTGAAAAAAATTAATTTTCTTTGAGAACAAAGACGTTATAATTTCTGAAATGTTATACAGAGTCTGACAGAAGACAAATCAAAGATGTCATAATTTCAGGAATATTATTGAGGATCCAGCAGAATAATCTTCCAGATTTAACATTGCTGCTGTTCAAGTGCTAGTTACACTGAGGTTAACAGGAGAGGGTATGACTTTGAGCAGTAGACATGTCATTTCAATTGCCATTTGTGATTAAAATTCATCTCACTATGTGATTACATCTGAAAGCTAGCTCAGTCACCAGATCTACTCCTTTTTGAATATTTACTCTGGGCATACATGAAGGTTCAAATGTAGGCTGAAGACAACTCAAAACTGGAAGATTTTATTTGTCATCAAATAGCAGCAATAGCAGAGGTAATATTCATAAATCCTTGCTTCGGATACTGTAACCCAAAATGATTCTGACCACTGAATTTATTTTACACTCAAAGTAAAAAAAAAGATTCTCTTTTGATTTTCTAAGATATTTGCTGTTTTATCCTTCATCAAATCCTCCATCCCAACAATATTATAATGATACATATTTGTTATGTGACATGATGGCTGTTGTATTGCCTAGCATGGATGTAAATGTGTGCAGACAGCTGTGTTATGATTTCAATGTTGAGTATTGATGTCATTTTCTGTAGATGTGACACTGCTTCCAAGGTAGGTGAACTTGTTCACTAGCTTCAGAGAACCACCATTTAGTATGAAGATGTCACCACTTAGATTAAAGCCCATGTACTCTGCATTCACATCAAGGCCTATGCCACCTCCTGCACATTCCAGACTTTGTAGCAGAGATTCTGCCTGGGCAGGTGTATTTGCCAGAAATGCTATGTCATCAGCATAGTCCACATCTATAATAGTTTGTGTGGGGTATTGTCTGCTTCTCGCCTTTTCCCGTGAATAGCCATTTTCTATCATTAAATCTATCAACATTTGAAGTACATAGTCTAAGCAGACTATGAACAGGTATGGGGCTAATGTGTCCCCTTGCAGAACACCTGCAACAATGTCAAAAAAGTCTGTGTCTCCATCCGGTGAGCAAACTTTTACTTTTGTGTTTTAATAGAGCATTATTTTGGCTGTGATGGTTTCTTTGGGGGGACCATAAGCCAGAAGTATTTGCTCTATCTTCTCTCTGTGTATGGAGTTAAATGTCTTGGAGAAATCTACAAATAAGAGTGTCACCTCAAGGTTTTTTGCTTGAACCTTCTAAAATTCAATGGATTGTCAGAATTTGTGATGTTGTGGATCGATTTCTCTGAAAATCATTTTGATTCTTCCTTAGAATTTTCTTAATTTCAGGTTCCCAGCGGTTGAGTAGCAGAGCATTATAAATCTTAGCTGCTATGGAAGTAAAAGTTATACTTCAGTAGTTCTAGACAATTCCGAAGTCACCTTTCTTGGGGAAAGGGAGGATGCAGCCCTTTGTTCTTCTGTCTATTGTGTTCTGGTTATATATGGCGTTGCAGTATCAGAGTAGTATGTAGTCGGATTTCCTTGTTTTCCATATTTCTGGCAGGATTTCATCAAAACTGGCTGCTTTCCTGTTTTTAATTTTTGTAAGAACTACATTGATTTCTTGTGTAAACTGTCCTTGGTTGATGTTTTGTTGATTATAAATATTTTTATGATAGGTTCATCCATAACTTTTTGGGATTTTCTAAGTAGATTATTGAAATGTTCTTTTCACAAGTGTATTCATTCTTCTTGGCAGGAAGCTTTTAGTTTAGCTCTGGAAATGTTCTTCCTTTTACTCACTTCTGTGGGATTTGTCAGGTTGCATAGGGCAATTAGTTGCAATAGCTGAGAGTAATTAATTGCATTAGCAAAAAGCAATCAGTCGATTGAGGAACGGGAACTATTTATGGTGCCTTGGGGCATCCCATTGTGCACAAGTGGACTATTCCTTTGAATAGATTGTCATTGGCTGCTTGTAAGTAAGTGAAAGTATTTTATTACATAAACCAGCTTCAGTTTAGCATTGTAAGGAGGATGGCACTGAGCTACGACCTGCTTTATTTTTGTCTGCCAGCTGGATGCTTTACGGAGGTATGTGTTATTGTTATTCTACAACTTCATTTACTGTCTGCCACATTATCCAAGATCGTCTGTCTTCTACTGAGTTTCTGATCTTATTGATCTGATTTTTAATGTATTCTGTTTGTTCTTTTAGGTATGCATTAGTTTACTTTGTACCTTTCTAAGTTTCTGAGCATTGACATTAGTTGGGTTCTTTTATTGCACAGGGATGTGGTTTCACATTGTCACATTTTTTTCTTAACTGCTAATGTCTCCTGTGGAACTCTATGTTTTGCTCTTAGTTTGGTTGATATGCATTCTGCTGCTGCTTCCCTCTGTGTAGTGCATCAAATTTGTTTCTGAGTGTTGTTGTATATTTATTGCATATATCACTTGTTAATCAGAGACCAGTGTGCAGTTTTGGTTATTTGCATCGCATTCCTGTGTAAGCTCAGATGTATCTTTGCCGTGACAATTTGGTAATCCAAAGACACACCTTCAAAAGAGGAGTATGCATCAGAATTTAAAGTGCTATTAATCCATTTCTTATTCATGAGGATGTAATCTATCTGTACTTTAGTGTTATTTGTGTAAGTGTATTCCATAGATTTCCTTTCCTTTTCTGAAATTTAGTATTAAGGCATGTTAGTCCATTTTCTAGTGTGAAATCCCTTAGGTATTGCTCATTTCTTTTTGATGGGCATTCATGTCTCCTCTGATGATTAGAATGTTTATGCTATGACCAAGGGAGGATAGCTCATTATAGAAGGTGTCGTGGTCATTTCATCACTAGAATTGGTAGGGCTGAAACAGAAGATGATCAGTGTGTCGGGGTTGCTGGTAAATGTAGCTACCATCATTCTTGGTTGTATTTTCTTGATGCTGTTAAGTGATTTTGGGCACGTGGATCAAGAAGCATTCCTACACCCCTTATGATGGCATTTACAGAGTTTTTTCATACTGATACTGAGATAAACGTACATCCATTGCCATTATCATAGTATTTCATTTCCACTTTACGATGATGGCATCTGTGTTTTTGAATGCATACTATGTCTATGTTATGTTTGACTGCAATAGACACCACCTTTAAAGATGAGTAGAAGTAGTTTCTTGACTGAACAATTTGATCCTAGCCATTGACCTTGAGGTTCATCCGCCAAGTATCTGGTGAAGCGCACCATTGACCCAATGCTGGGCTCATCTGCCTTTCTTCACATAACAGCTTGAAAAGCCATGTATTCCTAAGGTGGCTTGAAGACAAAATAAATGTTAGATAAAAATCAATAAGAAATCTTTGTATCCTTCTCATTCATCATGGTGAAAACTCAGCAGTATGCCGTAAGATATTCATAACTTTGGAGTTCTAATTGAGAATAAGTGACAGCAAGTAATATTTGCTTGTCAACCTAACTATGCAATGTAATATATTCATATTTTTGGTTACAGAGTTTTAGTGGTGTAGAGTTTGGTTATAAATACTATCTAATAATATTAAATCTTTCATGGTGAGGCATGTACTAGCTGTATCAATTAAAAAAAAAATTATGAAAAAATGGTTAGGGTTTTATTTATTTATGGCAACTCTATATAAATAAGAAGAATTTCAATAATATATAGAGATTCAAAGATAGATTCTCTAATAATCTCTTTTCATATGTATTAAATATTCAATTTAATTTCGTGTTATTTTTCCAGGTTTGATTGCAGAAGTAATCTTATATTCAGAAGGATTTGAATCATCAAAGATCCTAGCACAAAAAATGACACAAATGTACAAGCTTTGTAGTGAACAGTTATCCCAGCAAGATCATTATGATTTTGGCATGAGAGCTGTCAAGTCGGTTCTTGTTATGGCAGGATCTCTCAAGCGCCAAAATCCAGATAAAAATGAAGATGTTGTCCTTATCCGTGCCCTAAGAGACAGCAATCTACCAAAGTTTCTGGCAGAAGATGCTGTTCTCTTCCAGGTAATTATTTAATTTTTTTCACCCTTTTTTGTGATGTTCTATAGTGATGAAAAGTAGAAAACATATATATATATGTATTTATATATTTCCAGTTTTTGCTATATATATATATATATATATATGGCAAAAACTTGATATTAATCTAACAGTATGAGAATGGACAGGTCTTCAGAAGATGATTTTATTTGAAGAAATATTTGCCAATGTTAAATGGTTCAGTTTTTTGACTTTCATCAGTGTGTGTAAGTAATTAAATGAAATGAAAAGATAAAAACGTTTATTGCTGTTAGTGTTCTTTTTTTAAATTTCTACAGTAAGCCAACCTATATATATATATATGTACACAGATGTATATGTTGATGCATATATATATAGGCATATATAAATACATTTATATAAATTGTTATGGTTGGGATGACAATAAAAACAATATAATATAAGAGTGAATGGAGAGATTTTAATTGATTACAGCATATAATACAAATATCTAAATGTCAAGGCCAAATTGTTTAACCCGAGTGTTAATCTAAAGACAGCGAAAGACAAAAAATCGATGGTATTGTAACAGTCTAAGAGTGACAGATGAGCCTTAAGTAATAATTGCTAAGTTACAATGAGTTCCTCTAGAAAAATGGAAATATCCAAACACAAAAATTAAAGAATTGGTCAGTAAACCCAGAAAATGGTATTTTACCGAATTTATCCTCTTAGCAGCTTTTGTTCTTGAGTTTGGATTTTTTTGGCTGGTTTCTCTAAAAACTGACTTTCCTCTATTCTTTTTTTAGTGATGCTAAGACTGTTATGAAAATCTCGTAGCTTCCCAAGAGTTCCTTAAAACAGTTATTTTCAGTTTTTTATTAAATCTAAATTCTTAAGGAGAACCTAAGAGCTAGTGAAGTAATATAGCATTTGCATTATCTTGATTTTCCATGAGATATTAACCTAAGACATAGGAGAAATGAGGACTCATAACACTTCTCCTCTTAAGTGTAAAAGTTTTGAAATTAAAGGTGAAAACTTTTGTTGCACATTAAATCTCTTAATAGGTAATTTTTTTTTTTTGGCATGACAAAATTCAGTTTTGTTTAGGTTCACAGATAGGTTTCCATTTTCAAGTTGACAGAAAAGTTGTTTAATGATGTGTAAATGTTCCACACAAGTTGTGTTATATATGATTACATCATCTATGTAAACCTCACATCCCAAAATATTGTGCAGAAAAGAATATATCATCCTTTGAAATGTTGCTGGAACATTTTTTATTCTGAAGGGCATAACTTTGTATTGATATAATCTGTTTGGGGTTACAAACGCAGAAATTTCTTTGGCATTGTCAGTTAAATGCACTTGTCAGTAACCTTTCATCAAATCAAATTTATGGACATATTTTGCCTCGCCAGTGTTGTAAGTGTAGTCCTCAATTCTAAGAATCTGAAAAGAATCAGTTTTAATAACAGTGTTTACTTTTCAAAACTCTGTTACAAATCGATAAGAGTCATTTGGTTTTGGCACAAGAATGCACAGTGAATTCCCCTCACTGTTGCTTGGTTCAATTATATCATTATCCAGCATATATTTTATCTCTTTTCTTAAGTGTTAAATCTTGATTGGATTTATGCGGTAAGGATGTTGTTTGATGGATTTTTCATCCCCATCTGAAACATCATATTGAGCAATAGTTGTCCTACTAGGAACATTGGGAAAAAGATTTCTGAAATCAATGACAAAACTATAAATTTCTTTTCTTTTCTAACAAGATAAATGTTTAAACTTTATATTTAGATTAAAAAGGACTTCAGAATTTTTTAGATGGAGACTCTACCCCATGTCTTTCTCCCTACTAACAACATCTTAATCACTATCTAAGCCATGTTCAAATCAATGTTAACTATTAATGTTAATTAAGGTTCAGTTTTTTCTGTTTCTTTGTTAACTTTTTGTGAAGAATTATAATTCAAATGTTTGTCATTATTATCTTCTGGTTCTGCTTGATGAGCCATAAAAGTCTCATTCAATTTTAATAGATTAACTGAAGGTGATATATTTTCTATATCTGAATCTATTTGTTTATTTGCTTTTGCTCTGGTAATAATTTAAGCAAGATATAAGTCTTGGTCTTCCTCCACCACACATTCATCATTTATATTTTGTTAGAGACGACAGAGTCAGCTACAACCCTGCTGCCAACTAAATCATTGCCTAATAGTCAGGAAACACCCTTGACAGGGAGGGTTGGTCAAACACCTACTATGAATGGGCTATTTACCACTTTGATTTAATAAATTTTGTGGAGAGGACTTCAATGACACCCAATTCAACACCCTCAATCACCGGTAAAGGGGTAAAGGTCATATCCAATAATGGTATCACGCCTTCTAGCAGTAAAGTTCTCTTTCTCTCTCTCTCTCCCTCTCTCTCTCTCTCTCTCTATATATATATATATATTATCTTTCCTTCTATCCCTTTCTCTACCTCTCTTTATCTCTGTGTCTCTGTGTGTGTCTCTCTCTCTAAATATATATATATATATATATATATATATATATACAGATATAGTTTATTTCTATCTCCCACTCAGCAGTAACATACAAGGCCAGTAGCTCAGAATTGGGGAGAGTCACCTTACATCTCGTCAAATTTGGTTTATCTCCCAATTGATTGATCTATTTTCTGTGTTTGTTTCTTTTTCTCATCTCTTTTCCCAGGTCTCTCCTGTTTTGACTTACATTTCACTATATCAGACCTCAACCCATCATCCAACCAATCTAATTTCATTTCTCTTGTAGTTGATTTAATATTCTCATAGTGAGGAAATTATGTGTGTAGTACGTTCCACCCAAATTCCTGAGCTAAATCTATCTTCAGAATTTGTTTGATTAGTTAGTTAGCTTTCATTTGTTTTTATGTTCAAACAAAATAAAAATTCCTTTTTTGATAGGAATGACCTTCAACAAGACAAACTTTTAATCCATCAACCAAATTTTTATGCCCTTTTTTTGATTGAGGTACATCAACACTGATTCCATAGCAGAAATGTTCATGATAAAATAAACAATACATTTCTTTTTACACAGCTCATTCAAATGCTTTTTATATACTTGTAGTGTATTTTCTATAGTCTTCTAAAATCCATATTAACTTTTGTCCTTTTTCTGGGTATTAAAGTCCCTCTGTTGGTCTCAGAAACCACTATGTTACATATCTCTCTCTCTCTCTCTCTATATATATATATATGTGTGTGTGTGTGTGTGTGTGTGTGTGTGTGTGTGTAGAAGAGGTGAGAATACTCACCTCTTCTACATTCGGAAAAAACACAACACAAGGAGTTACTAAATGCAAAAATAAACAATGCAAAATATGTGATATAATTATAGAAGGTAATCCTATACTTTTAAAAACCCGGAAACAAAATTCAAAATAAATAAAAACTTAAGCTGCAACTCAAAAAACATAGTATGCATAATTGAATGTAATGAATGCAAAGAAATATACATTAGGTCAACACAGGCACTCAATACAAGGACATCACTTCACAAGAGTAATATCAAAATAGAAGAAAACAGAAAATAAAGGAAAGAAATTTAACCTAAGTTAAATAAAACATGAACCGTACACACACAAAAACGGAAATAAACATACGTATATATGTATATATTTATATATATATACACACGAAAAACATAAGTAATTAAATACCATTCAAACTATAAATACTAATAGATTAAAATCTCATTTAATATCCATTAACTAGACCTTATACCAAACATGTTCTCAGACGAAAGAAAAAAGCTGAAAACTAACACACACACACACATACACAAACATGTATACATATAAAAAAAAATAAGGGGAAAGAACTACCAGTAAATTTAAAACCACAAAACTCTCCAAGATACACACTTACGCACACAAAAAAAAAACAGAAAAAATCTGTTCGTGAAACCATAAACCACTCAAGCACACACACACACACACACACACACACACACACACACACACACACACACACACACACACACATCTATAAACATATCAAATATCAAAAACGGAAAAGCAGACCAAAGTAAACACACTCCAAGAAAGAGGAACAACGACCCCCATGTAAACTAGCTTGACCAACCAAAGGTCATTTATACTGGAAACGAGAGTGAGTTCAAGTCTCATTGAGTACCCCATTAAAAAGGCTTTGTGCCACATATGTTCTCTAATGAAAGCAACAAGCTCGAAACATACATATATACAACACATATGTAAGAACAAAATAAGTAAATTCAAAAAAATACAAATCTCTTTGTGGACCTTCTTATTTAAAAATATATATTCATATACACATTATATATATATATCTATAATGCATTATATCTTTATATCCACACACACACACACACATACACACACACACACACACACATATATATATATATATATACAATGTTGTAGCCAGATTTATTGCTAATAATTTGAGCAAATTTACAGTTTTGATCTTTTAAGTAATTTTATTGTCAACTTAAATACTTCATTTTTTCAAAATAGTTTCCTTGAGTAACCACATGCTGACAAAGATGTTCTCACTTCTTAAAGTGCTGAAACTCGTCAACTAAAACTATTTTCAGTTGACCTGTTCCATGTTCTCAGCAATTTCAAAATGGTGACCACAAAGTTGAAAAGAAGAAATAGTTGTAAAAACTCAGATTTGTTGTACTACAGAAATGTTCTTTTTGCCCCCAAACTCTTTCATGGAATGTAATAGAATGTAATGAAACAGTTTTCTTTTATTTTTCAGTTTAGCAAATCTGACTGAAAATCACTTGATCAATGTTAATTCATCACCAATCATTCACATCATCAAATTTTGAACAAATCTGTGAAGTGATTGTTGATCAGATTGGAGGTTATATTTAACAGTTTCTTGCCTCATGCTACCTAAAAACTCAAACCTGGCATAGAACTTGATCTCAGTAAACCTGAGCTTGTCACATTATTCAAAAGATTAATATGAGATTTGATCTTGGGTTCCATTTTTCTGATACACTAAATCAAACATATTGGAATAATCCAAGATTACTCTAATGAATATGGATTTTGAGAAGCAAATAGAAACAAAATGTTTTCATGCATGATCAAGATCAACATTGACTTGGTGATTTTCTATCAAGTTTACCAACCTGAAAAAAAAAGTCTCATTACTTTCTAGACCAACTCATAAACATCCTACCCATGATATCAAAGATCATTTAAGTAATTATTCTTTTTATAATAGGTGACATTTGCATTTGTTTCTAGGCCATTCTCCAAGATTTATTCCCAGAGATTGAAATCCCAGCTCATGACTATGGCAACTTCCAAGCAGAAATTACAAAAGTGATGAAAGCAAAACATCTTTATCCTATTGATTCTATGGTGAAGAAAGTAATTGAATTCTATGAAACTATGATTGTCCGACATGGTGTCATGCTTGTTGGACCAACAGGAGGAGGAAAGACCACCATTTATCAAGTAAGTCTCATCAGTTTTCATTACTCTATTGCACAATATGTCAGTGGTTTTCTAATTTTTTTCTTTTTTCTTTTTTAATTAATGCTGTATTTTTTTCTTTTTTGAAAACAATTATATTCTTTTAAGTAATTAATCATCCTAATTTGTAAAAATATATTTTAGCTTCAGCTAACTATTCTTAATATTCATAATTTACATGGTGTAATCTATTTCCATCTAATAATTTGTACACAATTATATGGTTTCAAGTATTTCAAACAATTATATGATTTCAAATAAATAATGATAATCTTTTGTAAACTATTGTATATCAAGTAATTATTTCTAACACCATCTTTTTTGGGGTATCTTCCCCTACTTGACGAGGTACAGATGGTGTTCCTCAATCTTGCTGACTGGTTGATGTTATTCTGCCTGAAAAACATGCCATATGAAAATTATTTGTATTTGCAAATTTTTTTAATAATATCTTTTGAATACAACAAATATTTATTTTTCAACATAATATCCTTCCTTCTCTGTGCTCTTGATTCAGTGGTGAATATTAAACATATTGATCAAACACACTTTGGTGAATATTTTTGATCAAAATTCAGCTAATGTATCTGACTATGGATTTTTGGTCTACTCTCATGTCTATTTCTATTAAACCTTAATTTTATTTTCCAATTAAATTTTTTCTTTAATTCAGATTTTGGCTAACACTTTAAGTAATCTTCATGCTGCGGGTGAAACTCACCCATTCTACAAACCTGTCCATACTTATATTCTGAATCCAAAATCCATCACCATGGAGGAACTGTATGGTGGGGTGAGCAAACTCACCATGGAATGGCATGATGGTTTAATGGCTCTTACAGTCAGGATTGCATGCAATGTATGTTTCTATAATGATTTTTCTTCACACACACATACGCACACATATGCACACACACATATATTCATATTAGTGGTGACTCTAAGTCATTAATGTTTCTTAAGCTCATATTTTTCACATAATTTACAATATGTATAATCTAGAGTTATAGAAGAATTTTAGCATCCAACAACATTTATTTTAAATGCATTTCTTCAAATTTATTTGCTGTGCAGGTTTGTGCAGCTGACCATTCTATAAAAATTTAAACAATATTTTCTCTATTTGTTCTATTTTTCAAAACAAATTTCTTTGACGCAGTTTCTAACTAATGTGTTTGTCTCAGTTACTTCTAGAATCCTTAATGTTAACCACTCAATGTTTGAGTTAGTGGAACAGATCACAGACCCACATATACATACAGACATGGACATATAAGCACAAACAAGCATGCAATGAACTTGAATCTTTTGAGCCTGACGTTGTTTTATTAAATTTCTCATGTGTAGAGTTATAATAAACAGAAACAAAATTTTTTAAAGTCAAAATTCAGCTGTTTAATTGTAACAAATATATCCCTTGTAAAACTTATTTGAAATCTTTTGAGATTGTTTATATTATTTTAGCCCCAAATCTATTCATCTGAGTCATGTCTATCATTAAATGAATTTTGTTTGGTTTTTAGGGCTGATTTTCATGAACCTAAGATAACTAGTCATATTATTGTTTTTTCTTTGTATAACAATATTATGAACACTGTCAGCAAAATTTATCGAAATCAAAATTTTGGGCCTGAAAATATTGTTTTATTTTCAGGCCAAAAATTTTGATTTCGATAAATTTTGTTGACAGTGTTCATAATATTATTATACAAATATGAAAGTTAGTGAATTAAAATAATTCTTCATGATGGTTCAAGGCAGGAAGTTAAGTCCAAAGTGAAGGAGAAATGATTTGTTCTGGGAAAGTTTTGATTATTTTGAAATAGATAAACCTTAGAGATTAGCTTTTTAGATTGAATTGCCATTTATATAAATATATTTTGGGGCAGTACTTTCTATAGGATATTTTTTTCATGAGGAGTATATAAGATACTGCTCATAAGTATCTGAACCAGCACAGAAAATATTTTTTTACTCAAGCTTATGGGTTCTGTCAATAGTAAAAACTAAATAAAGAAATGACCATAGTAAAAAATAATTAATCAAATAATAAAAGTTAATAGTAAAATTTAAAAAAAAACAATAATAATTGTAAAATTATAATGAATTAATCAAGTTGTAAAAATATTAGTTTTTAATATTAAAAAGTTAATAAAAATAATTACTGGTGGTAAAAATAATAATAGATTAAGCAAGTAATATAAAAATGAGTTTTTGATGATAAAGTTTTATAAAGTAAGTATCTCACTTTTACAGGCAAATATATCAATTTTATTTTTGTGTAAAATTTAGTCAACTTTTTGGATGAGCGGCTCATTTTACAATAAGTCTAATGTTGTGAGTTTGCTAAAAGGTCCAGCATTATCATAGCCAAGAATAATTATAAAAGCTATCAGCAAAACAATTGATTCTTAAGAATAACAAATTAGGTTATGAAAATAAGATTGAAAATGAAAAATAAAACATTGTTATTCATTTTCTATCTTATTTTTACTAAAAATCTGTTTCCTTTTTTAAAAAAAGAAAACAGATTTTTAGTTAAAATAAGATTAAGCAATTTTTAAAGCAAAATATGCAAATTAGCTAATACCAGAAATTTGTTTGAAGAAAGAAAAAGCAGTTGTTTTGGTAACAAAATTTAATGTAGACTTCAAACATTTGCAAACATAGTAACTTTATAGATATAAATATATTATAGGAGCATAATATTCATATTTTATTCAGTCTTTTTGAGTATATTACATGAATAAAATGCCCCATTACCAAAAGAGAAGGAGTAATTGCTGCTCCTTACTGAAAGGAAATGAATTACTAGTAGTTGCTATTAGTAATTCATTTCCTTTCAGTAAGGCATGTAGGTAGAAAAGTGAACAGGTAACAATCAAGGCCAGTCTGTTGAAGGGAGGAAATATTTATTTACAGTTTTTTACAAAAATATATGTTTGTGTCTTCTTATAGTTGTTGTAAGTTAACAAAGTCTCTTCAGATAACATGGTGTGTGAGTGAAAGAGTTCAAAAAGTAAGTGTGAGAAACAGGTCAGTCATGGTGACTTGTGAGAGAATTCTTGTTCTGGTGAGGTTGTAAATATCTTGTCTCATATATGAGGGTCAGTTAAAAAGCTCATAGATAGTCTCCTGAAATATGACTAAATAAGGTTTATTTTCAGCATAGCGCCCCCTTGCAGTTTACATACAGAGTGTTTTAGAATTTTTGAAGAAAATGATTGGGCTCAAATCAAAGATCACAAATGATAATGTAATGGAAATTATATTTATTGAAAGGTAAAAAGGATAATGTTTTAGCATCTGCAATAATTTAGTCTCAAGCATGAACTAAAAATGTCAAGCTCCAAACAGACAATACAGAGATTCCAAGTTTTTGGCTCCTTCAACACAGAAATCTGGATGGACACTAGTCAACTGATTCTTGAACCTTAGTGATATTCTTGGGTATTCAGATTATGTTATCAGAGGCCCAGAGGGTGAGAAACCCCTTGCCCTGCTATCTTCACAAGTGCTATGAGCTTCAAAATTCTTAACCAACTTGAAAATCAGACCCCTGTTTGGAAATGTGTTGAAATTGAACTTTCTTCTGTATCTTGCTAAAACAATCTTGAAAGACTTGATTTTGAATATATCTTCACACAAAAGATCTTCTGTCCATCCTCCAAGACATGATTTTCAAAATGTTAAATATTTTCCAGCAATAATCTGAAACAAGAAAGAGAATAAAGTCCACAAGAAAGATCTGAGAGGCCTCTGTTTTATTTCAACAATTGTGAAATACCTTATACTTCCTTGATTGATTATTTTTCTAACCAATGGGATCTAAGTCCTGCAATTAGTACTTAGATCCCATTGGTCAAAGTGATCAAACACATATATGATATCATCATATGAACTTTTTAGCCTACTCTTGCAGGACCTTGGGTGGATCAAGTCTGGATTTGTTGGAAGTGAGCAAGAAGTGTTTTGTTTAGTTGTGTGAAGTGTATATTTTTTCTTTCATGCTTGAAAAAAAAAAAAGGAAGGGAAATAGTTGTATGAAGCTATCAGGGTATTAAAATTTGGTTAAGCTCATGTTAGTATGAGGTGAATGTGGGAGGTATGACAGATATATGAGTCATTCAATGAATAAGGTAAATTTTGCCAACTTTCCAGCTGGCAATAGGGAACATTGTTTACAGTTGTAACTTTTTCAAGAAATTCTTTAGTGATGGGTCCTTTCATGTCCTAGAAGACTGTTAGCATGACTTTCTTAATTGACTGTTGTGCCCAGAACTTTTTCCTTATCAGAGAGTCAGTGGTTTTCCATTAGACTGTCTTTTTGATGCAGGCTCATTGTGGCAAATGCATATTTAGCCCATTTGTAAACATTCTTTCAATTAAAACTTGTGTCTCTGCACACATCACTTGTTCTTATATAAATTTTCTCTGGTTTGCACTTCTTAGCCACCAAAACTTTGATGATAGAGCTCTGTTCAAGCCTGAAGCATACTGTTTGATTTGCTGCCATTTTGAATAACTCAAAACAAATATTTTTCTGAGATTAAAATAAGTTTTGATATAAACCAATTCCAAACAATACAAAAATTACATTTACGGAAAAAATTCAGGAACAAATTATTTTGTTTTTTTCCAGAAAAATTGCATTATTTATTGAATGACCCATGGAGATAGATTGATTGATAGATAAGTTCTCCTAATTTATTGAATGACCCTCATATATGTAGTAAATTAACAAACATGAGAAAATTCAAAAGTTCAAAATAGACTATATTCAATTAATAAAACAACTCATAAAAAAAAATTAAACTTACTGTTATTTCATACATACCAGGATACCAGTGAAGACCACCAATGGGTGATCTGTGATGGCCCAGTGGATGCCCTTTGGATTGAAAACATGAACACAGTACTGGATGACAATAAGATGCTGTGCTTGGCAAATAGTGAAAGAATCAAACTGACACCTTACATACACATGGTCTTTGAAGTTCAAGACTTGGCCGTGGCATCGCCTGCAACTGTTAGCAGGTGCGTAACTATTGTGATGCATTAAAACACCACATTTGATGACATATAAGACAAGCCTGCTTTATCTTAAAAATGATTGATATATATATATATATATATATATATATATATATATTCAGGGTTTAAAATTTGAAGTTGAGGCGTATTGTAGGCTTATTTTTACCTAAATTTGGTAGACTTTTGATATTTGTATCAAGCCTAATTCTATGAGATTAAAATATTGAATGTAGATCTCTCTCTGTAAGCACAGGGAGAGATATACATTTAATATTACTGTAATTTTCCAGCAATACTATTGAGATTTTCATCATTCACCAATAGTCAAAAGTCTCTGATGTCACTTTTTCAGTTTATCTAAATTATGCTTGTGGCTTTGATAGTGTATACGCAACTGCCTTTTCTTCAGTTCATTGTAGAACTCAGGCCTTCTCTAAGATCTCTAAGAATGCATGAGGAGTAATTTGCTGTCATGCTGGCCTATGTCATGCTGGCCTATGTCATGCTGGCAGAGTGTTTGATTTGAGAATTATCTCTCCCTTGGTTGCTCTTCCAAGGTTAGAGAAACCAGTCTACCAAAATATTTTATTCATATGTGGTGAAGAAGAGATGGATTCAGGCCTTTTCTCAGACTGAGAAAATCATGTCAATTGCTCCCCAGATCATATAGATATTTATTTAAATGATTTCACCAGTCTTTGTAGCATGTAAAAATTGATAGAGTTTTGGAATTTTCATTGTTAATATAGCATGCAATATTTCTTTTCTTTTTCAGTTTGAGATTATTCAATTTATTTTAACCGATCCAATATATCATCATTTATTTTCAAGTTGTAAAATTTACTTTCCATCAAGTTTGAAAAGAAAAACATCTCCAAACTTGAATGAATTTTAATTTCATTGATAAATTCTTTGTTAATAACACATCACTCAATAAGCCCTGGGCCTAAATAATAAAACAACAACTTTTAGGCAAAATTCAATTTTATACATTAACATAGTCTCCTTCTAGGTTGATACACTGATGCCTTTTTTGTTGAATGATTTCACTTTGGCCTCAAAATATGCCTCAGTTTCCAATATCACTTCTTCATTGGAGAGAAATTGCTTTCCCTGGAGCATTCTTTTGAGGTCTACAAACAGCCAGTAGTCACTAGGCACCAGATGTGGAGAATAGGGTGGTTGCAGAAGCAGTTCAAAGTGCAATTCATGTAGTTTAGCCATCGTTGCAATCAACTTGTGATATGGTGCATTGTCTTAATGAAAGAGCACTTTTTCTTCTTCATTTGTGGCCATTTTTTGTGATTTCATCCTTCAGACACACCAATGATATTATATAATATTAACTATGGATGATTCTTTCTTTCTTAAGGTAATCGATAAACAAAATACCTGGTACATCCCAAAATACAGAGGCCAAAACCTTGCCTGCTGATCTTTGCGTCTTTGGTCATTTTGGACGGATTTCCTCTGCTACTGTCCTCTCAGCTGACTGCTGATTATACTCAGGAGTAAAGTCGTGGATCCATGTTTCATCCATTGTCACATATCTATGCAAATATTATGCATTAAAACAGTTGCAAACAATGCTCTGAATTGTCAATTCGTTGTTGTTTTTGATCGACTATAAGCAAACATGGCTCCCACTTTGAACACAGGTTTCTCATTGATAAATGTTCATGCAAAATGGTGAATATGCTACCTTCTGATATTTTCAACTCCTCTGCTATCTCATGCAACTTCAATTTATAATTGACCAAAACGAGTTTGTTGAGTTTTTTGGTGTTTTCCGGGACAGTTGCTGAATTTGGGTAACCTGAGCGTTCATCATCATTTATGTCTGTGTGACCACATTTAAAGTCAACATACCACCTCTTAGTTGTTGTTCCTGGTGGAGCAGAGTCCGAATAACACTTATCAAGCCATTGCTTTACTTGAATAAAATTTTTCCCATCAGAAAGAAATGCTTTATTAACACACAAAATTTAGATTTTCCATTGTTCTGATAATTTCCCGCAGTAGCTTCACTTAAATAACTTTAATTTATAAACTAATTAACTGATTAGTCTCAAATTTTGATACATACCATTTGAAGGTTTGTACTTTATAAAAATCATATGGATTTTTATTTGTGGTGCCATCTATTTGTCAGGCCTGGGACTTATTGAGTGATGCATTAAGAAGAAAAATTGCAGAAAATTCTGATATAATGGTTATATGAGGAAATAATATAGAACAAGTTATTTTTTGTTCTTTACATAACATAAACATAACAAAAGAAGGATTTCAAAATGTTTGTGAAACATGAAAAGTTGATCCTTTAACTTGTATCAAGTTTTTTCTTATTGATAATTCTATTTCCTATTAGTAATTTCATATATATAATAATTTTTCCTCCTAAGCAAGCTGCATATACATACTGATATATATATATATATATATATATATATATATATATATATATATATATATATATATATATGCAACCGCTTGTGAAAAGACAACAGTGGACTGAAAATTAGACTGTAGGATGATTTATATTAAGCTTTGTTCTGTATAGCAGGAACCCAATGATGTAGAGGGAAAGGATTTGGAAGATTATATTGCAACAACCTTCTAATAGGATGAGCTTCTTAGCCTGCTTTGAAAATTACCCCTAAAAAGTTAACATTTTCATCTGCTTAAACTTTGATCCTTGGCATGAAATACATAACTATCTCAGCTCTCAAATATTGGCTTAATTGCTAATATTCTAAATCTTTGTCAGATTAAATGGAATATTATTTTGCTTTGATTTTATACTCATCTTCAATTTCTGTATAACGCAGGTGCCTCGATTACAATAAAATAGGCTAATTAAATTTCATTATTTTTGTTGTCATTTATGTTATTTTTCATCTATTTACTTAATATATTTACTTACTGGCATATATAAAGAGATATTCAAAGGTTTTTTGCTTAAACAAGAAGTGAATGATCTCGAGCCATGAAAATGACATGTTATTCCACAAATTCACCCCAAAATTCAATGCATTTGTTTCTTAACTTTCTTTGACCATAACCATACAAAAAAGAAGGTAATTTTTGTTGGACTGAGAAATTTTCAGTACATTCTTGTGTATTCTATTTACTTAGAATACCCCCCACTCACACACATCAAAATATTTTTACTAAAAACTTCATTTTCTTTTAAGGTTTTCCACCAAAAAACGTAATTTTGTATACTATGTTCCTCTTTCTTTCTCATATAAAGTGTGTTAATAAGTATTGAGACTGAAGTTCTATTCACCATGACAGAAAAGACCAATGATAATCTTTTTGTTTCCATCTGTAGATGTGGCATGGTATACACTGACCCAGAGGAATTGAAATGGATGCCTTATATCCATAAGTGGCTGAAAAAATGGGACCAAAAATTATTAGAGGAAAGTTCTGATTATCTGATGGATATGTTTATGAAATATGTTGAGAAGGGCTTACAGTTCATCAAGAAAAACTGTGTGCAGACAATCCACCAGGTAATTTGCATTGCTCTGAAATTTATTATCTAAAACAGAGGAATGCTAATTTTTTAGTTGTCAAACTTGGTCAAATGCTCATTTATCATATGTAATGTTCTTCTTTTTTCAATGATGACCATTAACTAAGTCAAAGCTAAAAAATAAACTGAACAGGTTGAACTATTTATAGTGGTTAAGGATTATGTAGGACTAGCCACACTTTTTGGATGAGCTGATAACAGAAGAATAGTGCACCATTGTATCACAGAATATCCAAACAACACTCCTCAGGTTTGGAATACAGAATTTTTTCTGCTATTAGACGAGTTATCTTACCAAATACACCTACCTAGCATTCAATGATATAAGTCAGTTCTTTTTAGGTGCATGTTATTGAAACTTAATGAGTGAGATTAACACTGTGCACCATTTTTCCTCGCTATAAAATGGTATTGCTTGATATCATGGGATTGTCCCAAAATGATTTTATTCAATGGCCATACTGAAATTTAAGTTGGCAGATACATACTGTCTATCTATCTTAAGTGTATCCCAAAATGTCTTAATGTACTATTTATTCTCAGCATCTCTATGAAGAATACCAGAAGAAATTAAAATATCTGACAAGAAGGCAATTATATATAAAATGCAAATGTATTACTTATAGGTTTATTTTATAAATGCATTGGAAATCATGGGAAATAGGATTTTCAGTGGTCAGAAATTAAAGCAAGCATCACTGTCAAATGATGCTATTCTATAAAATGTAAAAGTATTAAGGATTTTCTTGTAGTAAAACACTGTAGATAATTAATACAGAAATGCATTAAAAATCATTTTATTATAGAATTTCTTTATACACGGGGGTTCTGAATGACAACAAATCATGACAAATGTCATAGACTAAACAGGATTATTCATATGTTTTATAATTTCTTATTTATTGCAGGTTGACATATGCAAAGTGACATCTTTGTGTAAATTGTTGGAATCCCTTCTCTTCTACAGTGAAACACCCATAAACTTCTACATGGACACTTCCAAGCTGAATCCCTTGCTCTGTATCTGTTTCATTTTCAGTTTACTCTGGGGCTTAGGAGGAAATATTATTGAATCCAATTGGGATGCCTTTGACACCTTCATTCGAAACCTTTTTGATAATAATGGTGATGCCAAAGTAAGTCATTTCTATTCTTATTATATGTCAAAAATATTTCCTTACCCTGGAAATGCTCCAAGATTGAAAAATCATCCACATTTTGAGTAAATGTTTTTAATGCAATGGTTGTTGTGATCTGTATAGAAAAAATATTTTCTCTCTTTATGCCAAGATATTTTTGAGGTTGCTAAACAACCGGTAGTCATTTACTCAGCTTAGTTTAGTTTAGCCAGAAGTATTGGCTACTCAGTGAGAATTGATATTGGAAAATTTATTTAATCCAACTTAAATTTTTATGTTAATTATTGACCAACGTAATACTTACCTTTTTTGTGTGAAGTTTTATGAGAAAAGTGAACACATAGCTAAGTCAAATTCATATTGCACATATTCAAGCACTTATACACATATATACATATATAGACCCAAATAAAAGCACAACTTAATTGATACTTAGCTTAGGTTCTTTGTTTGCTTTTCTTTCAAAGAATAGTTGTCTTCGAAGATTCATTACTTTTCAGGTGTGTAACGTTGGTTATTTGAGGCGACGTCATTCCATGTCGAAAAGTTTTTGTTGACTGTGACGTTATTTGTCATATGTGTCTTTTGAAACAACGTCTGTTTAGTTATAGTTATAAAATTAATATTTACACAAAGACAGCTTCTTATTATCAACTTATAAAAAAGTCCTTTTAATCATTCTTAAAAATTAATACTTGTGAGAAGTTATATTTATTTCATTTATTTATTTAACTTTTGTAATTTTGTTTTATAATACAAAATTATATTGAAGGAATATTTATTTCTAACATTGAACAGTAACAATTGCATGCTTGTCTTGCTTGTTAATCATTGTAGTATATGAGGCACTCTGTTTAGTGACCTGTAAAGAAATGTTTACTCTTTTTCTGTTGGTAGAAATTATTCTTTAAAATTCAAAAATAGCACTAGAATTTTATTTTAGTTAGAATTTCATAAGTGTGGAATCTGGAAAATGTACCTTTTAATTAATACATGATTTCTGCAAAGTCAATAATAGCAATTACAACAGAAGTTTTAACTTTGTTTATCATTTCTGTTTTCTGTTCATGCAACCATTATTACACCCTGTAACTTCATAAAGAATATATCTATCATAGTTTCTGTGGGATATTGCTTGACTGCCATTGGCCAAGTGGTTAGAGTGTTTGCTAATGACCAAGGAGACTGGGATTCAATGCCTGGTAGAGTCATATCAAATGCTCAAAAATGGTACTAGATGCTTCCTTGCTTAACATTCAGCATTATAAGGTATGGATCAAGGGTAAAGTGTAGCAATCCAGGGAAAGGAGTGGCATCCTTCCCATACACCTCCGTGTAGTAGCTATTGAAAAAGGAGCCTTCGGGTCACCCTTGACTATGGTCACTAACTTTACTTAGTTACTTGCATAGCCTGAAGCAAACAGCCGGAGGTACTGGCCTCTACACCAATACAAATAAAACAGACTTCATGTGTTTCAAACAAGTAAGAGCCATCTTCACTCTCAGTGATAAACCTCTGAAATTAGTTGACTAATTCATACATCTCAGCAACAACTGAAAGTGGTGTCAATGAATGTATAGAAAAGGTTTGGAATGCTATAGACAGGCTATTGATTGTATGGATATCTCATGTATTTGATTGGATAAAATGAGATTTCTTTCTAGCAGTGGCTGTATCAATACTACTGTATGGATGCACCACATTGACACAAATGAAATGCATAGAGAAAAGGCTAGATGAGTTCTTCACAAGAATTTTGTGTGCTGTCTTGAACAAATCCTGGAAGCAACATTACACAAAATAATATTAATGCAGCCACTCACCTCCTATCTCACAAACCTTCCAAGTGAGATGAATAAGACAAATTAAAGATGCCAGGATTTTATTATATTTGAAAGAACATTATAGAATCAAAACATATATTATTAGGTATTATTCCTTACTAAACTTGACTGCATTGAAACTCTGTAATCAAGAAATATGAATATGCTACAATCTAAAAAAGGTATTTCTTTTCTATATTTATGCAATTTAATTTATGGTTACAGAATAATACAGGGTATCTCAAAATAGATGCAACCAATTAATATGATGATTTATTTCTAGGACTAGTACAATTGCAATCATTTGGAACATGACCTGTAAAAAATGCATCCTTTGAGCTATGTTTTTTTAAATTCATATTATGTCAGCTTCCAGGGCATATAATCTTTTTTGACTTTCTTGTCTCATTATCATATTAATGGGTTGCATCTATTTTGAGACATTTTTCAATTATTTTGTCTCCAAATAAGTTGTAAACCAAAATATTTTTTACTTTCTTGACCAAGGCATTGTGATCGAGGATTAATAGTTGTTATAGTATACTATTTTCAAATCTGAAACAAAAAAAGAACACAACATTATTATTAGTAGAATTATTAGCAGTCGCATGTGTCCCATGTATATTGAGACATGCTGTACCTAATAATATCTGTTTTGATTATATAATATTCCTCTAGAAATGATAAAGTTGTTGTCTCTATAGTTTAGAAGATTACATTTTACAAAAATTGTTAGGGGTGTACTTATGGATGATGCTGTATACATTCATATAAATAAAATTGCAATACCCTAAAGAACTATATTAGATATTGGGTATTAGATATTCTGTCAAAATTTTCAAAGTTTTTTACCATTTTGTGGTATAGGCAACAATACTATTTGTCAACTTTACCAAGGCCTTTGATTCCATTCACAGAGGGAAAACGGAACAAATTCTACTAGCATACCAAAAGAGACCATCGCAGCCATAATGATTCTCTGTAGAAACACCAAAGTGAAAGTACATTCTCCAGATGGAGACACATTGTAAAAGGAGTACTACAAGGAGACAATTTAGCCCCATACCTCTTCATCATCTGTCTAGACTACGTGCTTAGAACATCGATCGATAAAATCAAAGAAAACGGTTTTGAGCTGACAAAGAAAAGAAGCAGAATGTACCCTGCAAAAACAATTACCAACGCCGACTATGCCGATGACATAGCACTTCTGGCAAATGCACCCACCTCAGCTGAAACCCTGTTGCTTGTCTGAAATGAGCCACCACAGGCATAGGCCTCCATGTCAATGCACACAAAACGGAATACATGTGCTTTAATCAAACAGGCAACATTTCCACAATAGCCGGTAGCTCTCTGAAACTAGTTGACAAGTTCACCTACCTAGGAAGCAGTGTCTCATCAAATAAAACAGACATTGACACGTGATTAACAAAGGCATGGACAGCTATCGATAGGCTACCGGTCATATGGAAGTTAGACCTGACTGATAAAATGAAACGCAGTTTCTTCCAAGAAGTGGTCATGTCAATACTGCTATATGGATGCACTACATAGACGCTAACTAAACAGATGGAGAAAAAGCTTGACGGCAACTACACAAGAATGCTGCGAGCAATTTTGAACAAGTCCTGGAAGCAATACCCCACAAAGCAGCTGCTGTACGGCCACCTACCTCCCATCATGAAATCTATCAAAGTTAGACAAACGAGACATGCAGGACACTGCTGGAGAAGCAGGGACGAGCTCATAAGTGATGTTCTCCTATGGACCCCCGCACATGGCCTAGATAAAGCAGGGTGACCAGCGTGAACCTACATACAGCAGCTCTGTAAGGATACGGGATATAGCCCTGAGGACCTGCCAGATGTGATGAACGATAGGGAAGAATAGCGAGAGAAGGTCAAGGATATCCATGCTGGTGGCACGACATGATGATGATGATGATGATGAACACTCATGCCAGTTTGTGTCTGAGCTTAAGACAGGAATGCCTGCTTCTGTAAGATTTAGTGGTTCAGTGCAAGCAGGTGTTAAACCAAAAAGACACTTATATTTTTTGTCCCATTAGATCAAAGGGATCAGATTATGTGTCTTCAAGATGGTAGATTGTAATTTCTGGGAATTCCTGTGCCTGTTGGAAGTGATGTGTTAGTAGAGCTCCAGTGTTGTTAACTGAGATCAAATACATGTAATGCATGAGGAGAGAATGTTGATAAACATCAGGTTCATTGACAAAATTGTATAATCTGCCATTTCTGCAACAGGAAGATATCCATGTGTATACTTGGCATAGTGTTGATTAACAAACTTGTCTCTTGAGACTATTTACCATGAGTATGTATTTACCCAACCCCTCAGCCATGAATAGGATGTGACACAAAGTCAATAATAAAGTGGAATAAAGCTAGTTTAAATTCAGATTTTTCCTTCTCAGATTGATTGCCTAACCAAGGCTAAAGAATCAACTCTGCCCTACAATTTTATCCATAGCTATGGAGAGAACTGATGGATTCATGTCATCTCCAAGAACAATTAAGGATTGTTAAGGATTTGAATTTGAGTCACCAATATCATTTTTTAAGATGATAATCATTATGCTAAGCATGGCTCTCTATTCATTGGTGTAACTAGTTAAATTCTCATGTTGTACTCTCCTTTTGCTTTCATTTATTAAACTAATTAAGCTGAATGTTTGGTTGGTCGGTCTCCCCAGGATTTTGTGTTTTACAGCATAACAGCCTTTATTGATAATTTAATACCAAATCCATTTTATACATATATATATCAAATATATCATTTGTAGATGAATAGTTTGTAGGTAACATTTTCAAATGAGTCAAAGCTCATTTGTTTGCACACAGTTAAATGGTTTCAATTAATGCTATCAAACACAGTTAAATGTCTTCTAGTGTACTAAATGTTTAAACAGTTTTATTTGACCCATAATTGGATACCTAACAAGTGGTACTCCTCAAAGTCAAAGTGGACCTGGGGATTAATGGCAATGAAGGATTACTCTACATTCCCCAAATTTCCAGGTGCAGTTTAGTCTCATATCCAGGATACTCATAGGGAAGTCCTCCCTCTCTGTAGAAATGTAGATGGCATATTCTACAACCCCAGCCAACTGGGCATTAATTGAACTGAGTATATATATATATATATATATATATATATATATATATATATATAAACTTGTAAATATATATACATACACATATATTTATGGTTTGTGATAAAAGGAATTTACGACTGACCAACATGCTTAATGCTGTGGTTTCCTCCTGGAACACATATGACAACAACTTTGTTTTAATTAGTACTTTAATAAAAAAGCAACACAATTTGTCATGGTAAAAGTGTATAGAAAATGCACTGATTCATGAAACTGCCACCATCAAATTACCACCAGATTTCTACAACATATCCCCTGTTCTCACCCAAGATACTAAAAAACAAGATACTAAAAGATAAGACAAGATACTAAAAGACAAGATACTAAAAGACAAACAAAAAAAAAAAAAATAATGAAATGAAAATAAGGTCCAAAATTCAACTGATATATGATATTGTTAAAAACCCCAAAGGAGCATGCTTCTCCCCCATTTATCACTTATAGACTTTGTTTTTTCAAAATAGAATTTCATTTCTGTTGAAGCTGCCCTTATAAAGAAACATATCAATCTAATTTTCTGCATTGTTTTTTCTCTTTCTCTCATTCACACACACACATACACACACACAATTAAGTGGGCTTAATAAATTCATATCTTAACACAGTTATTAATTGTATTTTTATCTTAAATTTTCATTGCATAAAATCTATATGATTAATATTTAATATTCACCACTAGATCAAATGCATTGAGGAATAAATATTCGTGGTGTTAAATTCATACTATTTTTAATATTAAATTGTGGTTATTGATTTACCTGTGTGTGTTTGTGTGTATTTATGAAGGTGGGCTCATGTCATATTTGTTGTTGATAACATTTTTGACAAATTGGATCCAAGCACTACAACATAAGTAGAAGTGTGTTGACTGCAAGGAGTGACTATGTTGAGAAATAAACCTCATTTGGTTACATTCCATGAGAGTACCTTCATCAACCTATGAACTTTTCAGCCAACCCTCATGTATAATATATATGCAAAAAGGTTTGATGAAAAAACTTTTCAAAAGATATACAATACTTTGAGTAATTTAAGTATTTAATTGATGTGTTTGATTTTTTATACTAAATCTAAAAACTTAATTAATTGATGATATTGTAATTAAATTGCATTTTTCAGTCTATTTTTATGAAATTGTAAGGTGCATGTGTTGTCTAAAAGGATCTTTTAATTCACCATTTCTTAATGCCTGTTGTAACTTTTGTAATGGATTCTGATATTAATAAAATGCTTCTTTTATATAGATCATCACTGATGTCTAATTTAAACCTTTTGACCATTATAGAAATGCTAATGTGCCTTATTTCAATGATTGTAGGTGATTAATTCATTTTGTCTTTTGTCCATTTCAGCTGCCAGTCACTGGAGATCTGTGGAGCTGTTATGTGGACTTTGAATCTCGCCGTTTGGAATTTTGGGAGAAAATAGTTCCAAATTTCAAATATGATAAAAATGTGCCATTCTTTGAAATATTAGTCCCCACAGTTGATACAGTACGCTATGGTTACCTCCTCCAGAAACTTTTACAAGTTAAACATCCAGTTTTGTTTACAGGAGACACTGGTGTTGGGAAGGTTTGTTAAGTGCTTTATTCTTTCTTTGAAAATTACAAGGTGGCAAGTCTTTTATTTGTGATGCTACCCATAACCACACCTTCTTTGATTAAACTGGGAACAGACCCAAGCCTCATGACAAGATGGCCAAGTACTGGTCAGTTTTGGACAGATTTCTTTTCATAACTATTGCAGTTGAAATGTTCAGTGTACAAGGTCCCAAACAGTTTCCCTACTTTTTCAGATTGGTTCATCCAGTGACTATGTATGATAAAAATTCCTTGTGCCTTTGATTTAGATGAAAATTAACTTTTATATAGAATATTGGTCAGGGCATATTTATTTATTGGTGATACAGTAAATCTTAGTAAATATTTAAAAATGTTTTGGGAAAGACTGTATAATAAAAACAGTATACTAAAATCAAAAGAAATCAGAACATTGTTTTTTTTTCCATTTTTCAGTCTGTCATTGCTCGTGCACTCCTGAACAATATTTCTGAGAAAGTTGGTTATGTTCCTGTATTCATAAACTTTTCAGCTCAGACCAGCAGCCAACGTACACAGGAAATGATTGAATCCAAACTGGAAAAAAAAAGGAAGAATGCATTAGGTTGGTTGAAATCTAGCTATCTAGGAGGTGTGTTCAAAGAAGAATTAAGACTGAAGCTGTATTTACCAAAGCAAAAATGAACAATAATTGTGTTAATTTTTTTTCAAGACAGTTTCCTTGTAATTCAACACACATATTCCAATGGGTTTTCTGTTGGTTAAATCACATCTGAAAGTACTCTTTTGGGAACTTAAGGCATGGAGAAATTTATAGAAAATATGGTTCCTTATTTTCTAGAGTGCAGGATTGTGCAAGTGCAGCTGTCTATTTACATGTAACTTTTCATTTTTTCTTAAAATATAAATTCATCTTCAGGGTACTATTTGAGAATGTGAGGGGAATTAGAATAAATATGATTGTGTAGCTTCGCACCATAACAAAAGAATACTTTCAGAGGTGCTTTGACCAATGGATAACTCACTGGAATAATGAATGGAGTGGGGATTATTTTGTAGAAAATGTTGCACTCATCATTCATTTTTGTCTTGATAAATACAACTTCAGTCATGATACTTTTTAAACACATCAGAAGCTTAGACTGCTAAATAGATGAGCTTATATATATATATATATATATATATATATATACTTTTATTATTCTAATCCTTCTCTATTGAGATTTTCCTTTCATAGTCATATCCATGTCTTCTCAGGTGTAATCTCACCATTTTTTTTGCTTGAAATACATTTCTGTGTCCTAGTTTTTGTTGTTTTTCTGTCTGTTCTTATGTTGTCAATGCTGTTATTGGCTGCTTTAATTGGTATTTCTTTGCTCTTTTTAATATAATCCTTGAGTCTTTATATTGATGAATCTATGCAATCCTTAATGCTGGTAAGTCACTTTCTTTTCTTGGCACATATTGTCTATGTCAACTCTTAGATATAAAGCATTGAGTATAGTCACCAATTTTCTTGTCCTTTATTCCATTTATATGAGTTCTTCCCTTGTTCATTTTATGAATGGTCCAGAGTATCTTACAAGGGGGACTGCTGAGGTATTTGCTCCTTTGATGGGATTTCTGCTGAAGAGCTTGGTTTCAAGAATGTTTCTTGTTCATCTGAGGCACTCTTTTCATATTTTTTTCTTTGTCTTTGCTTGTTTAAGGGTGTCTGCTTCCAATGTTACCAAGTAATTGTAGCTTTTCTTCTCTCCAAGCATTCTAATGCTTTCCCCATTTTGTAGTTTTATTCTTTTTACTGTTTCTTTTTTCTTTATGAGCATTGCACATTTTTCAATGCCAAAAATCCATTCCTATATCCTAGCTGTATATCCTTATTATTTGTTCCAGAGTCTCCAATTCTTTTTCATTTTTTTGCAAATACTTTTATATCCTCCATGTATTTTAGGTGATTAATCTTGTGAATTTGTACACTTCCTAAGTACATAACTGAGTGGCATCATTGCTATAATGAATAGCAGTAGTGAGAGAGTGTTTCTCTTGAAGATAACTCTCTAAATTTTTGCTTCTGCAAGGGTTTGTTCTCCTGCTGTCAATTCCATCCTCCAGTTTTTTTGTTGGATATTTTGTACATTTTCAGACACTCTAAGCTAGTTTGTGGGAGCATATCATAGGCCTTTTTGTGGTCAGTACTTTTTTTCTGCTTTGTTTTGTCTTCTTTGAGCATGTGCTGGTGTATATATTATAATTAATTTGTTTCACTTGTATTCTTGCAACATCTTTTTGTTCTTTTAGAAATAGTCTGTGGCACACAAGTGAGTCATAGATTTCTCTTTTCTGTGTGATTAGGATTTTCCATATCATAGATAAATATGTTATCTGTCAATAGTTGCCTAGAATAGTCCTTTTTTTGTGGGGTCTTTCTGGATCAGGATAGTTTTCCCTTTGTCATTTGTTTGGGTATGCTTGCTTCTTGTAGGAATTTACTCAGTTCAAGAGCCAAGATGGATAGACATGAATTTTTCAAACCAGAATCCATGTATGCCATCATGGCTTGGTGTTTCCAACTTCATATTTTTTGAGTATTGCTCTTAGCAATTCCAGGTGTATATGTTAGGATTAATAAAAAAAAAAAAAAGAAAAGAAATTCAAAAAATGTAGCAGTTCCCCGAAGCCTCTGACAGAAAGTGAAATCTGCGCATGCCTGATAGACTTAGAGATACCAGAGAGACATCTGTTCTCACATCAGCCTTCATTGCTATTACTGGAAGGACCCTCTTTCACTTGGCAACTAGCAATGTTGTGCACCTGTTTGCCAAGTCTTTGTCTGCTGCTAGCAAGCTATGACTGCTGAACATATCTCACTGAAAAACACCTACTAGACATAACTACTGAAAATCACTTTGATATATTTTAACGCCTTGTCTGGGAAACGTGATGTATTTTTCCTGGTTCAGGAAAACTTTTTTCACCACAGAATTGTCATTAAAACTCTAAAATAAAGTTTGGAGTATAAAAGATATCCTTTGTCTTTCCTTCCGTTCTCAATTCTTACAGACCCATAATGGTGACCATCGAATGTGAAATGAACAACATCCCGACGTGAAACAGACAACTTGATTCATAACAAGCTTAGTAAAAAAATCCTATATATGTTTACCTTGAGGCCTTCTTCAGATAATTCTAATTCTTTTTTCATGTTATTTATCCATTCAGCATTTTGTTATGTTCTTCCTGTTACCATATTTTATTCTAAAATTGTTTCGGTTTTTTTTTGCGTCTGGTTGTGGATTTGTTCTTGTGTACTCTCCACCAACTTACTGGTAGAATTTTCTATCTTTATTTTAGAAGGTCTTTCACCAATATCTTTGGGTTTATTTCTTACTGTTATATTGTTAGGCTTGTCTGCAGTTGTCTTTTTTTGGGTCTTTTCATTCCATTGGATCCCTGTGTGTTTTACCTTTTCTCACAGTTTCTCTATTTGTCCTTCTAACCTCATTTTCATACAGGTTTTGTATTTCTGTTCTGATTCCTTCAGGGCAATACCTATTTTATCACTGACTAGTTCTGCTCCAGTATAGATTCATTCTGTTTATTGATTATTATCATTAAATAATATTATGTATATTCAAAGGATAAAAGAATTTTATAGTCTGATGAATAAGGTACTTATCATCAACATATGCCGCAAACTATTATTTTCTCTAGAAGTCATATATTTTGCTTTCTGTATATTTCAGGTGCCCCTGTTAATAAATGTGTCATAATTTTTATTGATGACCTCAATATGCCCAAACTAGACACTTATGGATCTCAACCACCAATTGAATTGTTACGCCAGCTTCTGGATTTTGGTGGTCTTTATGACCGTGAAAAATTGTACTGGAAAGAAATACTGGTATGTATAATATGAGATAAAGAATGTTATTATGCAACATTTTGGTTTTTTGTTTGTCTACTTACTGCATAGACAATACAAATCCAAAACCAAATATTTATCCACAAATAACCTTGTCACTATTTTTATAACCAGAATAATTCTAAATCTATTCTACTCTTTTAAAGTTTGTGAATGCTTGTGCTCAGAGATTACAATGAAACAAAATCAGAGGGATCTAAATTTTGCATAGATATTGATCTGATTTCGGGATCTAATGTAGACTATATTGTATAATAGTATACTGAAAAGTTCTTAGTCCAATTAAGAAGAGAATGACTTTCTTTTTAAGAATTATGTTGAGTTTTTTTTTCTAGAAGAGTTGAGGTGTCCCCTGTTTTGAATTGCATAACATACATATGACTGTAGGTTATGCTCTTCTTGGTGGGTTAAGAACTTTTCAGCAGTCTATCATACAGTCCTTTTTCACTTCTTACTCATGAACACCATTATATAGGTGGCTATGTAAAAACCATGAATTTGGATTCATCTGTCCCACTGTTTAATTATGCAAACTAATGAGAGATAAACTAAGTGGAATTTGTCTTATTTTAGGATGTTACATTATCAGCTGCCTGTGCTCCTCCTGGTGGGGGACGTAACCCAGTTACCCCTCGACTAATGAGACATTTTACAATGCTGTCTATTCCACCACCTTCAGAAAATAGTTTGCAGCATATGTTTATGGTAAGTACCTCTTAACCATTGGTGAATATAAAAAAAGAATCCAAATTTCAGAATTTTTAAATGCATCATTATTATTATTTTTTTTTTTGATACTTTAAAAAAAGATCTTATTTCTTTTGCTTTTTATTGCAATTCTCATATCATTATTCTACAGCGAGTTGCATGAATTTGAAATAATGAATGGGCCTTCTTATTTTTTGTCAGAAATGCTGATTTAGTGATTGGAGAATGATTATCTGAGAGTTGTTGGTTGGTTGGTTGGTTGGTTTTATGGCATGTTAACCCTTGTTAGGTTATTTAATGCTGAACTCATTTTTTAGAAGCTACTTCTATTTAATAATCATTAAAATCATTATTATGATTCATAAACAATTATCTTCATCATCATCATGGCATGCTGCTAGCACGGATTTCCCTGACCCTCTCCCACCACTTGTTCCTATCATCCATTGCCTTTAGTAGGTCTTCCATGCTAGATCCTGTATCAGTACAGAGCTGTTGTAGATAGGTTCTAGCCGGTCGTCCTACGCTTGCTTATCCATGTGAGGAGGGTCCACAGGAGTACATCACTAATGAGCTCACCCTTATTTCTCCAGCAGTACCCCACATGTTTTGCTCGTTAATTTGGATAGTTTTCAAGATGGGTGGTAGGTGTCTGTACAGCTGCTGCTTCTTGGGATGCTGCCTCCAGGACTTGTTCAATAAAGCTTGCTGCATTCTTGTGTAATTGTCATCAAGCTTTCTCTACATATGCTTAGTCAGCATCCATGTGGTACATCCATACAGTATTATTGACGCAACTGCTGCTGGAAAAAAAACTGTACTTTATTTTATCTGATCAGTCTGACTTCCTTATGACCGATAGTCTATTGATAGCTGTCCAAGCCTTCACTCGTAGTGTGTTGATATCATTTTTGGTAGATGAGATGCAGCTTCTGAGGTAGTTGAACTTGTCCACAAGTTTCAGAGATCTACCATTTAGTGTAGAGATGTTGACTATTTGATTAATGCACATGAACTCTGTTTTGTCTGCATTGACATTGAGGTCTATGCCACCTGCTACTCATTCCAGACAATGCAGCAGGGATTTGACTTGAGCGGGTGTATTTGCTAGAAGCCCTGTGTCATCAGTGTAGTCTGCATCTTTAATTGTTCATGCAGGGTATCTTGCCTTTGTCAGTGTAAAGTCATTTTCTTTCATTAAATCTACTGGCATTTGAAGCACGGAGTCTAGGCAGCTAATAAACAGGTATGGGGCTAATGTGTCTTCTTGTAGCATACCTGCAACAATGTCAAAGAAGTCTGTGTCTCCATCTGGTCAGCAAACTTTTACTTTCATATTTTTATATAGTATCATTATGGCTGTGATGATTTTTTTTTTTGGGGGGGGACCATAGACCAGAAGTATTTGCTCTATCTTCCCTCTGAATATGGAGTTAAATACCTTTGAAAAGTCTACAGACAATAGTGTTGCCTCAATGGTTTGTGCCTGAATACCTTCCAATATGTGATGTCGTGGATCAATTTCTTTGAAACCCATTTTGGTTCTTCCTAAGAATTTACTCAATTTCAGGTTCTATGCGGTTGCAAAGGAATCAAAATAGTTTTAGAGTAAAATATAGCAACAGAAAGAACATAAAAGAAAGGCCAAATGGATGAATAACATGAAAAAAGAATTACAAGAACTCAAAAAAGGCCCTGAGGTGGACATTCACTTGGAATTGCTTTGAGCTGCACTCTAAAAAGTACCAGGTGGGAAAATGTCAGGCCATGATGGCATAAATAGATTCTGGTTTGAAAAATTCATGTTTATCAATAACAGGCTGGTTCTTGAACTGTATAGATGCTATAATTGTGTACAAACAAATAATTATTATTAAATAGGAATTGTTAATTGAAACCATCTAATTGTGCATAAAGTGTTAGAATTAGATATAGTTACTTGAAGCTATAATTAATTCAAATTATTAGTTAAATGATATAACTAGTTGAAAAAAGACAATAAATAACTTAACAAGGTTTGATGTGTCATAAAACCAACCAACCTTTTCTTAAATTGTTGTTTTTATTCTACTTCTGCTCGTTGTCTGAGCTTTAATAACCACCCTGCACATTAAATAGAGTTGGCCAACAGGTTGTGGCGACTGGTACCCAAATGTTCTTGCTTGGCTGATCTCTTGACAACTCTAGAAGAAAACCTATGCATATTATATGGCAAAAAATGCTCTGCATCCTTGCCCTATTTCAACATTTATTTTATCTATACATTTATTTATTTATTACAAATTATTTTTTAAAGTTTATCCTTCAGCTCTTTTAAAGGACTGATTAAGAATATATGTGATATGTTGCTTTCATCTTTCCTTTTAGTCTATTCTCAATGGGTTCCTGCAAGATTTCACCCCAGCCGTGCGTAACTTAACAGACAGCATTGTAACAGCTGCCATTGACATTTACAACCGGATGAAAACTGATCTACTTCCAACACCAACCAAGTCACACTACATCTTCAATTTAAGAGATCTGTCAAAATGCATACAGGGTAAGTAATAAGACTTTTTTTTCACATTTTTGACAAACTATATTGTAAGGCTTTTAGTGGAATTTAAGATATTTTGGGAGTTTTGATAAATTTCTACCAATAAAAACTGACATTTATCAAAAATTAACAAAATCCTATTATCTATTCTATAATGGAATCAAATGTATTTTTTGTTGGTCCAAAGAGAGAAAAAAGTAAATATTTTGAAATGAATAGGTTCACAAAGAGAATTATATTCTTTTAAAATTTATTTATTTAATTCTTACACATTTAGTTTCCAGCCAATGGCTTTCATCAGAGAACTTTTAATGATTTTTCCAGTGTGGCATTTGGTTTATATAGAGGTCACTGATGGGGTAGTTGTTTCATTTAATTTCATGATAGATTCTTTGTAAGGGTTTGGCTCTGACACACTCTCAGAAAGAGAAAGAGAGGAGAAAATAAAAAGAAAAAATATAGAGCCAACTCCAAAGAGTTTATCAAAGAAACTTCCACCCCATCAACCCTATATAAACCAAACGCTACACTGGAAAAATCATTAAAGGTTATCTGATGAAAGCCATCGACTGGAAGCACTTGGTAAAAACTAAATAAATGATTTTTAAAAGATATAATTCTCTTTGTGGACTCATTCATTTTAGAATATATATATATAATCAGAAAAAGATCAACAAACCATCATTTGGGTATTATAAATCTATTTCAGCTGCCCTCTCCTTAAGAGAAACCAACCTCTTCAGATAGACATCAAACAGTGGTGAGAAAAAAACATTTTTTAAGCTATTAAAATATTCTTTCAATAGATTCTCAATTGTTAAAAAAAAAAGGCTAGGACAAAAAAATATGGGCTAGAATTTGCTTTAAAACTGGATGTAATATCATCGTTTGATGTCATGTATCCTTATATATGTGGTGCCTTCAATAAGTTTCCAGATTTTTTTGTACAGGCATTTAAAATTGTCTTAGACTCTTGAAAATTCAGTATGTTATTGCTATTCATCTTATGAAATGACTGAGCAATTTGCATGATTTCAAGTTCAAATGAACAGCTACAGCAGGAATTGGAATACAGTCTACTAAAGCCTGATTGTCACAGCTGGTGAATTTCAAAAATGCTATCTGGACGTGAGGACACTTTAGAAGAATGATATGCCATAAAATTCTGTTTTAAACTTAGAAAAAATACTACAGAAACCTATGGAATGCTTCAAACTGCTTTTGGGCCATCTTGCATGAATCGAGCATTAGTTTTTGAGTGGCACAAGAGATTCAAGGAAGGCAAGGAGTCTGTGAGGAATGATGAGAGGTATGGGAGGAGCAAGGAAATCAATACACCAGAGTTGATTTGCCAAAGAGTTAGGGTTAGAGTAAGGGTTACTATGTTGAAGTTTTAAGGGAGTTCAGGAAGAGATTCCGCCAGAAGAGGCCAGCACTCTTCAAATCGGGTCAGTGGCATTTCAACCAGGACAATACACCAGTCCACAACTCCATCCTTTTCACAGACTATTTGACCCAGATGGGCTTCAAAACAGCTCCTCACCGTCCCTATAGTCCAGACGTTATTCCCTGTGACTTTTTCTTATTCCTTAAGCTCAGAGGCTGTTGTTATGGGACATTTGAGGAGATAAAAGAGGCTGTGACAAAGGTCATTGACATGTTCACACAAGAGGACTTCCATGGGTCCTTCCAGAAGTTGTTGGTTTGGTACAACAAGTGCATTGCAGCCGGAGGAGATTACTTCAAAGGGAACTAGAGTTTCATGTGTGTACTATCAATAAAAGTGCCCATATGAAAAAAGTCTGGAAACTAATTTAATGATCCTCATATCTAAAAATATTTTAATGTGACTCACAAAATCTTCAGTAAGAAAAATCTTGTCAATAAATTAACCTATTTTAATGTAAGAAAAAACCTCTCTATTTATTTATTTATTTATTTATTAAGGAAAATGTGGCGATAAACACTATTACTAATATCAAACTTAACTTTAGTTTAAAATTTTTATAGTTTTTATTTGATTTCCCTTTAAAATTTATATCTCGTCTTTATTTAATTTCCAAATATTTCAAAGAATCTTTTATTCTGCATACTGCCTTTCTAAATACCTTTAAAATCATTAGTATCATTATGATAATTATTTATCATTAATAATTATATTACTAATAATAAATGGCCCAGTCAGCTGGGCTGCAGAATACACCAATTGCATCTCTGCAGTGGGGTAATACTTCCCCAACCTGTTTCCTAGATATGGTACGAAACAATCTGATGGTGAGGCTCCAGTAATGGAGCTCTGGGGAATGTGGAGTACCCCTTTATTGCCATCGCTTACACGTCCACTCTGGCCTGGAGTGGTAGCACCTAATAGGGTCCTTTCTATTGGTCAAATAGAACAGTTTGATATCTAAACTGTACTTATACAAAACTGAATTGTTTAGAATAGAACTGTTTTTGACATTTAAACAGTGTACTTATGCAAAACTGAATTGTTTGAAATAGAACTGTTTTTATATTTAACTGAGTGTAAAAAAATATTGTACTCATGTTAACCTGAATTGTTTGAAATAGAAATGTTTATGTATAAAAGTGGATTTGGCATTAAATAACCTCCAATAGTTGATATGCCATAAAAAACAACCAACCAACCAACCAATCAACCACTAAGAATAAAAGGTTGCTATTATTACAATTATTGCTAAATCATCATTATTATTATTATTGATATTAATGTTACTATTGTTACATTAACCAATAATATCAATAGTAATACTGATACCATTAATTTTATTCTACTTTTGTCATTACTATTAATTTTTCTATTATTAACTATTATAATTTTTTCTATTATTAACTATTATTGTTTCATCTCTGTACATTTTCTCACACACATATGTATATATCTATATATGAAAATATGCAGAAATGAAAAAACATTTTATTTAGGAGGATATTATTTATTGAATGTTTTAAAAAACATTTTATTCAGGAGGATTTTATTTATTGAATTATTTACTAATGTTAGATGCTTTGGTTTTTACACCTTCATCAGGGCTTGTGAATTATCAAATGAAATGTAAAAAATGAGAAAGTTTTAAAATATTCTATTTCTGTTCACCAGAAATTCCAAACAATAATTGTTTGAGTAATAATCATCATCATCATCATATCGTGCTGGCAGCACGGATATCCCTGACCCTCTCTCGCCACTCCTCCCTATCGTTCATCGCCCTAGGTAGGTCTTCAGGACAACAACCTGTATCCTCACATAGCTGCTGAATGTACGTTCGAGCTGGTCGTCCTGCTTTTGCGCGGCCATGTGTGGGGATCCATAAGAGTACATCTCTTATGAGTTCATCTCTGCTTCTCCAGCAGTGTCCTGCATGTTAGGGTTCGTCTACTGGCCTGCAATGTTTTCAAGGTCAAATATATATTAACTGATTTTAAGGCAGTTTTTTTACACTGAATCCAAAAATCATTCCAGACCATTGGAATGACAAATGGCATGCTCTTCCTTTTACCATTCCTCCCATCCCTCAAATTCACTCATGTTTTTCCACAGATGTGGAGAGCGAATGGCTTATCCTGATCCCCTAGTTTGACTCTAAAGTAATCATGGTATGTCTTCTTCACAAAGTCAGTGATTTTTGCTTGACAGTAAAGAAGAACCACATTACCACTGATATAACAGAACCTGTCAGGGTTATTTTTACACTTGTGATCCATTCTTACAGGAATATAAATGCTAAACTGAAAAGAAAAAAATAAATCAGCACTCAACTCATCATTGACACTTGACACAGAACATTAAAATCAGTTTAAGCTGAGGGATAGACCCTACTCTCTCTAGGTATGTGGTTTGTTTGGTTTTTATGGCATTAAATAACCTTTGGTTTGGTTGGTTTTTATAGCATTAAATAACTTTTGTAGGTTATTTAATGCAAAATCCATTTTTATACAAATGAACAGTTCTATTTCAAACAATTCAGTTTCACATAAGTACACAGTTTAATTGTCAAAAACTTTTTAAATTCAAGCTATTCAAGTGTGTCAAACAGTTCTAATTCAAACAATTCAGTTTTGTATAAGTATAGTTTTTTTATGCACAGTTAAATGTCAAAACAGTTCAATTTCAAAAAATTCAATTTAGTGTAAGTACAGTTTCAATGTTAAGAACAGTTCTATTTCAAACAATTCAGTTTTGCATAAGTAGGCTGTTTACATGTCAAAACAGTTCTATTTCAAGTAATTCAGTTTAGCATAAGTATGCAGTTTAATTCTATTTGACCCATAGATAGGACTCAATCAGGTGCTACCACTCCAGGTCAGAGTGGATTGAGAGTGATGCCAATGAAGGGGTACTCCGCATTCTCCAATTACTGGAACCTCACCATCAGATTGTTTAGTGTCATATCAGGATACTCATTACCCCTCTATTGAGTGGCTGTCAGTGTATTCTACAGCCCCAGCTAACAGGGCAATCTAAGTATGTGGGTGTTAGTAAGTAGAGTGTTACTCTGTATTTAGGTACATATACAACATTGTATGCGATACTAAACATCTGGTACCCACAATCAGCTGTGATAAGCAGAGTCCACAGGGTTTTGAATAAGTTTTTTTTATTGTGTACAACTTGTTGTGAAGTATTCAAGCACATCTTAAAAACCAGACCTGACCAAACACAATGAATGGTATTTGATCTTTGGAAAAAGATTTTTTATTGCAGCCCAGTGTAATTCATTACATAGATATATCATTTTACCCAACAATTCAACCACAAATATCCTTGAAAAAAAAAACTTAATCAACCTTGATTTAAACAGTCATTAAGTCTTTAAAGATAATTAGGAATTTAATTATTAATAAAAACAATATTACTCACATTGACTCCAGAGCAGGGCTTTATGAAATTACAAGTCTTGATTGTAATAAAAACTATGTAGGCGAATCTTATCATTGCCTCGGAAACCAAATTTATGAGCACCTTAGAGACTTAAAAAAAAGAATCATAAATAACTGTTTGGTCAAACATAATTTTGAAACTAATGACAACTTTGATTTTAAATATTCTAAGATATTAGTTTATATATATAATAAAAATTACTAGAAAATTGTTGAATATTGTATCATTTCAAACCATAAATATTAATTTACTGAGACTTGTTTTATTTTTCAATTTATCTCCTTATTTGGTCAGATTGGTGCTGAAAAGTTAGAAAATTCCTTATTTGAAATAATTTGACTTAAAAATTTATATATACATAGATGTATAAATAAAAAGTTGGATTGAACAGACAGAGATAGAAAGAAGAAAGGTTACATTAATAAAGATGAAATGTTTATGAACTAAATTCTATAAATATTAACTTATAAAGCTTGATAGACTGATGTGATATAGATTTTAAAAAATAAATTTTGGAACACTAATTACATCACCCAAATTTGAAACATAACACTAATGGAAATAGAAAATCTTAAAATTTTTTCATGTCTTTCATTTCATTTAATAACTCACATATCCTGGTGAAGATCTAAAAACCAAAACATTAAACGTTGGCAAATAATTCAATAAATAAAATTATCCACTGAACACCTCATGTTTTTTCATGTATGTACATTTTCATACTTTTGGATCTATTTCTAGTGTTTTCCTTCGGTATATATATATATATATATATATCACTAATAACTAAGTACACTCCTCCCTGTTTTTTTAATAAAAATTCAATTTTCTTCTAAACCAAATATACTCGGATTCTGTTGATTCTTGTGGGAATATTATACATTCAAAGCAGGTATCATTAGGTATTATTTATTACTAAACTCTATGACTCTAAAACTCTGTAAACAGAAAAAAATAGTTTAGTTTGAAAATATACTTACTATGTAGAATTTTGTGTAGGGTTGTAGTTATTCTAAGACTGCACATATTCATAATTTTGGTTACAGAGTTTTAGTGCTGTAGAGTTTGGTAATAAATAATGTCTGAAAATATTCATTCTTATGTCTTGGGTTTAATATTAGATTAACTTGAAAAAATTATTATGGGTGAAATTACTTATGAACTGATAATATATAAGTATATGTATATCTATAAACTGAAACGTTTAATGTTGGCAAATAATTCAATAAATTCAATATATATATATATATAGATGGATATATATAGTGTAATACAAATTAAAACCACACATTGCTATTGTGACCTCACCCATTCATAGCAACAGACTGCTTTGATAGGATCAGCCAGAACTCCATGGCCCATATCAGAAAGTGGATTAAGAGGTCCTTACAAGATTCCCTATAAACCCAGTCATTTGCATGTGAAGAGCAACAACAGTATAGTTTGAAAAATAGAAGCTGCTGATTGCACTAAAGATTGCACATGTGAAGGTTATGTTTTGGCATGCCAGAAATTCAAATTGAATGTAAAGCTAGTTGGCAAAAACCCTTTAAAGAAAACAGTTGGAGAGGAAAGTGAAAGAACACCAGCCAGCTCATTGAATACAAAGGTGCCCATGTAAGCTAAGATGATTGAAATCTAAGAAAAGAAAAGAAAGAGCTGTGCATTATCGTAGCAACAATCATGGAAGAAACCCGCAAGATGTATATGAAGTCTGAAAAGAATTGCCCAGACTTTCCATTGACCTCAGAAAATGAAATAAAAAAAGAGATATTTGATCAAGAATCCTATGAGATATCCAAGGAGACAATGAATGAATTAGCAAACCTCAAAACTGAGATAAGTAAAGACTGTTAAAGACATTCTTTTTTAATTATTCTGATCTAAATGTTATAAATACCTGCCCATTGAAACTGAACATATTTTCTCTCATGCATAATTTCATAAACAAACATTTGATTTGTTTGTTTGTTTTTTTTTGTCTTAATCCTTTTCATTATTCTATTGTTCAGTCATGTTTGGTGAATAAATCTTGTTATAAACTTCCACTTAACAATTGTCAGTTGGTCGCTTTGTGGATTTCTGCCTCATTTTTATTTCTAATGCATTATGAGTGATCATCTATGGGACAAAATGATCATATTGGGGTCAGTTATAATTTTTTAGCTGATGCATCATTGCCACTTACACAAGGTGCTCTGCTGCACCTCATGGTATCACCAGGCTCTGATTTATGTTACAGTGTAGGTTTTCCAAATCCATGTTGATATGGCTTCTTCTCAATCTTGGAGTTTTTTATCATTTTATTTTTTTTATTTGTGATAATCAGTTTTTGCAGATATGCAGAAGTTGATTTTATCATTCAGCCATCTTTTAAACAATGCAGATCTTCATATTTCAAGAAGATTTAATAAACAATTTTAATAAAAAAGATTTGATAGATGATTTTAACTAACAATTTAAAAAAAGAAGATTTAATAAATCATTTTAATTAGGGAGATATGTAGATATTAAATGTATGATATTATTGTGTTATTCTTTGATACATTCTGAAAGTCTTTATTGTTAAAGACATCTCACAGTGCAGCTTTGAGGTGTGTCTTTCTTAATAAAAATGGTCTGAGTGTTGCATTAAAAATGTAGCAGAAATAAAATGAAAGAAATCAACTCTTAATAGTAATCAAATTTCTTTCTTTTTTTAATCAATTTATTTTTTATCTGTAGGAATTTTACAATGTGATCCAAACAATGTTCGAGATGGGAAGAAATTGTTCCGTCTCTTTTGCCATGAGTCTATGCGTGTCTTTCATGATAGGCTGACCAACATGCAAGATAAAGATTTTTTCTATACCATCATGTCTGAAATAGCAAGCAAATACTTTGGTGAGGTAAGACATTTTGATTTTATCCTTTTTTCTTTTTTTGATTTGTTGATTTCTTTCTGAGAAGTGGGAAAATGATGGATACAAAATCATTGTTTTTTAAGCTTTATTGTATTTTTCAGATAATTGACAAGACACTTCATCCTCAGAATTTTCAATCTGTCTGTATGTCTCTCTCTCTTTATATATATATATATATATCATCATCATCATCATTATCAAGTCACACTAACAGCATGGATTTCCTTGACTTTCTCTTTCCATCCATCCCTATCCTTCATCACTTTAGACAGATCTTCCAAAATACATTCAGTATTGGGCCAACACTCATGCATTCATGTGTAGTGGTTCATAGAAGAACATCACTTATGAATTTGTCCTTGCTTTTTCATCAATGTCCTGCATATCTTGTTTATCTTACTTGGATAGTCTGTGAGATGAGAGTTAAGTTGCCCTACAGCTGCTGTTTTTCCAGGATTTGTTCAAAACAGCACATAACATTCTTGTGTAGTTCCCATCTCGCTTTTTCTCCTTGAATTTTGTTAGTATCCATGTGTTTAATTGAAATAACTCCAAGACTCATGTGTGACAACACTCGTGCTTTATTGCTGCCATCTTTTTCTGATTGTGTCCCAGTAAAAAGGCCCCTTAAGGCATTACCAATATTGGGCCGCTTATGTATATAAGTCGACCAACATCCCCCATACATACAAAAGTCTAAAGTGTTCATTTTATGTGAGTTGCCATTCACCATATCGGTTGGGTGTCTTGCCTGCAGTGACTCTCTTCAGACGTGGTTTGTCTTTCAGCCATGTCTGGTTGTTGCTGTTTGATGTTTTGTTCACTGTCATTGCTGGTGATATCTTGTTTGTGGTTTGTTTTCGTCATGTTGCTATGTTTTGGTTTAGTTGTGAGTCTTAGATGTCTCCTATTTCTCACTAGTCTTTTCCCATTTTCCAGTTCGATCATGTATCGTCTGTATTCAAACTTTTCTATGACAACTGCCCTTTTCCAATATTGGCTCTTGCCATATGGCTGCACAGTCACCTGGTCACCTTCTCTTAATTCTATCAGGTCATGGGTATTTTTGTCATAGTATTTCTTTTGATGTTGTTTTGCCTTTTGTATTTTAGTTTTTGTTTCTTCCACATTAAATGGGGATAGAAATTTCTTCATCGTAGGCAGTACACTTCTCAATTGTCTTCCAAAGAATCTCTGTGCTGGGGACATTCCTATGGATTTTGATGGTGTGTTGGTGAATTCTAGTATGGCCAGACAAGGATCGCTGTTTTCATTATTACATTTTTTTATGATGCCTTTTATTTGTTTTACAGCTGATTCTGTCATTCCATTGGAGTTTGGCATCTCTGGTGAGCAGGGATTCCATCTAAATCTGTATTTATGGGCTAATTCTCTCATCATTTTGTTATCAAATTCAGGGCCCCCATCACTTACAACTTCTGGGATGCCATATCTCATGAAGTGTTTCCTTATCAGCTTGATTGTGTACTATGATGATGTTCTGTGAAGTCGATCAACCAAGGTGTAATTGGAGAAATAATCCACACAGACTAGGTATTTCCTTCCATCCAGTGTCATGGTATCGAGGCCAGTACGTTGGAATGGGTATTCCGGCACTAGTGTTGTGATTAGTGTCTCTTTGCTATTTCTTGCAGAATATCTGCTACACTGTTTAGAGTTGATATAACATTCCTGTAGTTTGTGCCTCATTCCTGGCCAGAAGATTGTGTCTAGGGCACGTCTCATGTTACTTTCAACTGCTAAATGGCTTGTGTGTGCCTTCTTCTTCATGTCGTTTCTCATTGAGGCAGGTACAAAGACTCTGTCTTTATAAAATATTAGATTATCCTTTGTTGACAGGAAGTCTCTGAATTTATACAGGTGCTTCAACTGAGGTTCAAGGACTTTATATTGCATTGGGAAGCCTTGTTTAATTAGTTTTATGAGCTTCTGTAGATTCTTATCTTCTTTGGTGGCACTGACTAGCCTGTCTCTGGTCTGTTCACTTACAGCAAGAAATTCTAATAGATTCACTTCACTGAAATTAAACTGGAAATTGTCATCCTCTACTGGGGCTCGCGAAAGAGCATCAGCAATGATTATGTCACTGCCCTTTTTGTATGTTATTTTGTAGTCAAACTTTTGTATTGAAAGCACCATTCTTAACAGTCTTTTTGGTACTTCGCTTAGAGGCTTGTTGCTGATTGCTTCTAATGGTTTGTGGTCCGACTCTATTGTTACATGTCTTTCGTAACAATAGTCACTAAACTTGTGTAGTCCAAACACAACAGCTCTCATCTCTTTTTCAATTGGTGCGTAGTTCTTTTCATAGTCGTTCCACACCTTTGATGCATATGATACTGGTTTTCCATTCTGTAGGAAGACAGCTCCCACACCTACATCAGACATGTCAGTCTCTATCGTGACTGGCTTTTCTAAGTCATAGTAAGCCAAGATAGGTGTGTTTGCTATAGCTTTCTTTATGTCTTCAAATGCTCTTTGTTGTACCTCCGCCCATTGGAAAATCTGGTCCTTCTGCGTTAGCCTTTTTAGAGGTTCATATTTTGTCGTCAGTGAGTGATCAAATTTCGAGAGGTATTTAACCATTCCTATGAAACGTCTTAGATTATGCAAATTGCGAGGTGCTGGGAACTCTATGATTGCCTGTATTTTTTCTTCATCAGGCTTCAAGCCTGTGTTAGTCAGTGTATGACCCATGTAAGTGACTTCCTCTGTGAGGAATTTGCATTTGTCAAGGTTAATTTTTATGTTTCTTTCTCTGCATCTCTGCAAATATGCCCGCAAGTTCTGGTTGTGGTTATTGATGGCTTGGTCTGAGTTGTTTCCAAATCCTTCAACCAGACAGTCATCTTGAATAATGCTAACCCCGTTTATCCCTTGGAACTGTTCGATCATTTTTGTTTGGAATGCTTTGCTGGCTGGTGTGATACCCAAGGGTAATCTTTTGTATCGATAATTGCCCTGAGGCGTTCCGAAGGCGGTCAGTTCTCTTGCCTTGTCGTTCAACTTGCAATGCCAGTATCCACTTCTTACGTCCAATTTACTAAATTTTATTGCGTTTTTATTTGCAAACCTGTGTGTGATAGATTCCAAGCTTGGTACCTGGCAGTGGTAGTTGTTGATCAGTGCCTTGTTTAATGGTTTGGGGTCTAAACATATCCGAAGTTTTCCGCTGCGTTTTCTTTCAATCACATAGCTGTTGAGCCATGAGCTAGGTCCTTCCAGTTTCTCAATTATATTGTCCCTCATCATTTTTTCTAGTTCTTGTTTAAATTGTTTTTCCAGTGCAAATGGGACACCTCTTATGGGTTGTTGTATAGGAACTGTGCCTGGCTCTATTTGAAGTGTTAGTTCGCCTTCAAATCCACCAACTCTCTCTTCAAAAACGTCTGGGAATTCTAGTAGAATCCCTTTGATGGAATCATCAATGTCTAGTTTTCTGATGTTTTTATAGCGGTGCGGTGAAATGGCTAATTGTTTAAAGCTATATTTTTTAAGGCAACAAATGAATTACGAAACTATTCTTTATACAACACACAACAACAAAAGTTTTTATTTGCAGCTTTGAGGCGGTTTGTTCTTGGTGCTGCAAGACTCGTGGTGGTTAGGCTTGTTGGATGTTTGAGACGAAATGGTTTAGCGGGATGTTGAGATGGCAGCGAGTTGGACGTGTGAGGGAAGTATTCAAGGTCACCGTGTAGTTTTGTGTGTCTGGTAATTGGGGAGAGTAGGCGTTATCTCCATTAATGTGGACCAGAGGTGAAATGGGAGCTAGTGTGTCGAGAGCGGGCTGACGCTCAGATCGACATAGCCAATTTTGGGGTGACATAAAGTTGTGCCTGTGCGAGGCATATTGAATGTATCTAATTCATATTCAACTGGGATTCCTTGGTCTAAAATATATTAGACGCAAAGAATCCATAAATTAGATGGTTCCCTCGTTGAGTGTCCATGTTGCTGCTGCTTGGGTTAAAGCCAATCCTGGCCATAGCTAGATTTTTGTGTCTTGTCTTGCTCTTGTTGAGGATGTGCTGATCAATATAGAGTAGTTCTCCTGTGCCTCTGGATCCTTTGCAGTCTTCTTTCTGTTCCTCATCCACATCTTGTTAGTGAGAAATAGATCTTGGCTGTTCATTTTGAGTGCTAGTCTATCATGAATTGTGGTGAATTTCTTGAACCAGAATCTATGTATTCCATTATGACCTGGCATTTTCTAATTTGATATTCTTTTTAGTGTCATTCTTAGTAAATCTATGTATATTTCCCCTTTCAGTCCTTCTTTAAGTCTTTCTCTTTTGCCATGTAGCTTATCTATTTGGCTTTTTTGTTTTTCTCTTGGTTGCCATATTTTACTTCAAAATTGTTCAGCTTCTCTTGCATCCAGTTAGTATGTGTTTATGTCATTACCCCCAACTTGTTGGTAGAATTTTCTTTTGTTGTTTTATAATGTTCTGTTTTGTCTGTATTGTTTTACTTTTTGTCTATATCTTTTTAATCTTCTTTCTTTTGCCAGTACTTTCTGGTTTATTTCCTCAAATTGTATTGTTATTTTTTTCTTGTGTTGCTTTTTCCTTTCTGTCCCAACATGTTCCAGCATTTTTCCTTTGTTTTATCATTTTTGCTTCTTTTCATAGCTTTCTTATCTGTGTTTTCAGTCGAATTTTCCATCCAAATTTTGATTTTTTGTTTGTGTTCTTTAAAGAAACCCCAATTTTCTCACAAACTAATTTTGCTCCTGCATAGATTTGTTCATTTAATTTGATAATGTTTTTTTGTTGGTATATATGTTAGTACTTGATTTATTTTTTCCGTTTCTATCATAATTGTTCTCCATTCTATGTTTTTTAGTGATGGCAACATTGTCTTTTGTTGATTCATAATTCTCTTTAAATTTTCTAAATTTATCTTTTGTTCTTGTGTTGGTAATTGCTCTGCATTGTTCGGGGTTGTGATGTTTCTATTTTCAGAAATTGGCAATTCGTTTCAGTTAGAGGGTTCTTGTTTGTCAGTACTTGGTGTGTCTGATATTGTTTTACTCCCTGGTTCATTATTTGTTTTCTGGTATATTTCTATTGTTTAAAGGTCAGAAAACCAACCTTTCTTTATTATTGTCCTAAATTGGTCAGCGAGTCTTTGGCTTGTTGTCTGAAAACTATTGTATTCTTGACAGATCTCTATCATTCTTTTTCTATATCCTCTTAGTGTAGGGTTGCTTCTAAAATAGCAGTGCAGTGCAAGTTGGTTGTCTTCCCTAGTCCATATTTTGTATTTGTGTCTCTGATTTGTGTGGTTTCTTAGATCATTGTTTGTGTAACTGGAAAAAGAACAGCCAATATTCGCTGCATGAGGATTGGGTCTCCCATGTTAGCTATCAGGAGACCATCTGCCGATCCCATTATCATCATTATTATACTCATGAGTTTTTTCACACCAGTGTTAGCTGATGGTCTTTCACTGGAATCTGAGTGACTACAAGTTTCCTTAGGTCTCTAGGACTTCTTCATATTCTGGCCTTAACAATGCAGTTGTTTGGATGCTCTTGATTCATCCTTTGATTTCCAATTCTTCCAATCTCCTTTCCAAGCTGTTCCAAATGTGTTAATCACATTAGATATCACTATCACCCACATGTTCCATAACTTTTTCAGTTCTCTTGCAAGGTTTAAGTACTTATCTCTTTTTTGCTTTTTTTTTTTTGCTTTCTTTGTTTTTTACTCTAAAATCCACTATACAGCAAGTTCTATTTTTTCTAATATTATTATTAGGTCTGCTCTCCTGGTTGGGATCAGGTGATCCGTTTATATCTTAAAATCTCAGGGAATTTATGCATCTCATTCTCTAGGACAGATTCTGGTTTGTGCATATTCCATTTGTTAGTATGATCAAATTTCAATTTCTTGCACAATTCCAAGTGAATCACCATCACCACCAGTTTGTGTCTAGCCTTATACTCCTTTTGTGCGAGTTTGCTACATTCACTTTGTATGTGATTAATTGTTTTATATTTCTCACCATATAATCTACACTTGCTATTCTGTTGCATATTATTGATTTTAGCTTTTATATAATTCATCCTTAAGGAGTTGTTTTCTGCTGTTATCAGGAGAGAATCAATTTCTTTCATAAGGTTTCCCTTTCATAGCCATGTCCATGTTTTCTTGTGTGAGATTTTACCAATTTGTCACTTGAAATAACCATACTGTTGTTTTTCTTTACATTTCTGTTACTTTGTTTTTTGTTTTTTTTCTATTTGTTCTTATATTGTCAATGTGGTTACTGGCTGCTGTATTTAGTTTTCTTTGCTCTTTTTAAGGTTGTCTTCAATAGATATTGGCATTTTCTAATATGCTATGAAGCTGCACCATTATATTTCTTTTAATGTCCTCTTTTGATTCCAATTTTATTCTTAGGAAACAAGAAAAATATCATGGAGCTAGATCTGGTGTATATGGAGAAGGTTTCACTTGCGCAGTCCTGTATTTTGCTAAAAACATTTTGTTAAAAAAGTATAACACTCCTAATGTAAAAGTATTGAGAGTTGGCACTGATATCACTTTATTATATAAATTGTTTAGTTGTGTTCACAACTGAAGATTTAAACTTTAAACTTCATTCAGTTTAGAAAATTTAAAGCATCAGTTTTGATCCCATCTATGCTTATCATTTGATATACTTTAAATCATTTCTAGATGAATTATTGTTATAAAGTGTATTTCATTAAACAAGAAAATAAGTAGTTTTCTTAGTGGTAATAAATCAAATACAAAACAACAGTCAGGTTGTATTCGATAAATGGTGTTTGTCCAAATCCAGTTCCACTGATCTTAATTTATTAACTATATATATACACATTGGAATAACACATTTTAATACAACAGGAGATACGGGTTTACCTCTACAATAATTATAATACAAAATGCAATTTAAATTCTCTGTAAATATTTTTTTGTAGTGTAGGTAGGAATGAAATATTTTCACTAGAAATCAGTGCTTGAGAAACCCCCACCAAAAAAAATGAGGAAAGAAGAGGAAAGTTTGGAGAAAATTCTGATATAAAAATTGTGTAAACTCTACAGAAATGGAAAGATTTGTGAAAAGTTGTAAACAAAAAAAAATTGTATTAGAATTTTTTATTTGAATCCCTATCAAGTTTAATAATCTACCAAAAATCAATTAATTATTGAATTTTGTCTATATTTTAAAATATTTTTCAATCTCTGGCTGAGAAATCTGTGGCTTCAAGAGGGTGACTGCAATAACTAAATTTGCATATTTTTATCTCTATAAAAAGAAAATAAATGTCTTTTCTGAAGTTTATTCTTTCTTTCTGATCTGTACTGTACACTTAATCCTTTGAACCTTTGCTTTTCAAGTAAATTGTAGCTGAGCTCACAAAAATTTTGAACACAAAATGCATGCAAACTTGGCTCTTTGTTTAAGGCAACTCTATTAAAAGATAGGCTGAGAAGAGTAACTATAATAAGCTTTTTATTATTAACATCTAATATACTCAACCTGAACCTGAAATATTGGACTTAGAATGTATGGTAAAATAAGATTAAAAAATAATAAAAAAACTCATTTAAAAAAATTATGTTTCTTTTTATTGAAAAAAAATAGTTCCTATACTTTGATAAGCAGACAGTCTTTAGAGTACAAATAGTACCTACTGTTACTTTGTGGTCACCCGCTTAAGTACTGAATAGACTCATCACTACTTAATTTTGTAGAAACTAGTGCTTTCATTGTGACTTTTGGTTACAATCAGGAAAGGTTTTTTTTAAAATTTTAATGGGTTGTTGGTTGATTGGTTGGTTGGTTGGTTTTATAACATGTTAACTCTTGTTGGGTTATTTCCTGCTAAAGTCTGTTTTTATAGTTGTGGTCTCCAATTATATATGTGACAAAAATGTTTTTTCACTATCATTTTAAACAAAATTTATGGCAAAAAATCTGAAAAATTTATTCAGATTTAAAAATTCTCCTTATTTATTGAATGACCCTTGTATAATAGATTCAGTCTATATTTATTCCCGTCTACTTTTAGCCATGTGCCAGACTAGGTCTAATTTAGAATTTCAAAACCATTGAAGTAAAGATGACATGAATGAAGCAAAGATCACACACACAAATTGTTCCTGTTCATTTAATCCATTTCTTTATAAGTGCTGAAATTGAGTCAGTCATATGTTATTAAAAATACAGAAAATAGTAAAGAAAATAAAGTAATGCATGAAAAAAGGGTTTACTTGACTAATATAACTTACCTGTAAGTGATTTATGCAACAACAAAAAATGAAGCAAATAAAAATATAATTATGCTCTTATTTATGGGAGCAAGCAGAGACCACTGTTTTCTTAATCTTTAAAATTTGCTTTTACCTATACTTTTTGTATGCTTTTTTCAGGTAATGAATCCAGAAGTACTACAAGAAAATCCGATTCTCTTTGGTGATTTTCTGTCTGTGACAGCTGAAAGAGAAGATCGGCTGTACGATGAATTTACTGACATACGCAAAATCCAATCCAATTTACAAGAGGTTAGTGATGTTTTTCAACTTGGCTTTTTATTAAAGGACATAGCATTTTTAAAACTGAATCCAGCTGAGATATCTTGTGTCATTCTACCTGACCTCATATCAGATTTATATTCAGTTAGATAACCCATGATCCCATTGACTTTTCATTGTAACTATGGTCGATGATGGTATTTTTTCTACTATTTAAGAAAGAGTGAAGAATTCTGATTATTATTTTTAGTTGTTGCCATTATATTGATAATTTGGATGCTTAAAAAGGATATTCAGAGCAAAAATTATCAATTAACCAGAAATAAGTGTAGATTACTTTATTTTTTGCAATAAAACCTTCCCCAATTAATTATTTTTTTAGCTGAAAAAAATCAATGGTGCAAATTTTTCATGCATTTTTAATGATAAATATTTGGATAGATTAATTTTTATATATATTTTTAAATATTAATATATTAATATGAACAGAAGCAATATTTGAAAAACAGAAGAAATTATATTTAAAAACAAATTTGGACAAATTTTAGGTTTATTTTATTCTTTATACTTTTTTCAATTATATTTTGAGGCTATTTTCTAATTGTTACAGCCAAGGATAAGTTTTAGAACAATCTTTTTATATTTTTAACTTTTTTTAATACATTTAAGATAAGGTGTTAAAAAATTGGTTCCATCGAAAGTAAATAGAATTATAAGAAATACTTATATAAAAGGTAATGATATTTTCATGATATTTTTTCTTAGAGTGTTTTTTACCTTAGTCTGCTTTATCCCTCATTGATATTTGGTATATTTTTGTCATTGTACGTGTGTGTGTGTGTGTTGGAGTGGCTTTGGATTTCACTAACAGTTATTTATCATCTGTATGTGTGTGTGTGTGTCTTGGAGATTTTTTCGTGTGTGTGTGTATGGTAGTGTGGTTTGAAATTTACAGGTAACTATTTTTTTCTAATAATTTTTTTCAGTATATATATATATATATATATATATATATATATATATACATATCTATGCATTTTTGTGTATATATTTATATATATATATATATATATATATGTTTCCAGCTTGATGCTTTTATCAGAGAGCATGTCTGGCACAAGGTCTAGTTAATGGGGTATTCAATGAGACTTTAACTAACTGGTGTTTCTAGTTTGAATGGTTTTTACTTACTTATGGTTTTTTTATGAATGCTGGTCCTCCCGTTTTTTTTTACAGTGAGTTTCTCTTAGCCTATTTTATCCCTCATTTACTTTTGATATTTAATACGTTGTGTGTGTGTGTGTGTGTGTGTGTGTGTGTGTGTGTGTGTGTGTGTGTGTGTGTGTGTGTGCGTGTGGGTGTGTTGGAGTGATTTTGGATTTCACTTATAGTTATTTATTCTCCGTGTGTGTGTGAATGTGTGTCTTGAGATTTTGTGTGTGTGTGTATATATAAGTGTATGTTTATTTCCATTTGTGTGTGGTGTATGATTCCTGTTTTATTCAACTTTGGTACAAATTTATCTATAAAATTCTTTTCCTTTATTTGAAGTAGCGTGTAGTTATTGATTTGATATATTGGCATTATTTTAAATTTACCTCGACTACATTGGTATATGTGTTTCAAAACATTTAATTTTCTGTTTTCTTCAATTTGATGTTAGACTTGTGTAGTAATATCCTTGTATTAAGTGCCTGTGTTGTCCCTATGTATATTTCTTTGCATTCACTACATTCAGTTTTGTAGACTACATTAGGTTTTTATTTATATTGAATTTAGTTTCCGGATTTTTAAAGGTATAAAATTTACCTTCTATAATTATATCACATATTTTGCATCATTTATTATTGCATTTGGTAACTCCTTGTGTTGTATTTTCTCTAAATGTAGAAGAAGGGAGTATTCTTTTAAGATTTTTGGGTTGTCTCTAGCTTTTAATGATTTTTGTTGTGTCTAGTATTTCTTTGATTTTGTCCTTATTTTTAAGTTCTAGATTTTTCATCATTTTCTGTGAATAGTTCTGGATTATTTTTGTTGTAGGTTGTGACGTATGCAAGAGGTTTCTCGTAGTTGTGTTTTTTTGGGTTCCTTAATTCTCTTTGTGGTATTTTTTCTGCTAGTTCCAGTCCTTTATTTAGTGCTGGTGTTGGGTTGTGCTTAGTTCTTTAAGGCTTGTTTTTATTTTTAGGTTTTTATCCCTGATTATTATGTGTATTCTACATGCTAGAGTGTAAGGGATGGATTTTGTACAGTTTTTGGGGTGGTGGTTTTCAGAGGTATTGTTGGGTGTCTATTGGTTTGTGGTAGATATCTGTGATGATTTGGCCATTTACATTTTTTATAAGGATATCTAAAAATTCTTTTGAGCTGTGTTCCATAGAAAATTTTATTTTGGGGTGTAGGTCTTGTAGTAGGATAAAAACCTCAAAAAAACCTCCCCTTAAAGAGAGACACACCACCCTATACTAGAGAGGTTACCCAACAACACTAATAAATAAAGGATTGGAATTAGCAGAAAAAATATCACAAAGAGAATTAAGGAACCTCAAAAAAACACAACCGCGAGAACCCCCTCGCATACATCACAACCTATTGGAACTATATTCATTCTTGTCACATGATGGATATTTAAATATTAGTTTTAAATCTCATTTTTTGGTTTAATACAATATTTTCAGAGAACAGACATTGTCATTTTTGTTTGGGGGTTTTGTACCTTAGAAGCCTCTGGTTAATTATGTGTAAATATGAGTATGTTGGTAATATACACAAATAAGAAAAAAGTTATTGTAAAATTAAAAAAAAAAAAAATTTAAAAGCATTTTAGAATATTTATAAATAGATTAAAAATCATGATTATTTTAATGAACAGTTTGACAAAATTTGACCTAAACAACTGAATTTCTCCTTTTCAGTAGTGAGACCAAGTTGCTAATACTTTGCAAAAAGCTGTCTCTCTTTCTCTCTTTCACACACACACACACACACACACACACATTTTGAAGAAACATATTTTTTCAAATATCCAAAGGAAATGAGAAGAAACATGTATTATTGTGTTTAATGGCCTTAAATTATAAAAAAGTTAAAATCATTGATTTTTCAAAAATTTGTGGTTTTAGTATCTCGATGAGTTCAACATGCAGTCTTCAAAAGAGATGAAATTAGTTTTCTTTCTTGATGCTGTACAACACATAACAAGAATTGCTCGGATTCTGAGACAACAAAGAGGAAATGCCCTGCTTGTTGGCGTTGGGGGCACAGGAAAGCAGTCACTTACCAGGTAGGTCACTAATTAACTAATTACGAATTAAATAAATATCAGTATTTACTAAAGTTTGGTTAGTTTGACTCAAGGTCAAACAAAAGTCAGTAGGAAGGAGAAGATGTTCCAACAGAGAGAAGAAGTCTTACAAAAATTTAGAATCCTTGCTTTCATCTGGATACTGAAAAATATGCATGACATTAAGTAACATGTAACCTACAATTCTACTATAGGGGAAGTTCTCAAGGTGTAATAGCTATAGTGCTTGGCTACAACTTCAAAGTAAACAAGTTCAAACTCTATTCATGCTATTATGTTCATTTTCAAACTAATAACTTTTGGAAATGTATGACCCATACCCTTATCTCTCCAGCCATGTGTTCATTTATATCACTGCTTCAATTTTCAAGAATGGCTTTGGCATTAAATAACTCATGAAAGTTGATATGCCATTTATCAAAGAAACCAAACCAAACCAATCCTACTATTAATAGTAAAAGATTATGCATTTACTAATACTAAATATTTGTTTCATTCCTGGTAAAAGAAAGTATTTTAAATATTAATATTCTGAGTAGTCAAGCTCTCTCCATTTAAAAGATTTGTGTCATACAATTTTTCTTGAAACATTTTTTCCTATTAGGACTTTTTTCAATGTGTATTTCAATATACATGACTTTATACTAATGAAGTCAATGTGTAGGTTTGTCTGTTCACATCCCAATAAAAAAACTGTAAGGGGAGCCTTATTGACAACCATTATTTCCTTGACCATTTAACAATCCTCACAAGATTGTACTTAATCCTAGTAGAAATGTTGCTTCATAATCTACTGATAGATCACTCTATTGGAAGAGCTTAGAATATATTGACTGCATCCTTTGCAAAGGGGTAAAACCCCACACAAACTCATTGTTAAAGAGGTTGCCTGGTTATGACACTAAACTGCATCTGGTGGTGAGGCTCCAGTTCTTAAGCACTGGGAAATTTTGAATATTTCATTGTTGCCATTACTCTCAGATCCACTCTGACTCAGAGTGATAGTACCTGTTAAGGTTATTAATGGGTCAAATTGATCTTTTCAGAAATTATTAGTATAAGATTGGAATTCATATAGTTGTGTGCAAATTGTTAATGGCTATTGTTAATGGGGTTCAATCCCAGGTTGAGTCATACAAAAAACTCAAAAAATGGTTCTTGATGCCTCCTTGCTTAACACTCAGCATTATAAGGTGCAGATTAAGGGTAAAGTGAAGTAATCCAAGGAAAGGAGTAGCGCCCTCTACTACAACTTGGTGTAGTCTCAATTGAAAGGGGAGCCTTTGGGTCACCTTCGACTTTTTTGTAAATAAGTGATCAAAATAATCTAATAAATATAACTACTATTATTATTATCAGTCACTCTCTCTTATTCCTCTTTCTATCTTAATGTATGATAATACTGATTCTATTTAGGAAGGAGTAAAGGATTTTAATTAGCATTTCATAGTTATCTCTATCATCTTGAGATTTTGGATGATAAAAAATGACATTCAGTATGGACAATGATCACATGAGCTGGAAATAACCTTGTTTTTCAAGAACATTTTAAGTATATTACTCTAATAAAAAAAATTACCATATATGATGTTTTTAGTTTGTTATGGTCACACACACACACACACACACACATATATATATATATATATATGTATATGAAATACAAAAAAACTAAATATTCAGAAGACATGTTTTTTTTTATATATGATGTATGTCAACGTTACTTTTTTTAAAAACCATGTACAGAACTATGTCATAGAAGTTAAATGTTTCTTTTGAAAAATTAAAAATTCTTAGCATTCTTCAATGTTAATAGTATTCCAATACAAACTAGACTGATGTCACTCTTGAGTTTGAAAAATTAAAAAAAAATATATTTTTAAAATATTTTTAAGAATTTTAAATCTTTTGCAAATTCTGAAAAATAACATCTCTGTTTTTGGTTTAAAAACATTTTTTTAAGAACTTTCATAATTAATAAAATGATACCAATTTGAAATTCAGTTTAGAAATCAAAATGAAAATATTTAATGTAAGTATAATTTAGTATTGATAAAAAAATTATTTAGATAAGAGATATTGTTACTATTTCGAACAGATTTAACAAAAGGAGAAAAGTATGAAAAACTAGGTCTTTGTTTGATAGTATTATAATTAGAAATAGTGCTAGATTCAGCAATTTTCTGTGTTGTTTATTATGTATATTAACTTAAATTTGAGAATCTTTAATATTAAAACCATATTTGGTTTCTAAATCATGTATATACAACAGCTTTAGATTTAATTTGATTATTATTATTCTTATTGAATATGTTCTATATTGCTTTTGATAAGTCTGTAACATTTTGGATAGCCAAGTCGTTTAGATTTTTTAATGTGTGTGACTGAATTTGTTGGTAAAATGATATATTTATGTAATCAACTATTATTGGAAGAATTGTTTATTCTATTAGTATTGTTGGTGTAACTCTTTTGTTTGTGAATTTTAAAAGTTTTTATTTTAGCATTCTATATAAAAGATTTGGGAAATTGAAGTTGTGCAAAGAAATTCTCAATATACTCTAGTTCATCATTCAAAAACTTGAAGTGATCCTCAAATTGAATAACCTCCCCAGAACAAAAACCCATCAGAGTATTTATTAGGAGAAATTTCGCAATATCCTCTAACACCATCCTGACCACCTATATGTCTTCATGGATGGCTCCAAAGACAATAACAAAACAGCATGTGCAACTGTTCTAAATAAAACAATCATTAAGAAAGCTCTTTCAAGAGAAAGCTCCATCTTTACAGCCAGCAGAAGTCTGAGCAATAGATCTACCACTTGACATCATTTTGAAGAGCAAACTCAAGAAATTTATAATATTCTCAGACTCGCTTTCTGTCTTACTATCATAAAGTAATGAAAAACTCGAGAACCTTCTCATCATTAAACTGTTATATGCTAGATCCCAAGCCACATTGGAGTGAGAGGAAATGAAAGAGCAGACTTGGCAGCCAAATCAGGTTTAGATCTGACTCATGACAAATTCAGGATTCCGTATACTGACTTAAAACCCAAAATCAACAAATTCCTTTAAGAAAAATCACAACAGTGCAGGAATAATAACATCCACAATAAACTCTTCCAGGTCCAGCCCACTTGGGGAGAATGGAGATTAGCTTTCAGAAACTCAAGAAGAGAACAAATCATTATATCTCGATTGTGCATTGGTTATAGCAAGGCTTACTCACTCTTTCATACTGAAAAAGAAATAACAACCACAGTGTTATAAATGTCAAACACCTTGCACCATTAAACATGTTCTCATAGAATGTAAACGATTTTCTCTCATCTGAAAGTGATTTATCAAGGTGAATAGTTTGGGCAATCTGTCTGACATTTACATCAAGGACCAATTTATTAGAGGAATAGTAAACAATGCACTCCAAACTGATCTACTAGCAAAACCTCGGGTGCTAAAATCTCTAGACCAGAATGTCTGTCATGCTGAAGCATTTGAGTTAGCACAAAGGGACCAAACTGCAATAAGTGACACTTGATGTAGCTACAATCCGGTAAAAAAAAAGACTGCACTGACCAAGAGAGGCAATATTGGCACTAGCAACACTGCTACTCACAACAATAACATTGCTGAACAAGAACCCTGTCAAGTCTGCATAGGTTGTGGAAGTTACCAACATAGCACTCCAAGAACAAGAGCCTGTTGTTTGACATGTCCAGTGTGGGATCAGACGTGCAACACTTGTGGAAAACTTAACCATTTTTCAACAAAGAGGGAACATCGCTGAGCTGTGATAAAAAGTTTTGAAGATGAAGAAGCTCCCATGAATATGCTCATTGCCCATATCTTGTTTGACCAAATAAGGGGCGCATTTGTGTCTACAGACGGCGACCAGGTAACAAAAATAAATGCATCTGTAATCCTGTTCTCACGAGAGGGGCTGCAAGTATCCCTAGTTGTTGTAGTACTTCACTAAAGGTTTTCCCCAATAGTGGTGCCACCATTTGCATTGGGGGACCAAAACACTTATTTACTATGGGCCTCACAAAGGACAACCTTGTCCCATCATGGAAGATCATTCAGACAGTTGGAGGTTTCATTCTCATATAACAGGGTTGGCTGCCTGTTGAATTCATGGTTAGAGGAAAGAAAACCAAACAAGCCTTCTACATATGCAAGGACATCCAGCCACTTTACTTTAGCTGAGCAGCCTGCATTGATGTGAGAATACTATATGAAAATTTTTCAAACCCCTTAGCAGACAAATATAAAGAGGAACTCCAACCATTGACCACTTTCATAACCGAGTGGGGAAGATTTATGTATCTTAGGATGTCTCAAGGTTGTCTTGCATCTGGAGATACCTATACCCTCAGATACAATGAAATAATCAAATTATATCCTATGCAAGGTGAAGATTGTAGATGATACCCTGCTATATGACTCTAGCATTGAGGGAGCCTTTTATCATACTTTTGATTTCCTTTTCCAATGTGTGAGGAATGGAATTGTGCTTAACACTGACAAATTCCAGTTCTGTCAGGATGTGGTACAGTTAAGAGGCCTCCAAATAACTCCTTCTGGAGTGACCCCTTCTGAGTCCATGATGCAAGCAATACTCGATTTTCCAGTTCCAAAGATAATTACAGACACCAGATTATGGTTTGGGCTCATCAACTAGGTAGTTTGGGCATACTCATTGGGTACAGTCATGCTGCCCTTTTGGGACCTTGTCAAACAGAACTCCAAATTTGCTTGGAATCAAAATCTTGAGGACGCATTTAAAGACTCCAGAAAGGTGTGGCAAAGTTTGATAAGGACCATGTAACTTGCCTTGCCCCAGATTGGAGCAAAGAAGGGAGGGGATTCCTACTTCAGTCAAAGTATTGCCAATGCACTATTGAAAAAGCCCCCAATCTGCTGTTCCAAAGGTTGGCGCCTGATATTTGCCAGCAGCAGATTTTGTACAGATGCTGAGTGCAGATATGCATGAATAGAAGGTGAGGCAGCAGCGATAGCATGGGCATTAGAGAAATGCCATATATTCGTCATGGGTTGCCCAAACATCATAGTGGTCACAAACCATGAACCACTGAAGGGGTTATTTGGTGATTGAGATCTTAACAAGATCCAAAATCCCCTGCTGTTTTGACGGAAGAAAAAGACCCTGTGATATCAATTTACCATCCAGCACTGCTCCGGGAAGTGGCACAGAGGCTCTGACATAGTTTCCTGCCACCCAGTGGCTATGGTGCAGCACCTCCTCAATATGTTTCAAGCTCAGCCATCTCAGTCAGATATACAGGAGTCCAACAATATAAGCGATATAATAAAGTCAACAGCCTTGATGGCAACATTTACAGGTGGCAATAATATAACCATAATATCACCAGACCTAATCCGTGCAGCGGGTTGTGGTGATCCACAATATGAGAAACTAATAAGTGTGATACAGCAACGCTTCCCAAGGACATGTAATCTTATTGCACCTGAGATCCATGAGTATTGGGAGCTATGCAAAGTCCACTCAATCAAAGATGGAACACAACAGGAAAAATCATCACTGCCCTACCAGATCGACAATATCGAATTAGGGTTGATGGATTAGAAAGGATCACACTTAGGAACTGCCGCTTCCTCAGAAAATGCAAACTCAAGCCTGCACCAACCCCAATACCCAGTGCAACACCAGGACTAATAACTCCCACAAGCAATAGTCCCCTCTTGCATCCCTATCCCTCCACATCTTCCAGTAATGGCATACACAGCAATTGAACCCCCCAAACAAACCTCATTTACATCGCCATGCCTTCAATTGTCGAGAATTCCTTGAGCTCTGTACAGGTTATTACCACTTAACAAGCCAGGCCTAAAAGAATGGTACAGCCTTCATACAAGTCAGCCTACTTGTGGCGGGGATGTAGAAGTCACTGCTCTTATGTGAAGAATAAACAAGAATAACAACACTTACTGGCTCAGCAGCCCCAACTAGTGACCAGCTGGCAGACAAAAAATAAAATAGGTGGTCACTCAATACCAAGCCTGTAATGCCTGTAACAAGTCTGTGTATATACACTAATATACCCACCCACTGGGCCAGCCACCAATAACTGTCCAGAGAATGGACTTAGCCACTTTTGAATAATGGAATGTCCCAATGTCCATATAATATTACTTCAACTTGTAATTCATTATTACGCATATGAGCACTGACTCATAGCTACTGAGCCTTACAATAGAATTTCAACAGATTTGTGATATATGCTGATATATGCAAGTCCTTGGTAATCAGCTAACAATGGTACAATGAGAGAACATCCCTTATGATGGGGCGTAAGTGGCTGTACAACTGCTGTTTTCTGAGGTGCTACTTCCAGGATTTGTTAAAAACAGCATGTAGCATTCTTGAGTACTTCCCATCTAGTTTTTTCTCCATGTGTTTTGTGTGCATCCAGGTGGTGCATCCACTCATTAGTACTGACATAGACACAACTTGGAAGAAATCCTGTATTATCTTATAGGAAAGATCGATTTCCATATGGTCCATAACTTGTTAGTTGTAGTCTATACCTTCTATATGCATTTGATGACATCATTTTCAGTAGATGAGATATTGCTGCTGAGGTATGTGAACTGGTCTTCTAATTTCTGAGGCTTACCATTTAAAGTTGAGATGGCTCCTTCTAATTTAAAACATATGAACTCCATTTTATTTGCATTCTCATAGATGCCAATGCCTCCTTCTGCTTACTCCAAGCTATGCTGCAGGGATTTGGTTGGACAGGTTTATTAGTGAGAAGTGCTGGATCATCTTCATAGTCTGTATCTGTCATTGTTTCTGTGGGATATCATCTCCTCTTTGTCTTTTTTAATGTGAAACTGTTTTCTTTTATTAGTTCATAAATTTAGCATACAATATTCTTGGTTAAATTCTTTCTGTGTTCTTTTGTAATTTTAAGGCACAAGGACTGAGAAGCATTCCTACACCTTCTGTGGTGTTATTAATCAATGTTATTAATCAACAGATGCCAATACAAATGTCCATTCACAACCAGTATCATGGTATTTCATTTGCTCACAATTGTGATATCTATGTTTCTGTATGTATATGGTTTGGGCTCTGTAGCTGATTTTTTAAACACTGGGACCAGATCTCCAACCTCAGCTGAATACACTCCTTGTTTACTCATGTGAAGTGTGATGTAGTTTGGAAGAATGGTTTTAATTAGATTCATGGTAATCTTTCAGTGACTATTTTTTCTCATCAATAATTACACTTATTGATGAGTAGTAGTAGTTTCCTGACTAAACTATTTGATCCTGGCTGTTAATCTATCAGGGTCCTCCACCCAGCATCTGTTAAAGAGAATCATTAACTGATATTTGGATTCATCCACATCACTTCACAATCATCATGCTACATTGCATGGTTTCTATTGCTATATACATGTGTTGATTTATATAATACTATCTTCCCTCATGATTATGGAGGCAGCATGTTTGAATATTGAGGAGTTTTACCTCTCCAGGTTGACTGAGGTTTTATTGTCACATAGTTGAACATCTCTGGTGTTATGCTTGTAAGGTTTTGATAGTGTGAGTTTTCCTTCTTAAAAAAAAGTATCTACCTTTTTTCTTAAGATTTAACTCAAATAAAGTCCAGCTATCATATTTTATTTTGAATATAGGATCAGCTTATTATGCTCAGACTACATTAAATTTGGTGTTTTCTAATGCATTGTTAAATCTTTTCTTCATTTATCTATTTTTCATTTTTTGGGGGTGGGAGGAATACCTACATAAACTCTAAGTCTTTAAAAGCATCTAATAAAACAAATAAATATATGAATGCTCCTACTTTACCATTCTTATTTCACCTAATCGTCAGATTTTTTTGATGGAGTAGGTTTAATTTCTGTCCAGTTTGAGACAATTTTTTTATCCTCTATTCAAAACAGACCAGTTGAAAATGATATAAAAGAGTAGTTAACAGTTTGATGAGCAAGGAAAATTTTTTAACTCTTCATACACTACTCAGCCTGCATATAAACCAGTATTTTCTTCTGCTCATCTCAAATTGAATGGAACACCTTGATTTTACTTATACATTTGGTTGTAGGGAAATTTTTGGGGAAGGAATGTTTAATATGGTTAGAAACTTGTTGTTAGTTTATATATATATACATATATATATATACACACAAACAAAATGAGAATTTTAGTGCCAATTTTCTAAGAAATTCTGACAAGTGAAGACTAGTCTACCTGTTAAAAACAGAAAAAATTAAGTGGAAATTTGTCTAAAATTAGTAATATTATCTGATGTAAACAAAGACAATAAGGTGAAAAAAGACTTATTAGAAATTGATAATAATATGTAGAACATTTTTAAATTAACTGAAGAAACTTATGATTCGATTACTAGAGGTACAGTTTCATTATTATCTTTGTGGTTTGTAGCAGAAAATTTACTGTCATCATTTCTAGGAATTTTTATATCAATGCATTTGTGTTTCATTTCAGATTAGCTTCTCACATCTGTAGCTATAATTGCTTCCAGATTGAGCTAACTCGTGGATATGACTACTCTTCCTTTCATACAGATCTGATAAAACTCTATGATATGGCAGGAGCCAAAAATGAAAACACAGTCTTCCTTTTCACGGACACTCAGGTAGTAGACATTTTGTTATTGGACATTATTTTACCTAATCGACTGGATGCTGCAATATGAACATGAACTTGAATAATCTCTAGTTTTACTGAACCTAAATTAAACTGATGCTATATGATTTTAAAAAACTTTGTTTTGGACAACATTCTACGGATAGATGAACTCTGGCCATTTGGAGAAAAAGGCAAAGTGATTTGCTGTAGGATCTGATAAATGTTTACTGTGTTGATAATTCTATATAAAACAAACTGTTAAAGGTAATTTCTCCATTCATTTCTATTCCCATTATCTCAATCCAATGTAGCTGCCTCATTCATGGCCATATTCCAATATGGCTGTAACCAGAACTACCATGTGTTTTTTTCACTGAAATCACTCTAAGTGATGATATCACAGCAAACAATTTGCATATTTACAATATCTTTAAATAATTTCTACTAAAATGACCAGATTCTTTAGTTATGTGATTTATTTGGCTCACCACAAGGCAGAAATGTGAAACAAGGTCTGTTTAGTGTGGGTGCCATCCAAGAAGCATGTTTTTCTATGGATGGATGCAAAAATTGTTCATGTTCCATTAGAATTCCTTTTCAAGCTTACCTCAGGTGCTAGGCAATCAACCCAACCCTTACCCTTTTTCTGTGAGGGCTCAGGTGCTGGAATTGAGCCATAAATATAATCAAAACCCAACTGGCACAGAAGACAGTTGGAACTATACTCACTGAAATTACACAAAATATATGTATGAAAATTGCACCAATCTTAACTATACATAATGTTCTAAAATAAATCTGTGTATATACCTAACAAAAATGAGTTAAATATAATCTTATAATGATAAAAGAAGCCCAAAAACTTGAATTGAAGATTTTAGTTTTGTGAAGTAAGTAACTTGATTTTGGAGGTAGATATATTACCTTGTTTTTGAGAAAATTTATTTAATTTTTTGCTGGGTTGTTGGATTTAACATAGTGGTAATGTCATTGGTTGAGAAAGTCAATGTTGAAATCAACATAATTACAGCTGAGAATAATCATTAAATCAGTAAAGCAATGACTTATAAAAGGAAAAAATTAAAAACGAAGAATAAAAATTATTTGTTTTCAATCTCATTTTTTTCTAATAACTTTTTTCCTATTTTTTAAATAAGCAATTATATAAAAATCATAATTATACAATTATAAAGTTTGACAATTATAAAAGTAAAAAATATCATATTCAAAAATAAATTTGTGAAATTATGATTATATTTCAAACTGACAGAATTTAGACCAAAGATAAATATTAATACAACAAAAATAAAACCTTGAGAAATTATATTTTAGTATTTGTATTTTGTATTTTTTTTATTGTTGATAATCTTTGGTCCAAATTTTATCAATTTTTAAGCCGCAAGCAAAGCTTTTTTTAAAGTATTAATAACTTGGTCTCACTAGTGCATAATGAGAACTGTGTTTTTATGGTAATGCAATAATTATAATCCTTAGTAAATTATAGCTTCAAGCATGTTTGCTTTGAGCAGAATTTTGTGTTACTGTAACTATAGAAGTTTTCATTACTCTGTGGTGAGTTTTTATCATAACTTCCTTGTATGAATGTGTCACCTGGCTGGCTCATTCTGGGTCAACCTTGTCATGGCAACTAAATATGAATGTGTCAGCCATGGAGTTCACTCGACCACTCAATTTCTGACCTTCTCAGGTTGGAGATCAAATCTGAACAAAATCACCTGTCTGCCCATGTTGTGATTTTAGATCAAAACAACTAGATTCTGTGTTCATGATGAAAGCTGAAATAACTGGATCAGCTGATCATTCAATAATAAATAAAATTGAAATAAAAAAAATTGAAATCTAGAGAATGAACAAACACAGGATTGAATAAGGAAATAATAATAATGTTTTTAGTCAGCAAAAGAACAATTAACAATCACAAAATAATTGTTGTTATTTCAATGTTCTATTCCCTGTAAATACAAGCAAATGTCTCTGAATCTAGCCCCTATCTTGTGACGGTCAGTCTAAGTCCACGGTCAGTCTTTCTCCCTTAGATTCACTAAGTGTTCTCAATGCATTATGTTAATCTTCAGCTTGTTCAAACAACAGAGATTTGAGAGGCTCTGGATGTCTCTGAGTCTGGTGCCAGGCCCTTTTGATAGGAGCCTCAAGTCAAGTCTGCAAGGTCTTTCACTACACTGCCAACTGTTGGCAAAAATCCAGTTTATATAATGCCCTCTCTTTGATTAAATCTTCAACAATTAATTCCATTCACTGTTGCTTTTTGCCACCCCAACAGTGAATCTCTGTGTCTGCTACTAGGAGGGGGAGGTTGGTTGCCTCTATACAATTTCTGGTCTGACTGCTACCATAGAGCTTCACCTCCCTTTCTCTTCACATTTGCTTTCTATCTTCTCCTCTGCAAGGAGACAGCCCTTTTCCCCTCATGTGATTCATATGTCATCAAAATTTACATTCTTCCAAAATTAGCACAAAATTTTCCATTTCTCCAAGGTTGATTTTTTTCACCTGGACTAATCTCTCTGTAACCTTTTATTTCCTACTCATCATTTGTTTCTCTGATTCTAGCTTTTCCTTCTTTCATTCTGGTTCCCTGGTTAGAAAAATCAATTTAAATGCTTTTGTAATTTTTTTGTTAGCCAAAAATTAAACAATATTTCTCTCTTCCTTCTCATGGTGACTATATATTGCATCACTTTAAAAAAAAATGTACTGCCTTAATCTTCAAAAATCCATACCAAATATAGTTTTCATTCTTAAATCTAGCAAGTTAGACTCTGTAGCCCCAATCTGCTCTGTTACACCTTGGGTTGAATATGAGAAACTGCACATTTTGAAAATGATAAAGGATTAAAAAAATTCAGAGTTGTGATAAGAATAAGCTAAAAATAAAAAAGAAATTCTAGTCAAAATTAATATAGTTGTGAAGAACCTGGTTTTACTCCAAGATCCACCTTAACTGGGGATTGTTGGGCCTTTTCAGATCCCAACTATGAGTCAAAGAGATCGGTTTGAAAATCATTAGTATTATATAGGAATACATCAAACCATATAACTGTGCAAACAAATGATTATTATTAGATAGAGTTATTAATGCTAGATTAAAATACTTGAAAACATTTAACTATATGCAAATTATTTGTACTGAAGAAAAGTTACATAATAATAATTTACGAAGGATTATTATTATTATCATTACTATTATTAGTTATTTGAATCCATATAATTACTTGCAAATTATTTTTGTTAGATTGAATTATTTGAAATCATATAATTGTACAAATAAATGATTAATATTAAATAGGAATAATTACTTTAAAATGTATGATTGTGTATGAATTATTGATATTATATGAGAATACTTGATACAATATAACTGTGTTCAATCACATAATTTTTATAGTCATATAAAAAAGTGTAATAGAAAAATAATTATACTTGGCCCAGCGGTTAGAGTGTTCGCCAATGGCCCGGGAGACCTGGGTTCAATCCCAGGTCGAGTCATACCAAAGACTTTAAAAATGGTACTTGATACCACCTTGCTTAACACTCAGCATTATAAGGTACGGTTCAAGGGTAAAGTGGAGCAATCCTGGGAATGGAGTAGCGCCCTCCCCTACACCTTGGTGTAGTAGCTATCGAAAAGGGAGCCTTCGGGTCACCCTCGACTATGGTCGCTAACTTTACTTACTTATTATTATAATCAAACATTTCCAAATGAATTGAATTTTGGAATTAAATAATCCATAAGGGGTTGATATAGCATTAATTAAATAAAATTGATAAACCAAAAATTATACTCATTATACTAGTTAAAGAGCTGATAGAATAGTTTATTATGCTTCAATTTACTTATTTTTTATTTTTTAGATTGTTGTGGAAGAATTCTTGGAAGATATTAACAACATTTTGAACTCTGGAGAAGTTCCTAATCTCCTTGCCACTGAAGATCTTGAAAAATTAATCATAGCGTGTCGCCCAGACGCCAAAGAAGCAGGGATTCCAGAAGGCAGCAGAGACCAAATTTATGACTTTTGCATTAACAGAGTCAGGTTGTTTTTTGTTGGAAACTTCTTGGCAATGTTTTCTTTGCTGATATACTTTAATTACTGTAACTTATACATACCCAATATAGAATTTTAAAATTCTGACAGTTGAATCACTATTGTGTCTTTGATACTGTCAACATATTTTTGATGATCTGTTTAGTAATAGTTCCTACCAATCCCAAGCACCCTGGATAGTGGATGTGTTGGACATTTGTCATGGAGGCAACAGGGGACTAGTTAAATCATTGCTGAATCAAGCCTGTAAAATTCATTGATTGGCTATAGGCAGTCATGTTTGATTTGAAAGGTATGGTTGGATTCCAAAAGTCAGTTGGGGGTTCCATGAATGACAATCAGATGCATTTTGAGGGTTTTAATGTTTAGAAGTCTCTATAAAGGGCTTAGAAAAAATTGGAAGATGAAAAGGGTTTTCTCATTTCCATGAAGGACAGAAAATTAGTAAAAAGGTTGGCCTAATACATAAAAATATAGATAATAAACATGGTAACTAAACAATAAATACATGTTTATCAACTTCTTTCATTACCTGCACAGGAAAAGACTTTTAAGTACTGTTCAGGAACAAGTGCTGGTGGATCAGTTGATGTATGTTACTTCCTTTGACTTCTTCGTTTTCTAACATTGTTCTCTATCAATTATCTGATCCTAATCCCATTCACACAGTACACTTGAGGGAGACCATGAAATGGATAGGGTGACAATATTTAAAAGACAGACATTCAGTTGTCTTAAGAGGATTGAGATATTAATGTTTATTCTGAATTTTATTGATAGTAAAACCAGTAGTTTTGCTGTTCGGATTTATTAAACAAATATGAGGTGTGTTCAAAAAGTATCAGAACTGAAGCTGTATTTACCAAGACAGAAATAAGAAATTTATGAATCCTTAATTTTCTCTGACTATTCCGATGAGTTTTCTATTGGCTGAATCATCTCTGACACTACACATTTGATAAATTGCTTTGTTGCGTATTTCCTCCAGATCATCTAATTGTACCATTTGATATAAATTTTCAGTTTAAGAAACAAAAAAAAAATCCCATGAAGCTACATATGACAGATGTTGCAGTTTTGGAATATTGTGTTTTACCAAAAAAGTCCCATTCAGAAAGGATCAAAACTGACGTATTGGTTATTTCAAATTTACTCTGAGTCATCTAAATGCAATCTAGACATCTCAACTTATGTCTAGAAATTATCATTTTATTATGTGTAAGACATCTTCATTTAAATTCTAAAATGAAAAAAGAATTAAAGCTACTGGCATGAATCTTTTTGATTATACTTTGTATGTTAGAAATTATATTACTCTAATGATTACATGTTGAGTAACAGTAAATATTAAAAGAATTCACCGAAATTCATTTTATAAATGTAATGATCATGTCTGGCTTGAGTAATATTTAGTCGTCTTTGTTGGAAAACTATGTATCTTTTGAAAGAAGTAAATCATGTTGAAATGATTTTTATGTTTCAGGAATAATCTTCACATTGTTTTGTGTATGAGTCCTGTTGGAAATGCTTTCAGAACTCGTTGTCGAACTTTTCCATCCCTGGTCAATTGTTGCACCATCAATTGGTTCACAGAATGGCCAAAGGAAGCCCTTTTTAGTGTTGCCAGGTCTTTCTTTGAGGAAATTGATCTTGAAAACTTAGAAATGAAGGTGAGTTCATTTGGTAAAATCTATCAGGAGAGCATTGAAAATTATGATTAGATTTAACCAACATCAAGTAGAAAAAACAATTTTACTTTTTCCTCTCTCTTTATGTTATGTGTGAATATATATATATATGTGTGTGTGTGTGTGTGTGTGTCTGTGTTTGTGTGTGTGTTTGTGAGAATGAACCTAACAATGTGGCAAATGCTTGGGTTAAAAATACATGCCTATACTACATTGTTAGGAATATTCTTCATGACTTTAAAAAAAAATTGTGTAAAAATTCTTCTGGATATTATTGCATTCTTCTGACATTGACATAAGACTGTAAGTAATTAAGAAAAATTTATAAAATTAAGAAATAGTTCACTATGAAATTACAATTTTTGTTAATTGCATATATATATATCTTTTATTACTTTGAAATAGACTTGCAAAAATAGCTCTTTGGGCTCATTCTGAAATGCCCTACCACTGGAGTTGCCACTTTAAAAAAAAAAAAATGAAACGCAGTTTCTTTCAAGTAGCGGTCGTGTTGATACTGCTGTATGGATGCACCACTTGGACGCTAACAAAACGGTTCGAGAAGCTAAACGGCAATTACACAAGAATGTTGCGAGCAATACTGAATAAGTCCTGGCAGCAACACCCCATAAAGCACCAACTATACGGCCACCTGCCTCCCATCATGAAAACCATCCAAGTTAGACGAACCAGACATGCAGGACACTGCTGGAGACACACATAAATATATTGATTATTCCTAATAGATGAGAAAAGCATTTATTTTATATATATTATACATACATTTTTAATATAATTTCCTTCATTATTATTGTTCTTAATTAAATAGTGAATATTAATCGTTTAACTTGATGATTATATAGTGAAAATTTCAGATTAAAATTCTGCTAATAATTGTGTGTCATACAGTTGACATTGTGATCCAGCTTTGTATATAAATAGAAGTGACTTTCTTGTTGGTTTTATTTTTAAATGATTTTAGTCAGTGAGGATTCTTAACTTTTGGATGTCAATAACAGCTCTCATAATTTCATTTCCAGAACAAGATTGCTACAATGTGTGTCGAGATCCATACGAGCATTACTTCTATGGCTGAACGCTTCTATAATGAGTTGAAACGTCATTACTACACCACTCCAACAAGTTATCTGGAGCTAATTAATCTTTATCTGTCAATGTTGAATGATAGAAACAGGTAAGAAATAGTAAAGTATTATTCTCTGCATTTGATAGATTATATGATACTTTTAAAAGATATTAATCTTTATTAGATAAACTAGTATAGTATTCATAAAACATTGTGGGTTTATTCATACATAGTTTGGCACTACTACTGTTACTTGTGATCTCTGCATTGTGTAAAATCAAAGTGTTACTTGCTGGTTCACGTTTTAGGAATAGAGCTCTACTTTTTAACTTGGCTACAAACAAATTGTTATATCTGTTTTATACCGGCAATTAATTGGGCAAGCTAATCTTACTGATTAATATAACTGAAATGACTTCACTTCTAACGGAGTTACCCACTCTTGTGAACTGGTGCTAGACGAAGCTAACTTTAGTAAATAATAATTTAAAAAAAGAATTATAATTTTCAGCCAGAAACTGGAATATGAATATCATAGTCAAATTGTCGTCATCATGATTTGTACTTAGATGGTCACTCATCTTCCTTTAATACTGTCATGTTCTTTGATTTCATCAGCTATGAATCTCTTTGGTCATGCCCTATTATTGAATATATGACAGCTGCTAACATGTAAAATGAAGATCGTAGTGCTCATATTTTGCAATTATAAAAAAACCTACTGTCTTTAATGAAAAACATCATCAAAACCCCTGTCTTACATGGGCTTAAACACCAACTACTGATAATTGTGGCAAATATTCAATGATCTCAGCTGCCATGAAAACTGTTAAAAACTTTGAACTTTCTAAAGCAGAATCTATGTCTTTTAATTGATTTAAGATGAAGCTCTATTAGTTATCATAATTAATAATCTTAACTAGTATTATTCTTAGGAAGATGAAGAATTATAGTAATCAAAATGATTAATAATAACGATTAATAGAGCTTCATCTAAAATAGATTTGAAAATGTACTTTTAACATTACTGGTGTGTGAAACAATAATGCCAAATATACTACCAACTATTTGACAGAACTATTGAGTGGCTTTGTAGGTGTTATTTGAAGTTCTGTAATATAACTCAGCTCTTGTAGCACAGAACCAAGCTTCCATAAGGCTGAAAGAGACGTGAATTTGAATCTCCCCAGAAGTTTATTCTTCTTTCTAATGCATGCTGTTTCTTATTGTCCTAGAAGTGATAGAGTGAGATGCAATACAAACTTGAATTAGGAAAATTAGGGATAATACTTGTTAAAATGATTAATAATGATTACAGATTGTATAGTTTTGTAACTGATACATTTTTTATCTTGAAGGACCATAAAAAATGCTCGTGAACGAGTTCAGAATGGTTTGATAAAACTTTTAGAAACAAATGATTTGGTTGCCAAAATGAAGGTGGAACTTGTAGCTTTGGAGCCAGAATTAAAAAAGAAATCTGCCCATACTATTGAAATTATGGAAAAGCTAGTTCTTGATCAAGAAAAAGTTGATGCTGTAAGTATTAGAAATTCTTATTTCTCTTATTGAGGTAATTTCAGATATATTCCTGTAGCTTTTATTCTTTTTATATATTTACTAGTTGTTTATGTGATGTATGATTAGTGTAATAGTTAAATATATAAGTGGTGTAAAGATTAAGGAGTAGCGGAAAGGTTAATATTTGTTTAGATTTCTGAAATAAGGAGTTATTTATATTATTTACATAACTTGAATTATTGTCTTCCTCATTGTTATATTTTCAATAGTAAGGCAGTTGCATCTTCTGGACTTCTTTAAGTGTCTTTTATTAGAGTTGGTAATCTTCAGGGAATTTAAGAGCTAGAAAAAGGACTAAAGGTGAAAATACATCTCGATTCTCTCAGACCAACACTCAAAAAAGAACGAAATTGGAAAACCCCAAGCCATGATGGCATACATTGATGGTTTAAAAAATTCACTTTATCTATGACAGACTAGCTATTGAAATGAACAGATGCTTACAAACCTGAATGGATGACCAAAGCAAAGACCACTCTAATCCAAAAAAAACCCAAAAAGGAACTGCCTCCCCACTACAGACTCATAACATGCCTACTGGTGATGTGGAAAATACCAATGGCAGTAATTAGGGAGGTTTAAGATTTGCTTATAAGCTGAGGACTGTTTGCCGAGGAACAGAAAGGATACCACAATAGGACCAGAGATACAAGAAAGTGTGACGGCAAATTGACTAAAATCCCAAAACGGGACTTTATTTTCGCACGTGTGAAGACGGGGCAGGTTGGCACTTGATCCCGTATAGAATAAGTCCTCGTTCAGAGTTTTTCTCTCAGGCATATAAGACCTGGCATATTACGTGAGGGATCAATTTTTAGAGCCAGACTGACCGCCGCTGGCAAGGGGTTCCAAATTTCACACTATCATACACCCACCAGGCCGCTAAACTTCCTTCCCCTCCACTATGGAAGAATATGGACCTATAGGTCTTAGTCGTAATAATATCATATTGTAGTAGTCGGCAACTCCGGTTTCCCGTGTGATATTTTAGGAATTAATAGGACAATTCTAAGCAAGATAACATAAGGCGAATAGAAGCTGGAAAGGAAGCATGAAATAATAACATAGACCACATGGTAACATAAAAGTACATGCATTCCTTTACTACAGTTATATACACTTTCAAAGTGTCAAAACATATAATAATTGGACAGTCCACGAATATAAATGTCTTTTCTTGACTTTTGTCTTTCTTCAAATTAAGAGAGAGAGAGAGAGAGAGTGGTATACAAAATTTGGGTATAAAGGAAAAATGGCCCCAAAGTTACTTATCTTATTTTTCGACAGGGTTCCACTGGAGAATCTTTCTTCTTTCACGGGCAACTAGACTTTGCTCTGTTTTTAATACTGGCTTGAAGAACTCGGGTCCCTCATGTCTCAGTATTCTTTTGTCTTCAACCCGGAGTGGAATGGCTATGGTTCGTCTGCCTGCTACGGACCCTGCTCAAAAACTGCCTTTCTTCCTATTTACTTCCGCTGAGGGGAAGGGGTCCCCACTTCCGTTTTGGGGTCCCAGCCAATCATTTGGCTTCTCTCTCTTTCCCCTTCCTGTGTCCGGCGACCTGAGGTTACTAAGTACCAACACCTGTTGATACCCCTCTGTGACCCACATTCCTCCCTAACGGTCACTTCTTTTGACGGCTAGGTACTGTTAATTTCAACGGGAGGATAGTAATTTTATCTCCCTCCTCCCAGTGGGATATCACGTGACACCTCCCTGCTTAAGAGAAGAAAGGGATAACAGAAATACCATTAAAAAAAGGTAATTCATTTCACTGTTCTCTCTCCTTTTCTTTCCCCTTTTTTTTCACTTTACTTTTCTTTTACCCCTTTCTTCTTCACGCTTTGACGAATTCTTTCCTTTTCCTTTTTTCGTCCTTCCCAATTTTCACCATAGAGGAAGACAATTCCTCTTCTCTTTCTTTTTCTCTCTCGGCTTTTGGCCGTATCACGTTTCAACCTTAGGAGGTAAATTCTTTTTCTTTTTTTCGTCATTTCTGACGACTCTGTAAGCTTAATTATCAAGCTCTGGAGAGAGAAGTTTCCTTTTCTTTTCTCTCTTTCCCCTCTTCGTCACTTGTTGACGCACCTCTTTCTCTCCTTTAGTTTCTCTCTTTTCAACATTGGGGACGAGAATTCCCCTCCCTTTAGTTACTCTCTCTCTCTCTTTCTCTCAACAACTATGAAAGAATATTCCGCTACTACATTTTCGTCGGGCGTTAGAGAAATAAACCTGGGTATTTTTTAATTAATTTCTCTAAGCCCTCTCTCTCTGAAACAGACAACTGGCTTAATTTTTCCTCGAATTTATTCGGCATTTCTGAGTTCTTAATTTTTCGAGGTGGGCCTTCTTGACGGATATATCTCTTTAATTTGTTTGCATGACACACTTGTGTCTGCTTCTTTCCCTCGTGGGTATCAATCCTATATGTCCTCTTGTCTATTCTCCGTGTTACTACATAGTGACCTATATATTGTCCACCACAGTGTGGTCCTTTAGGGGGGTGTCCTCGTGGTGTAATGGTTAAAAGCGATGAACTGCGGAATCGTAGTACGCGAGTTCGTACTCCAGTCGCGCTATTACGTTCACTTTCGGGCAAATACCCTTGGGAAAGGTATGAACCCCCTTATTCTCCCTCCAGCTATGGGTAAATAGTAGGACGGACTAGGTTCTTCAGCCTTGGTGAGGCAACTAGTCTAGGAGAAGGAAAACTCTGATTTCAAACCTGTTAAACTCCGCTTAAAAATTGACCTTGTGTCATATCCTACCCGAGCGGAGGGGTTGGTAAATAGTACCACAGTGTGGTCCTTTATTTGCGGAGAGTAGCAGGACTTCGTCGCCCTTCTTAAATTCTTTCTTCTTAGCCACTTGTGAAGGTTCTCTCCTCTTTCTCTTATCTTCTCGATAAGTCTCAGGGAACTTATTCCCATTATTCGTTGGACCTTCATTCTTTCTCTGACGACTGGTCCTTTTGTCTTTCTGTTTATTGAGGTATGGAAGGTTCACTTCTTTCCTTTCCACTTTCTCACTCTGCGAGCGACTATGTCGTTTGTGCCGCCCACGTGGCTCAGCCGCCATCTTGTCTCCATGTTTGGCGTTCATTCTCGCCATCTTTTTTCTTCACTTTTGGCGCTCATCTTCGCCATCTTCTTTCCATGTTTGGCGTTCATTCTCGCCATCTTTCCTTCTTCATTTTTGGCGCTTATTTTCGCCATCTTGCATGGGTGACACCTTTTTGTTTTTACTTCATTTCCCAGTATGAGGGAAATTCCTCTCATAGGTAGTTTATCTACCACACCAACTTGAATTGGTCCATTTTTCCACTGGGACTTTAGGGTTATTTTACGAAGCGGTATTTTTACCCTCTTTCCGCCAATACCCTCTATCATCACAGTCTCACGTGTTGCTTCTATTACCCCTTTAGGTAATTTATTTCGTAGAAGTAATGACTGAGATGCTCCTGTATCACGTAAAATTGATACTTCTACTGGTCCTCCATGTGGGCCTCTTATCACACCTCTCTTCGTCCAAGGTCGATAAGACTTGTTCCCTCTAGTTGTTGTTACAGCTCCTTGAGGTTTTCCCGACTGGGTCTGGTTTCTTTCAGGACCTTTTCCAAGCTGACACCTTATGGCTATGTGTCCAGCCTTTCCACATTTGTAGCAGACCACTGTTCTGCTGCTACTTTGGAAGGTCCTTCTATTTTCTTCCTTAGGTCTTCCTTCAGGGCTTAACTCAGCTTTAAACTTCACTCTATTTCCCGTGAACGTTTTTTCCTTCGTTTTCCGGTGTGTGAGGATGTATTCGTCTGCCAGTGCGGCCATTTCGTAATTCACGTCAGTTTTTCTTTCACTTAGGTGAACCCTGACTTCTTCTGGCACACAGTTTAAAAATTCTTCAGCTAATATTAGCTGCCGGAGTCACTTCTTTTGATGGCTAGGTACTGTTAATTTCAACGGGAGGATAGTAATTTTATCTCCCTCCTCCCAGTGGGATATCACGTGACAAAAGCTACTCAATATTGATCAACACATCCTCAAGGACAGTAAGTAAAAGTAAAGTTGGCGACTGAAGGCTTCCTTTTCAATAGCTACTATACCGAGGTGTAGGAGAGGACACTACTCCATTCAACTTTACCATTGATCCTCACCTTATAGTGCTGAGTGCTAAGCAAGGCGGCATCAAGTACTATTTTTTGAGTCTTTGGTATGACTCGACCTGGGATTGAACCCTGGTCTCCTGGACCATTGGCAAACACTCTACTCATTAGGCCAATGGGTTTTTTTTTACTCACTTTTTACTTAAGGATAGTAAAATGATATTGAAAAATCTAGCTATGGCATGGATAGACTACAAAAATGCATATGATATGGTTCTGCAAAGACTGTCTTAAAATGTACTAGATATCCATTGAAGTCATAAAGTTTATTAAAAATACCATAGATAACTGGAAAGTCAAACTGCCAACAGGAGAAAAAAGGTTAGCTGAGGTGAAAATCTAGAGAGGGATCTTCCAGGGAGATGCGCTATCTTCATTACTATTTGTAATGGCAATGATGCCTGGAGAACAAGAAAACTTATGATGATGCACAAAGCGTTACATCGTAGAGATGATGTAGACAGACTTGTATATGACAAGAAAAGAAGGAGAAAGAGAACTTACTAGCATTCAAGATAGAGTCAATGCAGTAATACAACAACTAGAAGACTACATGAAAAAGCATAGAGCAAGACTGATTACAGCGACCAGAAACAATACAGCCAACATAAGCATCAACAGAACAAAAATAATCTGAAAACAAAATGGGAAAGAAAACAACGTTATGGACATTTCAAGTGACAAACAAATGAAATCTCACACAAGAAAAGTTGGACATCACTAAGAAAGGGAAACCTGAAGAGAGAAACTGAATCTCTTCTGATAGAGGCACAAAACAACGCCATAAGGGCTAATTATGTCAAAGCAAGAATAGACAAGATACAACAAAATAGCAGATGTAGACTATGTTGCGACAGAGATATAACAATGCAGTAAATTAGTGCAAAAAGAGTATAAGACTTGGTGATCCACTCGGAATTGTGCAAGAAGTTTAAATTAGACCATCCGAACAAATGGCATATCCACAACGTAGAATCCAACCTTGAAAATGAGATGTACAAAATTCTTGGAATTTTGAGATCATGTAATCTTGGCTAGATATCTAGACTTAGTGATAATCAACAAAAATAAGAGAACCTCCCAAATAGTGGACTTTACTGTTCTGACTAACCACAGGGTAAAACTGAAAGAAAGTGAAAAGAGAGATAAGTACCTATACCTCGAACTGAAAAAAAACTATGGAATATTAAAGTGACAGTGATACCTATTGTAAATGGCATGCTCAGTACAGTCACTAAAGGATTGGTGCAAAGGCTTGAGGACTTGAAAATAAAGGACGAGTGGAGACCATCCAAACTACAGCATTGTTGAGATCAGCCAGAATTCTAAGAAAAGTCCTGGAGACTTGAGGAGACTTGCTGTCACACAAACTCCAGTGGAAGACCATCAGCTAATGGTAGTGTAAAAAACTCTCAAATGAGTAAAATAATCATTTGTCTTGTTTATCTCAGGCTTTAGATGCCTTAGACAAACAAGATATATTCAAAATCTGTATCTTCAAAAATTATTATTGTCCAGGAGTGAAAAATATCAACTTGAGCAAAAATACCAAACAAAATAAAATAAAATAAAAATCTACTAGTTCTTTAAGATGGTCTTAGAATTCTCTGAGTTGCCTCATGGGAGAATGGCAAAGAAGGTTAATAGAAATTGTTGTTGGAGTCTACCTGGAAATTGTGACTTTACTGATATGAGATATCCTAAGGCATTGACAAGGGAATGAGAACCATATTAGAAATGGTCATAAAAAAGCACAAAACCAGGAACTGGAGTTCTTAAGACAGTCTGAGATTGTTTTGGTGAGACTAATGTCAAACTTTATAAACTTTGAGCAATGTTAGAGGTACAAGGATTGTCAGTGATCAAGAACTGATGTATGTATTACTGACAGAGTAGACCTATCATGTGTATAATGTATATTTAATTATAATGATGTTACAGTATAAATGCAATGAAAATCAAGAAGAAAAAGAGTACCATTACACACCAAATGTATGGTTGTATCATAATATGCCACAAATAGATGCTTGCAATGCTATGGTGTTCAAATGGAATTTCATCTTCGTGCAGTCTCAATAGACATTTTGTACTATTTCCATGTCTCGAGTACCAGTTGGACATTTTGATAAGCTTGCCGTGAGAAAAAATAACGAATACACAAAAACCCTGTCTTTGTTCGTTATTATCAAAGTTTATTTACTGCAACTTTTTTTAAGTAGTTATCGGGAAGCAGAGTATGAAAACTGAGTTAACCGCATTAGTTAGACAAAGAGAAACGACATGTCATGAGGAGTAAAAGGGCAGAAACAAACCTTGAATTATCTTCCACATTTTCTCTGGTAGCTCTGAAACATGCTTCCTCCTGGGGTTTGTTCTCACTGCTGCATATCTGGGCTCCAACTGCTGTCTTTATATCATCATGTCCTGCAGCTAACTTTTTCCTGTCTCCTATCCTGCAACCACTGCCTTCTGGTATTTTCATTTGAGTTCCTTTAAGCCAATCAGAACTCATTGTTGATTCACTTCTGATATGTTTCAATTTTTAACCCCAGCATCCCTAATTATTTTACATGATTTTGCTGTTATCTGGAGTTAATGAAAGCATTATTGAATTAATAAATGAATCATATGCATAATACAAATGTATTTTAAGAATATGAAGATATGGATTGTTAGTGGTCAGAAATTAATGCAAGCATTAATTATAATAAGGTAGATATATTTTTGTGTTTGTGTATGAGTAAAATATAAATTCATTACTTGTAATTTTACTATAGAAATGATGAAGGAAGGCATTGTTACTCATCAAAAAATTTGGTATTACTGATAGAATACAACTATTATATGAATAAATTAGAAATATTACCTATGATTTTGCAATAGAAATGCAATGCAAATAGTTTTACTATAGTAATAAATTGAAAATGAGTAAAGGATTATAAATGGTCGAGAAATGAGAAAAGTATAATAAAGAAAATACAGCTTTTATATGCTTATTTTTGATTAATTCTCAAGAAAATTTCTACAAATAAAGATATGGTGTTATAATGTAGCTCTTCTCCTTTGAAGGTCAGAAAAGTGGTGGTTGCAGATGAAGCTCTGGCTAAAGCTAAAGCAGAAGAAACTCAGAACATTGCAGCAGAAGCTCAGAGTGATTTAGATGCAGCATTACCGGCTTTAGAGAGTGCTATCAAAGTGAGTATTAATGATCGGAAGAATTTAGGAGCACAAAGTCAGGCTAGTAAGTGATACAGTAAAAGACTTTGAAAGTGAGTTTTTCCTTGAGATCTTTGTGTTCAATATAATTTTCTTTTTGTCTGTATATTTTTTATTGTTTTTTTTTTAAATCCATAATCCATTCAGTTTACATTCAGTCCATTTTCCAACCCTCTTTAAGTGGTGAGTGTAATGCAGTATATTATTATTGGTCTAATTTGGCACTTAGTGTAGCATATGGGGCTTCACAGTCTTTCATTCAATTCAAACTCCAAGTTAATTCTCCAACCCTCTTCAATTGATGAGTCTAATCCAGTATACTGCATTATTATTGGTCCAGTTTGGCCCTTAGTCTAGCATATGGGGCTTCACAGTCTTTCATTCATACTCCAACCTTCTTTAAGTGATAAGTCTCATGCAGAATATTGTTATTGGTCATGTTTGGCTGTTAGTTTAGTCTATAGGACTACATGTCCTCAGTCTATTCTCCAACCCTCTTCAAGTGATGAGTCTAGTGCAGAATAATATCATTGGTCTTGTTTGGCTTTTAATCTAATGAATGGGCCTTCATGGCTTTTCATTCAGTCTGTTTTATAACACTCCTCTAGTGATGAGTCTATTGAAGAATATTTTCATTGTACATTTTTGGCCCTTAGGCTAGTCCATAGACCTTCACAACCAAATGTTCAATCCATTCCTCAATGCTCTTCAAGTAATGAATTTAGTGTCGAATATCATTGATCAGGTTTGGCCGTTTATCTTGTCTGTTAGTCTTCAAAGCCTTTCATTCAGTCCATTATTCAACCCTCTTCTAATGATGAGACTATTGAAGTCATGCATAGTCTAGTCAATGGGTCTACACTGCCTTACATTCAGTCTATACTACAACTCTTCTTGAATGATAAGTCTAATGTTGAAAATTGTCATTCATCTTGAATCTTCAAATAATGAGTAGTGCCAACTACTGTAATTGACTATGTTTGGTTCATCCTGTCCTTACATTTAGTCCATACTCTAATCTTATCTGAGGGAATGGTTCATTATTATGTTACATTAGAACTGACCATCCTTTGCTCATAATCTATTCTGTTTGCTTTTACTTTTCTACAAAATTATTTAATTAACTAATTATTGACTGTTGATATTGTTCAGGCTTTGGATGGCTTAGACAAACAAGATATATCTGAAATCCGTGTTTTTACAAATCCACCAGAATTGGTGCAAACAGTTTTGGAAGCAGTGTGCATTCTTATGAATCAGAGGTAAGTTTTTGATTTTATTTATGAAAGTGGGAATGATTTTATTTGTTGTATGTGATCCTTTTTTTACTACTTTTTGGAAATAATAATAAATACTTTCCTTTTATTATAAATTGTATGATAGAAGAAGGTTGTACAATACATTTTCAGAAAAATTTTGGGAATAAATCAAGATTAGAAATGAGATCAACTGTCCAAGCAACTTGTATAGTAATTTACTATACTTTGCTTGGTTTTACACAAGGCCAGAAATACAGGTACCCAGTCAGTATCAAAATTACTAGTATTGGTCTGCTGAACAATTTGTATAATCTTAAAAGCATCATCATCATCATCATCATCATCTCAGCACAGATTTCCCTGACTCTCTCCATTTGTCCCTGTTATCCATTGCTGTTGGCAGGTCCTCCAAACTACATCCACTGCTGATGTATGTTCCTGCTGGTCTGCCAACAGAGGCATGTACATGTGTAAGGGTTCATAGAAGAATATCCCTAATGAGTTTGTCTTTGCATCTCCAGCAGTGCTCCACTTGTTTTATTCATCTTACTTGAATGGTTTTTGAGATGAGAGGTAAGTGGCCGTACAGTTGTTGTTTTGTGGGATGCTGCTTCTAGGATTTGTTCAACACAACACATACCATTCTTGTGTAGTTCCCATCAAGTTTTTTTCCTTGCATTTTGTTAGTGTCCATGTGGTGCATTCATATTGTAGTACTGACACAGACACAGCTTGGAAGTAATCTCATTTTATTTGATTGGTGAGATAAGATTGATAACTAATTGATAGCTAACTTTTCAAACACTGGAGCCAGAAATCCAACCTCAGCAGAACACACCTCCTATTTACCTACATGAAGAGCAATGTAATTTGGACATATGGTTTGAATTATAGTCATGGTATTCTTTGACTGTTTTTTTTCTCATATAGACTGTACTTTTATTAATGCATAGCAGTAATTTCCTTACGAAATTATTTGATCCTGGCCTTTGACTTATGAGCTTTTTCTGCTCAGCATCTGATGAAGCATGCTGTTGATCCACCTCTGGATTCATTTCCCTTACTTTACATTCTATAGCTTCCGTTGATATATGCTTATATATATATATATATATATATATAAGATATTATTCAATCCAGTAAATCCAGAGTTGGGAATAATTCCAATTGGGATATATAAAATATTTAAAAAATAATATTAAATTTAAATAATCCTGGTCAAGAGCTCAATGTAAATAAAATCCACAGAGCAAATAATTTTTTCTTAAAAAAAAACAACAACAATTAGTCATATTAAGATAATAAATTTATTTTCATCCTGTTAAAAGCATTGATATAAATCAGTGCTCTAAAAATTTCACAGGACTTCTTCAGATCAAGCAAGAAATGGATTAAAATAATTTTTTTCACATTCACAACCAGACTAGAAAAAAAAAAAACTCTATTTCTACTATATTATAAAGCAAGCCTAAACCTTCAAGTAACAATAAGTATCAAATAAGTCCTGTTTTTAAGAGAATATATATATATAGTATATCATAACGGTGTTGGTTGTCACTAAATCACTTTGTGGGTTTGTGTCGAACCAAGTGCAATATAATATGGAGAGTGCTCAATATCTAGGATCGAGCTATTATAAAATGATAATAAATAAATAAATCTATATTAGATATATATATTTAATTCATGGAATCTAGACTGCGACCCCTGGGTTTCAGAGAGTTTTTTACAAAACAACAATCATCAGGCAGTTAAGAAAATGAAATGAATCAAAAATCGAAAAAATACAATCAAAAAACCATTGGGATTTTGTAGGAATCTTTATGTGTAATTGTAAGTGTGTGAGTGTGTGAGTGTGTGTGGGTGTGTACATATGCTTGTGTGGGTTATAGTTGCATATTATTGTGTGTATGTGTGGGTGTGTGCATATGTTTGTGTGGGTTACAGTTGCGTATTATTGTGTGTAATAAAAGTCCAAACGAAGAAGAGCATTTGAACTCAGGAGCCGAGTGGAAGAAATGTCAATATTGGTCAGTATGTCTTTAATTCCAATTTAAAATGCTGAATTTTACAAAATGTTATGCTGTATTTTGTTTGTGAAATAATGCTTAAACTATGCGTTTTAAATGTAAAGGCACGCTTACTCTACTATAAAGCCAATTTGATATTAAGCCTATCCACATGTCAGCGAACAAGGCAGAATGTTTTTGAATATCTTCTATCGAATAATTTAAAAATTCGTAAAGAAAGCCCTAACAGTAGTTTAGAAGAAAAGCCTAGAATGTTACCACAGCCCCCCCCCCTCAGAAAGGGAAAAAGGAAAAAAAGAAAAAAAGAAAAAAAAAAAACCAACAAAAACGAATTCTCCCCTCCACCCCAGTAGACCGCCACCCCCAAAGCTACCTAAAATATCAGTAGTAAATAAAAGTCCAAACGAAGAAGAGCATTTGAACTCAGGAGCCGAGTGGAAGAAATGTCAATATTGGTCAGTATGTCTTTAATTCCAATTTAAAATGCTGAATTTTACAAAATGTTATGCTGTATTTTGTTTGTGAAATAATGCTTAAACTATGCGTTTTAAATGTAAAGGCACGCTTACTCTACTATAAAGCCAATTTGATATTAAGCCTATCCACATGTCAGCGAACAAGGCAGAATGTTTTTGAATATCTTCTATCGAATAATTTAAAAATTCGTAAAGAAAGCCCTAACAGTAGTTTAGAAGAAAAGCCTAGAATGTTACCACAGCCCCCCCCCCCTCAGAAAGGGAAAAAGAAAAAAAAAAAAACCAACAAAAACGAATTCTCCCCTCCACCCCAGTAGACCGCCACCCCCAAAGCTACCTAAAATATCAGTAGTAAATAAAAGTCCAAACGAAGAAGAGCATTTGAACTCAGGAGCCGAGTGGAAGAAATGTCAATATTGGTCAGTATGTCTTTAATTCCAATTTAAAATGCTGAATTTTACAAAATGTTATGCTGTATTTTGTTTGTGAAATAATACTTAAACTATGCGTTTTAAATGTAAAGGCACGCTTACTCTACTATAAAGCCAATTTGATATTAAGCCTATCCACATGTCAGCGAACAAGGCAGAATGTTTTTGAATATCTTCTATCGAATAATTTAAAAATTCGTAAAGAAAGCCCTAACAGTAGTTTAGAAGAAAAGCCTAGAATGTTACCACAGCCCCCCCCCCTCAGAAAGTGAAAAAGAAAAAAAAAAAAACCAACAAAAACGAATTCTCCCCTCCACCCCAGTAGACCGCCACCCCCAAAGCTACCTAAAATATCAGTAGTAAATAAAAGTCCAAACGAAGAAGAGCATTTGAACTCAGGAGCCGAGTGGAAGAAATGTCAATATTGGTCAGTATGTCTTTAATTCCAATTTAAAATGCTGAATTTTACAAAATGTTATGCTGTATTTTGTTTGTGAAATAATGCTTAAACTATGCGTTTTAAATGTAAAGGCACGCTTACTCTACTATAAAGCCAATTTGATATTAAGCCTATCCACATGTCAGCGAACAAGGCAGAATGTTTTTGAATATCTTCTATCGAATAATTTAAAAATTCGTAAAAGTATAAGTCAGTACTAGTGAAAGTCTTAAGAAAGTACCTTAATGTTGGACTTTAACTAAGTTAAAACTTAAAACAAATTCCCCCACCCTTTTTTTTTCTATTTTTTTTTTTTTTTTTTTTTTTTTAAATGTACACATGGGAAGCAGCATGATGTACGTAAAGGTATTTGAATAAAACAATGGACGACCAAACTCAATACCCAAATGGGTCCTGGACGTGAGTCTGAAGACTTTTCGCTCAGGATCGACAGTTCGATCGGGGAACTACTGCTGCTCCTCTATAAGAGTGGCTTCTATAGAAGAGAATAAAACAGCCATCGAAAGATAACCATGACCCGCACTCAAACCACTTACACAAACCGCATCGCTCTTCGCGCGGGTAAAAAAGGGGCGCGTCCTGCTGAGGTTGGAGCCCTGGCCTCGGTGTTCGAAAAATCAGCTACAGAGCTCAAACAATCAAAACTACTAAAATGCAAGCAAACACTACAAATAGCCACATTTAACGTAAGAACCTTAAATAGAATAGGACAACTCCCAGAGCTAATCGCATCGGCCGAAGAACATAAAATAGACATAATATGCATACAAGAACACAGATACACGCACACAGAAGATATCAAATATCACGAAACTGGCAATGGATGGTCGCTCGCCACTGTATCCGCATGGAAAAACTCTGTCAACGCCGCAGTAGGAGGGGTAGGTTTGCTTATAGGACCTAGAGCACTAAAAACGCTTAATTGCATAGAGAAAATACAACCTAGAATGATGGTAGCTACATTTAACGGAAACCCCAGAGCAACAATCGTCTCATGCTACAGCCCCACCAATGTTAGTGAAGAAAATGAAATAGTCACCTTCTACGATGAGTTATCCTCATTAGTGCGTAGCATCCCGAAACACAACATGTTAGTCATTGGCGGAGACATGAATGCACAAATCGGGAAAAACGGAAACAACAAATACAGCCTCCACAACACGTCAAATAGAAATGGGCAACATCTAACAGATTTCATGATAGAAAATAGATTAGCATGCCTCAATACAAACTACCAAAAAAGAGAGGGCAAACTATGGACATACACGTACGCAAACAATACTAAAGCTCAGATAGACTACGTCCTTATAAACAAGAAATGGAAGAATAGTGCATTGAATTGCGAGGCATACTCCTCTTTTGAGGGTGTGTCCACCGATCACCGAATAGTCACGGCGAAAATACGGTTAAGCCTACGAAAAAACGACAAACGAACAGCGACCACCAAACACTATGACTGGGCCCTATTAAACAACAAAGATGTAAGAGATAAATACGTATTAGAATTAAGAAACAGATTCGAAACACTACAAGAAAAGACGGAAAAAAGTACACCAAACGACGAATACGAAAATTTCGTCAATGCACACCTTGAGGCAGCAGCAAAATACATTCCAACAAAAATTAAAACTAAATATAGAGTCCCATGGGAAACTTTAGCGGTGAGAGAAAAACGTGCACTAGTGAAAACAGCCTCCAAAAACTATCGAAAAAACCCAACAAACACAAATGCCTTAAAACTAAAAACGGCACAATATCAATTAGCAGGCATATATATAAAGGAACAGACAGAATACATTCAAAATCAGATAGATAAGATTAGAGACTCGGTGGAAGATAGACAATCTAGAATTGCCTGGCAAACAATAAACGAAGTGAGCAGAAGAAAGAACACGGCCAAAGCAAAACTTAAAGCAGCAAACCAACAAGAAAGAATAAAACTGTGGAAACAGCACTTCGAAAACTTACTTGGAAACCCACCAAAAATAACGCCTGAACCAATCACCAGAATAATTAGCAAACAATTAGACATTAAACTTGGACCGTTCACACAAGAAGAACTCGACTCGGTTCTCAGAAAAATTAAAAATAGAAAAGCTGCAGGACTGGACGAAATTCCCCCGGAAGTATGGAAGACCAGACAATTCGACGACATACTGCTCCGACACTGCAACGCAGTATACAATCAAAATCCGATAGATAGATGGACGAAGGGATGCATACTCCCCTTCCCCAAAAAGGGGGACCTCGGATTAGCCAAAAACTACCGAGGCATAACACTTACATCCATAGCTGCCAAAATCTACAATGCCCTACTACGAAACAGAATAGAACCCAAAATCGACAACATACTTAGAAAAAACCAAAATGGCTTCCGAAGAAATAGATCTACGACCTCACAAATATTAACCATCCGCAGAATCCTTGAAGGTGTACGGGCAAAGAACCTACAAGCGACATTAATATTTGTCGACTTTACCAAGGCTTTCGACTCCATTCACAGAGGAAAGATGGAACAAATCCTACTAGCGTACGGCATACCTAAAGAAACCGTAGCGGCAATAACGATTCTCTATAGAAACACTAAAGTAAAAGTACGATCACCAGATGGAGACACAGAATACTTCGACATAGTAGCAGGAGTACTACAAGGAGACACGCTGGCTCCGTATCTCTTTATCATTTGTCTAGACTACGTACTTAGAACATCGATTGACAAAATCAAAGAGAATGGCTTCGAACTGACGAAGAAAAGAAGCAGAAGATACCCCGCAACAACAATTACCGACGCCGACTACGCCGATGACATAGCGATACTGGCAAATACACCTGACCAAGCCGAAACACTTCTGCATAGTTTGGAACGAGCAGCAGCAAGCATAGGCCTCCATGTTAATGCACATAAAACGGAATATATGTGCTATAACCAAACGGGGGACATCTCCACTCTAGAAGGAACCCCTCTTAAACTAGTAGACAAATTCACGTACCTAGGAAGCAGCGTCGAATCAACCGAAAAGGACATCGAAACGAGGTTAACGAAAGCATGGACAGCTATCAATAGGCTATCGACTATATGGAAATCAGACCTAACCGATAAAATGAAACGCAGTTTCTTCCAGGCAGCGGTCACATCGATACTGCTATATGGATGCACTACATGGACGCTAACAAAACGGCTGGAGAAGAAAATAGATGGCAATTACACAAGAATGCTGCGTGCAATCCTCAACAAGTCCTGGCGGCAACACCCAACAAGACACCAACTGTACGGCCACCTGCCCCCTATCACGAAAACTATTCAAGTTAGGCGAACCAGACATGCAGGACATTGCTGGAGAAGCAGAGATGAACTCATAAGAGATGTACTCTTATGGATCCCCACACACGGCCGCGCAAAAGCAGGACGACCAGCACGAACGTACATTCAGCAGCTATGTGAGGATACAGGTTGTTGTCCTGAAGACCTACCTAGGGCGATGAACGATAGGGAGGAGTGGCGAAAGAGGGTCAGGGATATCCGTGCTGCCAGCACGATATGATGATGATGATGATGTGTGGGTGTAAGTGAAGGTACAAACGCAACACGTTGTTTTAACCAGATATAAATTCGTCGGTGTATCTTATTTTTTGCTACATTATCTTATTTCTGTATGTGTGAGTGACTATAGCTAAGGAACAAAACATCATTATTGCATGTCAAGAGGAATGAATAAAGATTTGATTTACAAGCATATTTAATAATATATCTAATATATATTTATTTATTTATTATTATTATTATATCTATATATTTTGGGTGAGAGTGTGTGTAAAGTCTTAAAAGCATTATAGTTTGTAAATGCAGTCAGTAGTTTGGGTGCTATGATAACCTGACCTTTTTGGCCATAATGTGAGGAACCCAGTGAATATCACACTCATTATGTAAGTAAATCTTAATCTTGTGAATCTAGCTTTCTAACCGTTATTCCATGGTGAAATATGTTACACTTACATTTATATTTCTTTGATATTGCTGTGATAAAAATGTATATTCACTTGTTTACTTAACTTAGTCTGGCAGAAGGTTACATTAATGAGATATATTGTTTGAATCAAACTCACTATAGTTGTAATAATCTTCATAACTAACTTGCTAACCACTGATATTTATTAAACATAGATTGTAAGGTACAAGGTCATGCATATGCAGCACCCATATCTGGAAATGTTTGAGACAAGCTTACTAAACTCTATTTTAGTTCAGCCTTGTTAGAAGATTAGAAATGTAGGACACCCAGTGAGCGTTGAACTCATATTGAGAAAAGCTTGTTGACTACTGTTTTATAGTCAGATAATTATATTGATATTTACCAAACTTATCATAGTTTGGCACAAGGTGAAAAGTGTAGTGCACCCAGTGAGGATTAGAGATGAATAAAGAGTAACATATGAGAATTGAAGTTATTGAAGAATGATAGAATCCAAAAGGAAATAGCTAAAAAAGATCTAATTAAAAACAAATGTAATCTGTGCCAGCTGATACCATCTCAAGCTTCTTCTCCCCATATTCAGATTTCTTTCTTATGTTTTCATTTCTTTCAATGTTAACGATGTAACCATTATGATGCTAGTGACACCCATAACAGCTGCCCATAAAATTGGCACTGCTGAAATGGTTACTTGCATGGCAATTAAAGAAACCTGGAATTATGTACCTTCTGACACAATAATTATCTCCCCTTGGCATCTAAGACTAATCGGTAACACTCTTGAACATCTGTAAGTAATATTTGTTAGAATAAAAAAACATTAATGTTGGGTAAGCGTTTTCTGCCAGTTTAACATCAGCTTTTATTGTCTGTTGAGTTCTTTTGATACTTAAGAATGGAAGATATTGGGTGCTTCATTATGATTTCTCTCCTCCTTGCTCCATCCCATCTAAGACACATATACCTTAAAGTTCAATTACTCACCCTACAAATTAAGCAGGGCTGTTATCTTTTTTAAAGTAATATGAGTTTTCAGTTTTGATGAATATATAAAGTGGATTCCAAAAATAAATGGATTGGTTTAGTGAGTGTTGGTACATCTTTCAGTGTTATCAGTGACAGGGAGAAACTTTTCCTATTTATGCACATATATTCAATGTATATACATGTGTGTGTGTGTGTGTGTGTGTGTGTGTGTGTGTGTGTGTGTGTGTGTGTGTGATATTTATTCCTCCACCAACAGAAATATGACACAAGGTCAAGTTTAATGTGGATTAGCTTTTTTGATTTTGTTAAATTTTGTTTTGAAATTTACATGCAAGTTAATAACTGTAAATACAAACACTTTTTATTTATCTGTTAAATTAATAAAAATTATTTTCATCTAAGATCATAAGAATTTTATTAGCTTACCCCAGTATATTTTTCATGATATATATATATATATATATATAATTTTTATTCAACAAATGCTACATAACCTGTTCATTTGTTGTTGTTTCTTTTATAGCATATTAATTCTCAAAGACTTTTCTCTTTTGATGACCTATGGTTGAAACAAACAAAAAATAAATAACTACAAAACATTCCATTTTTGTTCATGTGTATATATATATATATATATATATATAATATTATTTGTATAAATTATTTAAATTATTGAATTTTCACAGGTTCAGTTATAATTGTCTAAAAGTAACAATTGACCAGTCATTTCAATTTCTTTCCACAGAACTGATTGGTCAACAGCAAAAGCTATGCTGGGGGAACCTGGATTTTTAAAACGCATGGTTGATTACGATAAAGACCATATCTCTGATTCAAGCTTAAAGAGATTAAAAAAATATATAGATAACCCTAAATTCCAACCTGAACATGTTGAAAAAGTATCCAAGGTAAGTAAATTAGATCATAATTTATCTTATTTCTTTTTCAAGAATTTGAAGTCACATAATCATGATAGTTTCTATTATACACTGGAGTAAAATTTTTATGGAAGCCCTAATAAAATAATTTACTCATCTATACATATTGGGGTTGAAATCTATGTGCAGTGAAAAAAGCTTGGAGAAGGAACATTTTAAGGAAACAATCACAAAATTTCATACTTTTCATTCCTTAATGGTTTATATTTGATGTTGTTGAATGGATTAAGATTTTTCATATTGGAATAATTCTTGTCAGGAAAAATATTTGTTATATTAAAAATGGAGCTTCTTGGGGCCTCATCTTTATTTGATTCAAAAGCCATGAATTTTATACTTCTTTCAAGGGTGACAAAAATTTGATAAACACGTTCCATGTTCAAAATAATGTTTATTTTGTGTTTATTTCATCTTATGTGCTTGCCTGTCTTTTTGAAGGATTTCCAATGAAAGGCAGTTGGGTTTGACTTCAATGTTCTTGAAAGAGGATAAATGATAGCATTTAGTTTTTGACAAGGATTTCTTCCTCATCTTGAAATGCTGACAGAAAATCCATGTATCATAAGAGACAGCTTGAAAAGAAACCCCTGATAAAGTGAGAAAATAAAACCCAACATCATGTCAAATTCTTTCATCTTTGTAAAATCAGCAATCCTTGACTTCAGCACTTTAAATTAATATAAATTTCTAATAATTCTTAGCTAAGAAGTTATTTTGCACAGTTTTTATCCAGGTTTTTGGAATCAAAAATTCAAAGCATCAATGAAATCATTATCAGTACCAAAATGATGACAAAATGGCTTCAGTTGAGCTCATTTTTAAATTCAAAAAACAGAAGTCTGATGGGATAGGGTGAAAGTTCAACTAGTTTAAATTCTTTCACTTTTGCAGTAATACCTTTGGGAAAAACATGTATCACTTTCTTCTCCCTCCAGCTATGATTAGATAATATAGTGGATAATGTTGGTCAGTTAACTGATGTAGGAGAAGGAAAAACTCTTAATTCAAAATAAGGGTGTGCAGGGCTAGTAATTCTACCTCATAAAAACCTACTTGTTACTAAAATTGCTGCACCATTTTATGAAATTGACATTTTTACATAAGTAAAAATATTTGGAAATAAAGAAAGAAATTAATTTGAGGTTTTCAGAAAGAAAATAGCTTTAAGTCATTGAAATTCACCAACTGAAGCCTCTCAGATTTGATTTCTATGATTAAATCTCATGCTTGTTGGTCACCTGTGTAATGTATCACTAATGTTCTAAACCCATGATTGTAAAAATGGATTGATAAAAAACAATGTAATAAATACTGTTTTCATTTCATATTTCTTTTTTTATTTTTGTTCTGCAGGCCTGCCGCTCAATGTGTATGTGGGTAAGAGCTATGGATTTGTATGCCCATGTCTATAGAAATGTGGAACCAAAGAGACAAAGGTAAAGAGAATATACACACTTTATGTATGTATTTGTCTAAGCATAAAAATTTATCAAATACAGCATTGATTCAAGAAACCCACATGATAGATGTTTAGAACCTTAAATAGATATTTAGGTGTTTATGTTTAGAAACTCTAACGCCAAAAGCACTCAACAACAAATGAAACCACCGATAAAACACTACATTGAACCAACAAATACTTAAACTCTTATTTACTCAATTCCAAACTATGTATAATAAAGAAGAGTGAAAAAAATTATGTTACATCAGTTCTAAAAACACATGAAGATAGATCTAGAAAGTGTTACCCCTAAAAGGACCCAACAACAAATTAAACCAACCCCAAAATAATTACCCCTAAATATTTACCCTCATTGTTAAGTAACTTTCATATTAAAAATGTTTAGGCATTAAAAAATTCGCTATTTAAAAATTTATTTAATCAATAATTCAAGCTGATTTCCATACTTAATTTTATATCGGATCAAACAATTTTATTGCTCATTTGAAAATGCCTCATTGTAAACCCCATCAGTCTTTGTCATTGGGTTTGAATGAATTTGGCATGGTTTATGTCAAAGATATTTTTACAGGTTGGATGCTCTTTCTGACATCCAACCCTCCTACAAAGGTAAAGTTTTTGAATTTGTGAATTTGTGTGTTTTTACCTAGACCAGTTTTCCTAACAAGGTTAGAGAATCAAGTTTGCCTTACTATTTATGTATGGAAGAAGAGATAAATTCATGCCTTTCCCAAAACCATGAGAACAAAGTGAAACATGAACAGGATTTGAACTTGGTTTGCTGAGTTCTTTTCCTACAACATAATGTTACACCTCAATGAATATATATATATGTATATTGTTGGTATTCTTTCATAAAGCTTTGTAGCTATGAGTCAGCACTCATTTGCATAAAAGCGATGAGTTATGAGTTGAAGTGAGATTATATGGACATTGGAGCATTTTAGGCCTGGCCTGTTATGTAGTAATAACCTGGACAGAGCTTGAGGAAATTTTGAGGATCGAAGGTATGGTGATATATATGTGGATTGTTTGGGAGGGGGGTCAATTTTTGTGCGTGTGTTATTATTAGAAGATGTTGGGGGATAGGGGTGCAAGAGTGGGGCATATCTTGTGGGAGTTATTGATCCTGGTGTTGCACTTGGTATTGGGGTTGGTGTGGGCTTGAGTTTGCCATTTCTGAGGAAATGGCAGTTCCTAAGTGTGATCCTTCCTGATCTGTCAACCCTGATTCAGTATTGACGATTTGGTAAGACAGTGATAATTTTTCCCATCATGTTCCATCTGTGATTGAGTGGGCTTTGGATAGCTACGGTGTCACCAGCTTGTAACGGGGTAAGGTTGTGGGTACATTTGTTATACCTTTCTTCAATTTTTGCATTGCGGTGATGGAGGATTTCTTTGCGGCATTGCGCTGCCACTACCCATTCGGAGTGTGGCTTGTAGAAGAGTGGCTGTAAAGGAATAGAATCATGGAGTCAGCAGTGGAGTAGGAGTTGTACTTTTGATTGGCTAATACTTTGGATTGGGGTGTTTTGGTACTGCAAGATGGCCCGGGCAGCATTGCCATTATCCAAGGGACCCTGGGGACCTTTGTTTCCATTCGCTATCCTCTTTGCTATTTTTACTGCAAGCTCTGCTCAGCCATTGGATTAGGGATATGTGATGGAAGATAGACTGTGTTTAACACACCATGTCCAAAGGAATTCTTGGAATATGCTGGAGGGGAAAGGTGGGCTGCCATTGTTACTGAGTTTGTCTCGGTCACCATATGCCTGGAACAGTTATTGACAGATGGACATCAATTTGGATGTAGTAGCATGACCTGGTTCTAGGTGGTACAAGATGAGCCAGCATGTTAGCCTATCTGTGCAGACAAGGCATGCATGATCCCCAAAATGGTAGAGATCTATGACAATGTGCTGGAATGGCCTATCAGGAGATTGTGTCAAGATGATAGGCTCCTGTGGTTAACTAGGGGCGAAGTGTGACCATACCATGCAATTTGCCCTAATACTGCAGATTGAAGCATCCATCCCAGGTTAGTGCACTGATTCATTGGCATGTGCTTTCATGCTAGCTACTCCTTGGTGTGCAGAGTGTAGGTAGTGCAGGATTTTTCTCTGTTGAGTTTTGGGAATGTCAATCCTTCGATCCAACAATACCAGGCCATTGTCAGTGCTGAAGCAGTGCCTCCCCTCCCAATACTCACAGACTTTGGATGCAGTAAGATTACATGTCCTTGGGAAGCCTTGTTGTATCACACTTATTAATTTTTCATACTGTGGATCGCTACGACCTGCAGCACGGATTAGGTTTGGTGATATCATGGCCATATTATTGCTGCCAGCAAATGTTGCCATCAAGGATGCTGACTCTATTATATCACTTATGTTTTTAGACTCCAGTATATCTGACTGAGATAGCTTTGCTGGAAACACATCGAAGAGGGACTGCACCATAGCCACTGGGTGGTGGGAAACTGCATCAGAGCCTCTGTATCACTTCCATGGTAAATCGATATCTCACTATCTTTTCCTTCAGTCAAAACAGCTGGGGATTTTGGATCTCGCTAAGATCTCAATCACCAAATAACCCCTTGAGTGATTCATGGTCTGTGACCACTATGAGGTTTGGGCAACCCATGACAAACATACAGCATTTCTTTAATGCCCATGCTATTGCTGCTGCCTCACCTTCTATTGGTGCATATCTGCCCTCCATAGAATGGTGGCGTTGCTGTTTTCTCCTATGTAGGACCCTACTATTTTCCTTGCTTCCAAGAAGGACACATTCCTCTTGTGTTTTACTTCAAGTATTTCCTTTTCTTTTTTATAGATGTCACTAGCTGGTCTTGTTGGCAGTTTGGACATCTAATTTCTTTTAAGCAATCTTCCTCCATGTGGTCCACTGCTTATAAAAGTGCATTTAGCATTAAATAACCTAAAATAGTTGATATGCCATAAAACCAAACCAATCCATGTGGTCCACACTTGGCACATGTCAATTGTCCTCTTAAAGCTTCCCTGTGATGTCCTTATTTTTGGCATTTGAAGCAACTCAGGAGTGCTGGGGCATATTTTTCAACCCTCTCAAGACAATAGCTGATCTTCACCTCCTTGGGAGTATGGGGCTGATCAAATGTCAAGATGTAAGTGTTGATCTGGATTTTTTCTAATGGAGATTCTTCTGATGTTTGTCACTACCTGTTTTCTCAGTACTGCTGTCATCTTGTCTGCTGTAATCAAGGCCAATTCCTTACTTCTGATAACTCCTTTTGATGTGGTTAGTCATTTGTGTGGATATGCTCTGCATTTGGTAGTGTGGAAACTTTTCATTTTTTAAAAATATTTTCTGCCTGCCTCCAGATGTCCACTTTGACAAGCAAGTTTCTATTCCTAATTTATCATATGTTTTTATGGGTAGTTCTTGTTGCGATAACTTTTTCTATTAAGAAAAGGGAGAACTCAGCCAAACAGACCTCCTCCAAAGATTCAATGACAATGAATCTGGGGAAGTCTCAACCTCATTTTTCGAGTCTGATTCAGATAAATTTTGTTTTGATTTTTGGTAAAAAAGATGCCATAAATGATGTTTATTTTTGCTGGCCCTGTGCTCCTCCACCAACCATAGAGTCCAACTTGTGTATGGAATGTATCTGAGGGAAACCTATTTGCCGTAGTTGAGATAGGGATGCACAACCAGTATACTCAAGCTGGGAGTTGGTTTTCAAGCCCTTGCCAACTTCAATTTTCTCGCAGTGATCAAATTCCTATTCACTCAACACAATTGACCTACCCTTTAGCACCTAAAAGATAAGGGTTGGAAATTTACTGCAAGTGCAGATTGAAAATTATGATCAGTGTAAAACATATAGGTGCTAGGGCTTGACATGACTAGCTGATTGATTGGATGGGGCCAATCCATCAGCTGGTCATTTAAGGACCAAAGCAGTGTATTGCAAGTAACTTCACCACTTGGTTACTGGGCCAAATACTTCTCAACCACCTGGATCCCCTTCTTAAGGATCATAGGTCACCACCCACAACCAATGAGTGGCCTCATTGGGTGGGGTCTTACTCATCTGCAGAGGTGCAGTTTGCATATTCTACACTCCCAGCTGACGGGTAGAAATATATCTAGAAAAAAATGAAAGTGATTTTTAACTCTCAGGACCCATTTTATCCATGGGCTCCTGTTCTTAAGTTCCTGGATTAAAAATATCTGAACATGTAAAGTATAATCTGCATTGTTGTTAGGTAATAGCAATGTAGAAATAGGGATTTCCTGGTTGAAATTCAAGCACCTTGGGTATATGTATTTCTATGTAATGGGGCAATTAACATTCAGTCTGGTTCTAAGGGTTAAAGATAGCTGATGAAACTAGATGAGAAAAATATATTTTATTAAAAGTTACTGTAGTTCACATCATGAAATATTAATAAAAAGGAATAGGATTGAAATGAAAGAAATATTATAAGTCTGTGTTCAAAGATTTAAAGATGTTTCTCAATGAATATAAAATTCTAAATTTACATTTGGATTAATTCAATAAGTTTTGATTATTTTTGTCAGCAAAATGACAATCAAGGAGCAATGTGAATAATGTCTGATTCAGTATCTGATGAGTAAAGAGTCAAAATAGAATATCAAGATATTTTGAAAATTCTGCTCTCAAGTAACTATTGTTTCTGCATTGCAATAGACTACAGACAGCCCAAGAAGAGCTGGATGCTGTCATGGAAACCTTGAGAGAAAAGCAACAGAAATTAGCTGATGTTGAAGACCAAATAGCCCAGCTGCAGAAAACATATGATAACAGTTTGGCTGAAAAGCAGACTCTTGAGAGAAACATTGCACAGACTGCAGCTCGTCTTAAAAGAGCATCAAAACTGACCACTGCTCTGGCTGATGAACAAGGAAGATGGAAAGAAAATATTGCTGTAAGAAGCATTTGCTTTATTTCAGAGATTTTTTGTATATCTTTTATATATTTCTATCTTTGAGATGATTTCAGTTGGCACATTAATGACATCATCCTTGACTGTTCTGTAGTGAATAACAAAATAGGGAATTTGTGTGTGTGTGTGTGTGTGTGTGTGTGTGTGTGTGTGTGTGTGTGTGTGTGTGTGTGTGTGTGCGTGTGTGTATGTGTGTGTGTATACATATATATATATATATATATGCACAATTCGATATTTCAGTATTCACTATTCAATAATGCACACACACACACACACACACATACACAACTGTATGTATGTATGTATGTATGTATGCATGTGTGTGTGTGTGTGTTTAAAATGAATTAGAAGCGTTTAACTTAAAACTGTTCATTATTTCTGGCAACTAATGTCACTATCAATAGACTGATGATAGTAACAATAGTTGTATGACACTTCAAGGAGTAGCAAAGAATTTTATAGGTAACACTTTTAATTTGTTTTGAATATTAATTGAGGTCCATCCAAAGGAGATTACACATTTTTATGCATTGTTTATAATTATGAAAAAAAAAATTAAACTATATATATATATATTAAAGATATCAAAAGCTTGTTATATTGTTGCCCATTTGAGACAACCAAAATTATCATATATCAAAGGATGGGAATAAGGATTTTAACTTCATTGTAGGTCAGAGAAAAAGAGTGAATGAGGAAATATTGTTAGGGTGATAAATGAATTGGTAGGTTGATTTTTATTTTACTATGTATAGATGTATTATATTATTTTACATACATTTTTTCTTTTTTTGTATTTTGCTATATTGGATAAATCAGCCCCTTGATTAAGAGGCTGGAGGTCAAATTATTCCCTTTTGGTAGAGAAATATGGAAATTGTGAATGAAATTGGAAAAACAACAATTTGGAATTTGGATGTTTGTACTCTAATTTGTTAATAGGATTGTCACTGAATGAGAGAAACAGCTTGGGATTGAGTTATATTATTCAGTCAGTTGGAGTTAAGACACAAAGCCAAGCAGTAACTTTAGTGAGACATTGTTTGCAACTTCCTCTGGGGCTTTGCATCTTAGATGGAGGCTGAAGAGTAATGGCTCTGTTAAAGAGTTTTTTCTTACTCTAGAATTATAGTTGGAACCAAACCCACTAAAAAGAACTGGTTCTTCGAATGAAAATGAACATCTTAAACTACAAATGTGTGTTTGTCAACCTCTTTCCATCACCCAGGCAGAAACAATGATTGACAGCTTTTAAGTTAAACATGCATATAGTATATATTCTATTTATGAATGCTAAATATGTGAAAGATGTTTTTTAAAGAATTCAATTTTTAAATTGAAAAATCTGTTCTAACATCTTTTTCAGAATTAATCAAGGATTAATGAAACTCACATCACAGTTTGAAAGATTTGCCAAACTAGTAACATAATATGGATTTTCTCTTTATAAAATTTTGAAGGGTCCCTATAATCTTAACCCATGAAAGTTTTTATGCTAGTTCAAACACCTTTGACCAATAATTTCTATAGGATAATGCTGATAAATATACTGGACATAAGTATTTGAACAAGATCAAAATCTGTTGTTATTTTTTAATTAAAAAATATAAACAGATTCAATATTGGCAGTAAAATCTAAAGTTAACCTGGGGCTTTTTAGGTCTTCAGTTTTAATGATCTCCCAGCCAATTCATTTTGGTTACTGAAAAATAAACCTTTTACTCTTGTCTGTTATATATGTAAGTTGTGATATAACTGGTAAGATTTATGTCTCTAAATATTCATACAACTATTTTCTCTTGAGTATCCAGCTTTTCTTAAGTTTTGATTTTATCTTCTGCCTCTATTTTCTCTTTGGCTTCCATTTTTTCATGGCTTTAAATTCTTTTTCTTTCTCCAGGAATTCACAGCCCAGCTGAGTAATGTCATTGGTGATGTGTTTGTATCAGCTGCTTGTGTTGCTTATTATGGTGCTTTTACAAGTGTTTACCGAAAAGAACTTGTGGATGGGTGGATTGCTCATTGTGTTCAACTTCAGATACCTATTTCAGATGGGTTATCTCTTGTCAAGGTCTTGGCTGACCCTTTTGAGATCAGGCAGTGGAACACAGATGGGCTGCCTAGAGACCAGGTGTCCATTGAAAATGCAATCCTTGTGACAAAAGGTCATCGTTGGCCACTAATGATTGATCCTCAAGAACAGGTAAAAATGTCAACATAAAATATTGGGCATTAAAAGTTTTGAAGGAATTGCAAATTTGAAAAAAAAAAAAAAATTTAGAAAGAATGAATTGTAACTTAAAAACTGATGATCTAGGTTTTAAATATATCCATTCAAAATGAATGGTTGACATATGCAGTGCATAATTCGTAAACCCATAAAGTTTAGTTATTATAATGGTTGTCATCATAGAAAATTGATATACCAAGCAAAGTTCAAATTCTAATCAAGACAATTTACATTTCACTATGGGCTAATGCCCTTAGGAAAGGCTGGAATCTATCTGTTCTTTCCTCTGCTGTGGGTAGATATTAGAGTAAATTTGATTCTCTTGCTTTGGCAAAGGGAGACAATCTAGGAGAAAGAAAACTGCCAAAATGTACAATGTGCCTAACACAATTCTTAATGAATCATTTTCTAATTGAATGCAATGATCTTAATCACATGAGACAAATAATATGAAGGAACTGTTTAAGAAAATTCGAATAAATATCATCCTATCAGTCTTAAGGAAAAAATTATAAAGATCTAGATGCATTGATCAAACCCATATCTTGAAAAAATCTACTCAAAACTGTACAGTTATGCACAAACTATTAGTGTCAGTTAGGAATACACATTAAGAATGGTTTCTTGAGGCTACAATTGTCTACACATGATGATTATAATTGATAACTTAAAATCATATAATTACATGTGACCAGAGGACTTCAATTTTAAACAGCCCAACAAACGATGACATGCAGAACAACCAAAAATACATAGAAAATACATTTCTATTCATATGTATTTGCTTACAACTATTTACACATAAATTTATAAATACTTTGAACATATTTTTTACAAATAATTATGAACTTTATTTATTTTATAAAAATATTGATATTGCAATCAACCATGAAATGATCTTTTGTATTCTTTTTTTCCATGTTTTCTCTTTTACACATTTTTTTACACTAAAATTGGCATAAAATGACAAATTAGGATTGACATACTGTAAAATCAAATAAACATCTCCAACAGGCTGACATGAATATTTCCTATTTGAAACTCAAATTGGGCGAACATATTTAATATATTGATTAAAATAAAATAATAAAAATTCCCTATAAAAAAAGGAACTCTACACAATGTATTATGAACCACTGATGATAGAGTAAATAAATTCACATTTATCACTGTAGACATTTACTAGTCAAGTATGACACTGTAATAATAGAGCACTTGTAGGATTAAACTCTCTTCTCTTGGAAAGGTGTTTAAGACTTGCTTCTTAACCATGCCTATATAGGAAATAATGTATTTTCCTCATCAAAGAAAGTTCTTAAAAAAATTGGTCAATTTTGGCCCAATTGTAAACCTAAAAATTGCCCATGCACGTGTTCTAGAAAATTCAAGATTTGGGGAAAATAATTTAAAAAATCAAAACACTTGACCACATTTTTTGACCAATTGGGAGTGCTAAAAAATATACAGTCCCTATTATCATTAGGAGTATGTGGAGCTCACATGTGTGATCCCTCCAAATACTATAAAGTCAGAACATTTTCAAAGGCACCTCAGAACAGTTTACTTGTCACCCAGGCAAGAAGATACAACTGTGTCTCAGAGTCTCATAGCAGCCCTAGCTTGCTTGATAACTGAATAACCCATATCAAGTTACAACAGTCAACTTGAACATTAGCCTATCAACTCCATGTACTATCCACAGTGACTTACAATACAGAAACCTATGGTAACTGGTTACTTTATTAACATTAAAAGATGTTTATTTTGTATTAGCCAAGCTATATAAGTTTTTTGTTTAGAAAGAAAGAGAACCAATAAATTACAAAAATAAAGTTTATTCTAGCATACATTGTGTTTTGAACTAAGGAAAAACTGGTGGAAGGAGACAGAACATTTTAGCCAACAAGATAAACTGAGAAATATATGGAATAATTTTTGCCTAATTTCTATAGAGACTAAGCTTGAGAAAAGTTGCTGCTGCTGTGTTTTACTGCTTGAATTTTGCAAATTTCTCAGTTCATTATGTGTTTCTCTAGGCCAGTTGCTGGATTCGTAACAAAGAAATGAAGAATGGATTGAGGATCATCAAACTCAGTGATACCCATCTTCTCCAAACTCTGGAAAATTGCATTCGCATAGGAATTCCAGTGCTTATTGAAGACATCAGTGAAACACTGGATCCTGCACTGGAACCAATTTTACTTAAACAAACATTCCAACAGGTGAGATTTCCCTATTAATGACCTCCTGTTTAATATTCTTTGTTTTTGTTAAGCTTTTTCAACCAAATAAACCATAGTGATTTTTGCTATTTCATTGAGCATTGACACTTTAACTTTTCAAACTGATAATCCTAATATTTCAGGCTGAGTGTTAATTTACTATACATTGTAAATTCAAGCAGTTCTAATTAAGATAATTCAGTTTAGTATAGGTACAGATTTTGTTTACACTGTTAAAAGTCAAAACAGTTTTATGTTAAACAATTCAGTTTAGTGTAAATACAGTTTCAATGTCAAAAACCAGTTCTATTTCAAATAATTCAGTTTAGCATAAGCACGCAGCTTAAATGTAAGTATAGTTTAATTGTCAAAAAAATTTCTATTTTACACTATTCAGTTCAGTCAAACAATTCAGTTTAGCATAAGTATGCCATTAGTTCTATTTAACCCATAGATAGGGCCTTATCAAGTGCTATCACTCTGGGCCAGAGTGGACCTGGGAGCAATGGCAATGAAGAGGTACTCTGCATTCCCCAAAGCCCCAGCATTGCTGGAACCTCTCCATCAGATTGTTTAGTGTCAAATTCAGGACACTCATGGGGTGGTGGTGTCTTACCCCTCAGCAGAGAAGCAGTCAGTGTATTCTACAGCCCCAGCTGACTGGGCAACATTGTAAATTCAATATTTTAGGCTAAAAGAAATCATGTCAAATACCAATTATAAAAGCCTTTCTATAATGACCATTCACAGCCTTTCTTTTAATGGAGGATAGATTATCTTTAAATAAAGGTGACTGTACTATGAACTAAAGTTTGAAAGTGTTTAGGGCTTGATTTTTATTTTTTTTTTTGCATGTGGATTTTGTGTGTCGCAGGTGCTAGGTGTGGATTGGTCTTGGGTTCAAAGGGTTAATATTTCAAAAGCTTTTTATTTTTTTGCTTTCTTTTTGTATTTTACTCTATTTTATCTTATTTTTCTTCAATTCTTTCTTTGTTTTTCATTCACCTACTTATTTTTTAGTTTCTTCTTGTCTTTCTTTTTTCTCTTTTTCTTCACTTTTTCTCTTTTTCCTTTTTCTCTTTTACAAATAAAAGGAAAAGAGAAAAAAGTTTTTCTGTTTTCTTTTTTTTATTTCTCTTTCTTTTTCTCTTTTTCTTTCTTTTTCTCTTCTCATATCTTTTTTCTTTTTAAATCACTTTTCCCTTCCATTAATTTCTACTTTACTTCTATCTATTAAACTATCAAAATAGAATTAATTAATCTGCCTGCTGTCTGGCGATCTCCACTTTTCCCTACTAATTCCCTACTAATTCTTACTGAGGTAAGAAAATAAACTGACATTTAATTAATACTAAAATTTGTTTGGTTTTTAGTTATGCTATTTATCAAGAAGATATATTTATATTTATAATCAAAAAGAGTTTGTCTCTCTGTCCTCTATATATGGCCAAAAAGCTTAATTGACAGCAATGTGGTGCCTTCAATAAGTTTCCAGACTTTTTTTGTACAGGCATTTAAAATTGTCGTAGACTCTTGAAAATTTACGATGTTATTGCTATACATTGTATGAGATGACTGACCAATATTTATGATTTCAGGTTCAAAGGAACAGCTACTGCAGTAATTGGAATACTGATTGTCACAGCTGGTGAATTTCAAAAATGCAATCTGGACTTTAGAAGAACGATATGCAATAAAATTCTGTTTTAAACTTGGAAAAAATGCCACAGAAATATATGGAATGCTTCAGACTGCTTTTCAACCCTCTTGCATGAATCGTGCATCAGTTTTTGAGTGGCATAAGAGATTCAAGGAAGGCAGGGAGTCTGTGAGGGATGATGAGAGGTGTGGGAGGAGTAAGGAAGTCAGAACACCAGAGCTGATTGGCCAAAGTGTTAGGATTAGGGTAAGGGTTACTATGTTGAGGTTTTAAGGGAGTTCAGGAAGAGATTTTGTTGGAAGAGGCCAGCACTCTTCAAATCGGGTCAGTGGCATTTCCACCAGGACAATGCACCAGTCCACAACTCCATCCTTTTCCCACACTATTTGACCCAGATGGGCATCAAGACATATCCTCATCTTCATTATAGACCAGACCTTGCTACCTGTGACTTTTGCTTATTCCCTAAGCTCAGAGGCTGTCGTTATGAGACAATTGAAGAGATGAAAGAGGCTGTGACAAAGGTCATTGACATGCCCACACAAGAGGACTTTCATGGGGCCTTCCAGAAGTTGTTGGAACAGTACAACAAGTGCATTGCAGCTGGAGGAGATTACTTCAAAGGGGACTAGAGTTTCATGTATGTACTATCAATAAAAGTGCCTATATGAAAAAAAAACTGGAAACTTATTTAATGATCCTCATATATCACTTTAGGCTTTATATGAAAGAGTTTCTCTTTTATGTTCAAAGATCCCAATATACAAGTGGTGGGACTCCAGTAAATTTTTACATTTTCATTTTCTCTAAAAAATAATCATACAACATTGAACATTTTTCTTCATAAATTCATGAAACAATAAAAGGATGATATGGTGTATATATCAAGAGATTGACCTGTCATCTTTCTGATTATTTAAGCTCATTTGAATCTTCCATAAATTACTACTTTTCTTTTTTGGTCAGTTATGATTGTTGCAATATTTGGTCACATCGGCCATTATGATAATGATGCAAGGGCACCTGGTGGTATAATGTTTAATAGATCATCACTAGTAGGTTTAAGTGTCACTGACCTTCTTAAGCCTAAGTTAATCTTAGTAAATGACTTGGGTCTTCTCAAGATGCAATAGTAGTTTGGATAACAGACCATTAATCATGAGTAAAATTCTCACTTATGACCTCATGCCAAACTAATGTAATCTTAGTGAATAACTTTTAATTGTAAGACCAGATATTGACGGTTTTATATCTCAGTTCTCTGGTTTAAATCATATTTTGAACAATAGTTAATGTTTTATTTATTCTCTTTTAGTGATGAGTAGAAAAATATAGTTAAAAAAGAAATTTGATTAAATGAGTAGGTTATTACAGGAGTTCATTGCTTGTCTCATTGGGTGCCCCATTCATTTGGCCTTGAGCTAAATCGAAGTAAAGACTTTCGTAAATCACTACAGGAGTTCATTGCTTGTACAAATGAAAGAAAAAGAATAGTTCAGACTTCTCTTCACACCAAAAACAAAATGATAAACCTAAAAGAGGGTATCAGAATTTTTTATATATTGCTTGTCAGATTACTTCATTGAATATAAGGCAGTTGTTATGCATATGTTTTTGTTTTCTAAAGAGTTCCATAAGAAGTCCTGTGGGTGGCTAGGGTTTTATACATACTTTCTGTTTGCTTTTTTACTCCAGATAGTTCCTCAAGGAAATCTGTGGGTGGCTTGTATTGAATTTAAGCAATTTAGTATCCATTAATTGTTGGAATATTTTCCAAATGTCTGTGCTTTGTACAAGGTTTGATATGGAGTTACCAATATTTAGGTTTTATTCAAAAAAGTTTTTCACTTATGTCCAGAGATGTATGTAAGAGTGTGGCATTAGATTTTTACACTTTACAGAGTTGGTTATAGATATATTGCTTGTTAGAAAAAGCAAAAATCTAGCAATGAAAGATGTATTGAATTCATAACTTCATTAAATGTGAGTTTTAATGCATACTTTTTTGTTTTCTTTAAACCAAACAGTTTCACTAGAAGCTTTAAAAATGTTCAGAGATTAAAAAGATTTTTTCTTATTTTATGTTGTTTTGTCACAGAACCTTACCTTTATATCAGTACTATTTATAAATCAGGTTGACCCAAAAGTTTATTTAATTTTTATTGTTAGATGGCATTAGAAGCATTTAGATTTAAACAGTCGTGGGATTCCATATTTTTAGGGAGTTGTTCGCTCTTTCTTTACATCTATAAATATTTGTCTAGAGACTTAATAAGAAAAATCTATAATTAATTTTAATCATGATATATATTTGCATGTGGTTTTTATAGGTATTATTTGGTCTTCTGTGATATCATCTATTCTCTCATTGCTGAGTTAGTAAAGCAGCTGGTATTTAGTGCTAGTTAGGATGTGAGTTTGAGTTTCACTGGGAGCTCATTCTTTATTTTTGCTGCTTCTAATGCATTCTATTTCTCACTGTTATAGAAATGACCATCTTAGCAAGTTGTAATAAAAAGCAACTACAATAATAATGATGAAGAATAATGCTAGTAAAAATTAATAATAATAATGAATAACAAAAGTTCATATAAAAGATAAATTTAAAGAATACCATCTATAACTTTTACAAAAATGATAATAACTGGTATAATTAAAGCTTCATCAATGGTGATTTGTTTTAGTTACTTAAAAGATTTTTCATTTTTAAGTTACCTTTAGTTTTTTGCAAATGGAGTCTTTTATGATGTCTAAAAGGTAATTTTGTAAAGATAGTTTACTGAAATAACAGAAAGGTATAGCATGGTCACATGTTGAGAAGTGACATTGTATAAGTATATATGTTTCAAAACTCAAAATAAAAATGTAGAAGTGTGTAATCATGTCAATTGTATAGCATGACAGAAAAAGGTTGTAATGGATATATATATATATATATATATATAGGTTTGATAAAAAAGAATAAGTTGCAGACTCAGATATTGAACAAAGAAAAAATCCAGCAGTTAAAGCCTCAAAGTTGTAGGGTGGAAGTTAGGTTCATTTGGAAGAAGTTGCACAGTCAAGGACAGACTGGAAACAAATTTCAAAGACATGAATATGCAAAAGCTAACCTCATTTTTGCCTTAAAAATATAATTCTCTGAAACACAAAATATATTTTTGTCACAAATAACTACTGTTTAGATATCTAGACTTTGTTAAAAAAATTGTGGCCAATCTCAGTATTTTTTGAACAGCAATTTTTAGCAAAAAATAAGTTTGTGCAGTTGAGGCATCCCTTATACGTACCTGCTCTATGCAACTTTTTCTTGTTTCCCAAAGTGAAAATTCATTTCATAGGTTTGAGGGCATGGATTACATTAAAAAAGACAACAGTGCATTATCACACCATATCAAAAAAGGTCAACAGTAAAGGTTAAAGGAAAACTTGCTGGAATAAATATATTGAATGACAATTAGACTGTCTAAAAGAAAATCAATTTTTCATTAATAATCCATTTCTGTTGTTGAATACAGCATCAGTTTCAATGTTTTAAACACATATTCTATGCCATTTTATACCAGTATTTGAGCATCTGCAGACTTTATTATCAGTGGACAATTTTGGTATTTATTCCCCACAGATACTAAGAGAGGATTATAAGATTTTAAAAATACATCATAGATTATAATAGATAGAAAGCAGGAAAAATTTTAAATAAAAGAAATTTTTTTGTTAAGAAAAAAATTGAAATTTTAAGGCATCAAGCACTTATGTATATATATTGAATATTCTAAGGATAAATCATATGAAAAAGGTCAAAAGTACTTTGACCAATGGAAAACTCATGGGAATGTGTGCTGAAAGGGATTGTTTTGATCTAAATCATTCATTGCTCATTTTTTCTCAGTAAATACAGTTTCAGCCTTCATTTTTTAACACACCTTATATCATGTGTTTTAGATGAAAAATTTGTTATATAACGGCATAATGAAGATACAACAATACATTCTTTTCAAAAATATATACATCTCTTTATTTCTCTTGTAAGGGTCTAAACTTCTGAAAGTGTGAGATAGATACAGGGAGACGAAAGCTGATAGGGGACTGCTATATTGAATTTAAATTTATTAACCATGCTGTACTTCCATATTTAAGGCCCCATTGAGCACTTCCTTGATGGAAGGTTCTCAACTGGGTTTCGCTGTGGGCCACTGCACCACCCCCGGTGCCTGCCAGCCACTCATTGGTGCTCTCCAGACCTCTTGACGGTCTGACCATGTACCTGAGACTGACATAGGTACCCATGTATATATAATTTCATAACACCAAATCATTCTTCCAGATGTCAATCCACATGAGCCTCTGCTACTTGTTTACACAAGTGCATCCTGTGTAGAGAAATCCCTGATTGACAGCTCTGTCAAAGATCATTATGCTATAAAATGACATTCATTTTTTTAAAGAGATGCTCCAATGTTGCAGTTTCTCTATTTCTTTTGATACATGAATTCTTTTACTGTTTATTGTATTGAAAAAGATTTCTTTTAGATAACAAATAAACTGCTATATTTTCCTTGAACTTGTCAGCCTGTTACATACTCTTGAAATCTGAATGTGTGCTGTTTGATTTAAGTTATCTTTATTTTGTACAGTCTTAAAGGTTTTATCACATGTTAAATGTGGTGAATTTAGATATTGAACTGAATCTTGGTTTGAAACATAATCTTTCGTTGAAGCTGCTAAAGCAGTTATTTCATCCAGTTCTTGTTTTGAGCCAATTCTTGGCATTGTTCCCAAAATATTGGTTATATTATGTTGGTCCTTTATTGTTGGGGCTTAAGTTTAATAAAAAACCAGCTATTTTATTAAAAACAAAAAAATTGGAAAAAATTTCTTGTTCAACTGCTCCATTGCTTTATATGCCCTTCATGACAAATTATGGAACAAACATTCATTTCATGGTTAATTAACTGAAGTATAATATTTCTTTACATTTTGAGAGAAAGAATTAAAAGGAAAATAGTTTATGATAAGCTCATGAAAGTTTTCTATGGATTTCTTTTTTATGAGTAACAAGTTGATATTTAAGAAAAATGTTGATACATTAGAGTATAGCCAACCAAATTTTTAGGTCAAGTTTTGTTAAATAATACATTATACTAACAGGACTATGTACTTGGTTTGGTTAAATCAGTATTTCTCTATGGAGTTTGTACCACCCCCTTGAAGTGGGGTGTTTGGATTTATAAGGTGGGTGGTGAGCAAAATTATATTAGTGTTTAATGACTTCAGATTGGTGGTGAGCAAATTTGTATATTATCATCAGTGGTATAAAAAAAGTGAAGATGATTTTTGAAAATCAAAGCATGTGTGAAATGTGGCAGCAATGAATTACGATGGACTGAAAATTTCATATGATGATGTCATAGCTGTTGATGAATTTTTGGTGAACGAGATCCAAACACAGAAGAAATGTGTGTACTGCAAGGATGACTATATTGAAAAAATAAACCTCATTTGATCACATTCCATAAAGGTATCTTGGTAAGCCAATGAACTTTTCTGCCAACCCTCATAAATTGTGGAATGAAGTTAAGATATTGTTTTATTGCTTTTCCATTTTTGTGTATGTTGGAAAAAAGTTTTAGCAACTTCTCTTATAAAAGATGGAATTAATGATACTAAACTGATCTCTGGCGAGTGTGGAGTTCCTCTTCATTGCCATTACTCCTAGGTCCACTCTGCCCCAGAGTGTTAGTATCTATTAGGATCACATCCATAGGTCAAATAGTTCTATTAACGAAATTTTCATATTCGATAAGACTATGTTATAAAAAACATAAAATGAAACAATTACACAAAAATGTAAATGTGAATATTCAATGAGCATGATTCCCAAATCTCTTGGCATAATATAGCCATAGATGAGTTGACATGCCATTAAAATCAATCAAATTTGGAACCAAATATTACCGAACTTCCTGCTGATGCAGGAAGTTCTGCAATATTTGGTTTCAAATTTGATTAATAAACAACGTAACCTATATATTAATATTCTCATTTTAATCATATTAATAAATAATGTGTACTATCATAATTTCTTTTTTATTCACATAGATAAAAATCTACCTTTGTAAGTAAAATGATAAAATTGTTTCCATTCAATTCAAATTCAATTATAACCACTACTTTTATTTCATAAGGGTAGAATTTTGGTAAGTGGTAGTAAGCATCCAGTTATTTCAGAGGAGGTATTTATAAAAAGGGTTGGAAAACAACTGAAACAGTCTAAGGGAGTAAAGAGGTGCATTGCATAATGGTTATCATCTTTGGAAATGGAATCACTGAACCAAATTCAAATACTGGATGAGACTGTTTGCATTTTACTTTTGCACTAAAGCTCTTGGGAATGGCCTGAATTGATCTCTTTACCCCTAGCTATGGGCAAAAAGTAGGGCAGACTAGGCTCTTTATCCTTTGTAAGACAACTGGTCTAGGAGAAAAGAAAGAAAACTGAATTCAAAACCAGGGGACGTGGAGCAAGCAACTTCACCCCATTAAACCCTACTTTCTATGAGACTTTAGCACCATCACAGATGTGGTTGTGGCTGCAGCCATATGTTCCTCAAGACATAGGACACATTTACATTTACTTGTACAAACTACTTATGAAACAACAACAACATCATATATTTTAAAATAATTGCTAGTATCATATTTTTCCATATTGTATAATGATGATTATTGAATGCTGACATATTAGAAACTATAAGTTGCACATACTTTCACATGTGCTTAAATTTCTTGTAAAATTTGTCTATCCACATGTTCACAATATTTTTTATCACAATTGTTTATACCACTATTAACTCTTAGAACCTGAGTGACTGGTATTTGTGCTGCAAACTAGAAGTATCCCAGATGGTCTGTATTCTAGCTGTGGATTTTTACATTGCTGTTGAATAACATTTTACATTTTCAGCTATTTTTTAATCAGAAGTCCAGTTGGCATAGACATGGGGGTCGGAAAGCTCTGAGTTTTAAGGGTTCTATTTATGCCGTAAGGAGTCTATATGATCTAGTTTAGTACTGCATTTTTTATGATCATGTCTAGAATATTGAGGTATTTCTGCAAATGTAAATATTAAAATATTTTCCTCTTCTGCAAACAATGCTCTGTTGGTGGGGCCAAGAACATGCCAATTACATCTTCTTCTCAAGGGTAAGACTTTTTCCAAAGAGAATCCTGGGTTTGCATTTGCTAGAGAAACTCCTGTGTTGAAGTTCTGGAGAAAATAAAGTCAACCATTCATTGGTATTACTCCCAGGTTCACTCTGATCTGGAATGGTCGTATCCATTAGATTCTTATCTATGTGTCAAATAGATCTGTTTGGAAATTATAAGTATCAGATGGGAATATTTAGAACCATATAACTGTGTTTAACTTATTTGTATTTAGAATATTTAAAGCCATAATATTTTATAGAACACTATGATTATTAATAACTTGAAATCATTCGATTGCTTAAAAAATGACTTCAGCATGAAATAAATAAGTAAGGGTTAACATGCCATACAACTGACTGATTATTGCCCTCCACCAGTTTTTTCCTAAAGTTTAATGTCATTTTTTCATTCTCTCTTTTTGCACACATAGACATGAAAAAGGCATACAGTGTACATATAATTTTTATCTTTATTTTTTAGGGTGGACGTTTGATGATTCGATTGGGTGACAGTGACATTGAATATGACAAAAATTTTCGGTTGTATATGACCACAAAAATGTCCAACCCACACTACTTACCTGAGGTATGCATTAAGGTGACAATCATAAACTTCACTGTTACAAAATCTGGACTAGAAGATCAGATCTTAAGGTGAGTATGAAAGTAATTTCTGTGGCCTTGACTTATTGTTCTCATATTTTTTTGAAGGTACAAATCTAATTAAGAGAGGACAGCATCATTGTCATGAACATTTTGTGTGAATGACCTGATCAAAGTGCTCTTTATTTCATGAGTTGACAACTTTTTGAATGTGACTTTCATCACCCTTGTTTCTATGAAAACTTATTATCCAATTCCTAACTGTGCTCGCATTCACTGTTTCTTTTTCATAAATATTCAGCAAGCATCATTGAATATCAATGGATGCAATTTTTGACACATAGAGAAATTCAATGACAAATCTCTGTTTTCATCTTTGATAAACATCATAGCACAACTGGAATTCAGACTCAATTACTCTGAGACTGCAGATCAGCACTTTAGCCATTATGCCACAGGAACCACCCCTTCTGTGTGTGTGTGTGTGTGTGTGTGTGTGTGTGTGTGTGTGTGTGTGTGTGTGTGTGTGTATATCTATATATATATATTCAAGCAGGTTTTGTTAAATAAAATGGAATCCATTTTATTTTGAAGTTTTTTCTTTTTTCTTTCATGCGTCCTAATATTTCTTTTGATGTTATGATCATGAAAGGCATTAATGATTTCTCCAAAAGAACCAAATACTTTCAATTTGTATCCAAACCCTTATCAAAGTAGAGTGCATATGTATTTGTATTTCATAATTAAAACTATTTCAACTAAACTATTCATCAGTTTTTGTTTTTATTGCCAAAGTGAGACTTGTTTATATCACCAAGGTGAGGCTAAACATCAGTGGCAGTTTATTTTAGATATTTCTATTACATGAAGTATACAAAATTTAGAATAATATTTGTTCTATCTGTCCTTTGTAAAAATTTTGGAATATAAATTGTTATATCTATTTTAAAAATTTAAAAATATTATCACTAGTTTCAAAGTTAATTCTATTAATAGTGGGTTGTCTAAATTTTATATATAAATAAGAATACATGAAATCATATAACTGTGTAAAAAAAATTATTATTATTAAATAGAATTATTAATGTTAGGAAAACTTGAAGCCTAATGATTATTATCAGTTCTTTGAAACAATATAATTGCTTGGAAATAATTGTTGTTAGATGGGAATACATGAAACCATATAATTGCAAACAAAAGATTATTATTAAAATATATAATTGTGAATAAATTATTAGTATTAGATAAAAACCCCAGCCAGTAGGGTTTAGAATATGTCAACTGCTTAGAGGTAAGTTTCCCCTCAAAAGAAGTGTCCTGGGTATGGCTCTAAACTGCATCAAATGGTGAGGTTCCAGTTTTGAAGTTCATTGTTATTACTCCCAATTCCACTTTGACCCAAGGAAGTAGTACCTCTTAGGATCTCATCTATAAATTAAATAAATCTGTTTGAAAATTATTTGTATTTGATAAGAATACTTGATAACATATAACTGAGAATTATTTGTATGAAGAAGAGTTACATGGAGCTATGATGGTTTACTAAGGATTATTTCACTAACTTCTAGACATAAAATAACCCTAGAAGAGTTTATATGCCATTAAATTCAATTAATCAGTCAACCAAAAGCAAAATTGTATGATAAGGGTATGTATTTATATTTGGGCCTCTATGTATTAATATTTTTTCTTTAAGAACTTTAAAATAAGCTAAACTTATAACTAGTTTGTTATTTTGTTTACAAAGTCCATTACATGTTACAAGACTTGTTTTCACTTTAATAGGATTTTTTTCAGTCTTATAAAAAAAATGCTAAAGTTCTGATGAGCTGTGTGCTTTATTTTGTGTAGTGATGTTGTCCGGCTTGAAAGGCCGGATTTGGAAGAACAGAGAAATACTCTGATTGTTCGGATCAATGCAGACAAAAACCAATTGAAGACCATTGAAGATCGAATTCTCAAACTTCTGTTTGAATCTGAAGGCAATATTTTAGATAATGAAGAACTTATTAACATTCTTAATGAGTCCAAGGTAAGCAAAAAAAAAAAAAAAACAGGAATTGTCAGCCAAGAATAATTCATTTTGTACATTTTATGAAAAAATGTGGTTATAATTCCTTTTGAAATATCATGCAGGAATTCCAAGTTGTTTTTATTACAACCTTTCTGCTATCATAAATTCCTGTTGAATGCAAGTTGCAGGATCATGAGATTTATTTGGAGAGCTGCCTGAAGATATGAGAAAAGTATTGGTATGATTTCTAAAAATGCTTATCATTCCTATTTATTCAAATATTTTCTGTATGACAAGTTTTTGAATGCAAGTGTGCATATAAGATGAACAAATATATTCTATATATATTCATATAGTAATGATAACAAAAAAGTTCAAGAATGTATCACTGATTTTTATTAGTCTTAACAGCATAGGACTAATAGTGGGGCTCCCTATAAGGATCAATTTCAGTAGGAATAACCTGTGAGATTAGTTTACTAAACATTGCTCCAGTGGAAGATTTCAAATATATATGTAGGTACATCAATAATAATGAAAAAGGCATTTATTTCAAGCAACAAATATTTGGTTTGGTTTCTTTGTTTAATTGCATATCAACCTTTCTGGTTTATTTAAGGCCAAAGTCATCCTTGTAGAAGGACAGCAGCAATACTATTTAACCTGTAACTGAAGAGAGAAGGTGATTTGCATCATTCCCAAGGGTATTATAGTGAAAATGAATGTAATAATGTGACTAGAGTTTGAACTTGCTTACTTTGAAGCCACAATCCAGCATGTTAGCCTATAACTCCATATGGAATCCCTACACAAATATTTATTTTTTTATCACAGTCTCTTTCTTTTTTAATGCACTTAATCAAACATTTCTCTCTTAGTCATATAGATTAAGCATTACAAAGTGAAAATTTCAATTAATAACTATGTGTCAGGCTATGGAATTATTAATCCATGTTTATCGGTATCTACTAAGCTTAACTTTGTCTACAATTGTAGATGTACCCAGTGAGCATCAAACTCAGTGTAGTATAATTTTGATAATGCAATTGCTGCTGTATCACTGGACGCCAGATACAAAATCCATTTTGTTGATTGTGACATCAAACTTTGGAATGAGACACTTAATGATAGACTTATCAAGGCTAATATCATAGAAGAAGAATCAAGCCTGTTGGTATGGGTATGTGAGTTTGTCTTTGATCAGTCCTGGATTAGTAATTTGAGCTAGGAGCCTAATGTTCAGAGACCCCAAACTCTCAATCACCCCAGGAACATAACATCACTGAAGATGCACACTCGCACATCTACAAGATATGTTTGTCAATCTGTTATATAGAGACATATTTGTCAATCTGTTACTATAGAGACATGCAAATATGTATTTATCAATCTTTGCTTTGACACAAGTCTACTTTTGTGGAAGTACACATAAAAGATCAAACTCACTGCAATAGGAAAAATCTTTGTTGCTAGCTTGTTAATCTTTGCTTATTTTTCTTCTAGGTAACCTCAGGAGTGATTAAGCAACGTCTTGAGGAAACAGAGACTACAGAAGTAAATATTTCAGCAGCCCGTGAAAAGTACCGGCCTGTGGCTGCACGTGGGTCTGTGATGTATTTTGTTGTGGCTGATATGTCTGAAGTTGATCCTATGTATCAGTTTTCATTAAAATATTTCAAGCAAGTAGGTCATTGTTTTTTTTCCTACCTCTAATCTTTATATTCTTACACTGAATAATATCTTAATTATTATTTCTTACTGTCAAAAATACATTTTTCCTCTAGTAAATCCCCAAAATGTGTCCAACAAGCTGAATGTTACTTTATTTTATTTTATTTAATTTCATGAATACAAGGGGTGATCAAAAAGTATTGAGACTGAAGCTTTAATTTTAAAAATTTAAGATTCAAGTGAAGCAATGTGTATGGCTGAGTAACTTATTAAATTAAGTAAATGATGATAGTCTTGATATTTTTGAACAAATGTTTTTGACAAAATATAAATAAACTTTTACTAGTAAACATTGAGGTGCATCTTGTGTTCTTGATAATCAGAAATACAGTAAATTAGTCTTTGTAGAAATTAATCCTATTTTACTTATCTGAAATAAATTTATGGCTTGAAATGAAAGTTTTGGTAGTTAGGAATTGTTTTATATTGTGCCTTAGCTATTGATGTCTTTACTCAGGAGTAAATTCATGTTTTTGTCAGGCAGTACAATTTTTTCAGCTTAATTAACCTTACAATTGTATAATACATCAATTTCTTTATTTACTTCTATAATACATAAGATATATTTGCATTTTAGTGATACATATAGATAGAGATTATATATACAACTTGATTGGTATGTATATATATAAATTTATATATATATATATACTAAGGTGAGTCAAGAATTCAGCAATATTTTTTACATGCTGGTTTTTGTTACATATATCATGTGACTAAAGCAGTTCAAGCTGTGAAAGGTAACTACTGTGGTTGGTAGTATTGTGGTAGTTGATGTGCTGACACATTGTGCATCGCTTCATTCTGTAAGTGATTTGAAAGTTATACAGATGAATGTGCAATGTGCAATAAAGCGGGAACTTAAGTTTTATGAGTTCTAATTGGGTTGTGGAAACAACCAAAAAGATTTATTGTGCAAAAAGTAAAGGTGCAATTAATCACAGTACAGTAACCAAATGATTCAAGAAATTTCACTAGGATTGTGAGAACCTTGATAATCAGGCAAAGTATGGTATGGTTCGGCTGCTGACTCAGCATGTGTATATTGACTGACTACCCAGAAAGTGAACTGTGGATTCTGGTACATATATATATATATATATGCCTCAAGGAACCTGCTTGTGTTGCCATCTAAGGATTCCAAGGTAGTGCTCCAAGCCATAGAGGCAAATCTGGTGAGTAGCACTCTTTTACTGAGAGTATCAGGCGAGTTTGGCATCTTTGTGTAGTTAATCACCTTCATCATCTCAGCAAAAGCATCAGGAACTGCTGAATTGTGTCTCATATTATGAAAATACTACAAAACTTTGACTCTCCTAGGTATATATCTATTAATATAATTAATATTTGCAGTGTGAATAAATGAAATTAAATAGATATAATTAACATTGTTTTATTTTCCGTGGTCAATATCTGAGATTAAAATTTCTTAGAAACAATGAAAAAAAAAGATTTTACTCACAGTCTACAAATGATTTTATTATATATATATATATATATATATATATAGTCCAGCATATTGGTCTCCAGATTTAAAGTTACCACTGCGTAAGCACAAGTAGCAGTGAGCAGCAAGTGCAGTCATACCATTTTAGTTGCTGTCATGGCCTGGAATTGTTACATTACATTCACAGCAATGTGAGGAGAAGAGAAAGAGAAGATGATAAGGAATAAAGAAATGAATAACAAATGACAAAGGTTAAAAATGAAGAAAAGGTATGTTCATGAATGTAATAAACAAAGGGTAATACAGATAGAAGAAGGATCATTCGACTAACGGGTTCTGTTTGTGTAGTTGTACTTGTTGTCTGGATGGACTTTATAGTTGAAGAAAAATAAGTAGGCTGACAGTAGTTGAAGGAAGGATAAGTTTGGTGCTCAGAGCTTTGACTTAGAATATGAGGATCCTAGTGATATGGATTTGCAGTCAGTCTGATGCCTAAGGGGTTGCTGGGTTTGTATGCTTGTGGAGTCTGGACTTGTGTGGAACTCTCTCTGAGAATGAGTCATGAAGTTGATAATAGCTATGTCTGAGAATTACAGGCTGTGTTTGTTAGCTCATTGGTGTGCTTAGCTGACCCCTGCTAATGAAGAAGAGTTTATTGTGATTTGTTGGGCTGCTGACTCAGCATGTGTATATTGACAGACTGACAACCCAGAAAGTGAACCGTGGATTCTGGTACACATATATATGCCTCAAGGATCCTGCTTGTGTTGCCATCCCATTGGTTAAAGAGAGTAGTCTGCCCCACAGCACTTTTTGGGGGTAAACAGTTAGTCGGTGTTTAGTGTGAACATGTACTGTCATATTTTTTACTCTGACAAAGAGTCATGAATCATGGTGAAATTTGACTGAGATTATAATTGAATGGTGAATATTGTGCAATTGTGATTCAAGTGAGAATTTCTTCCAGGATGCAGTAAGTAAGATGCCACCGGAGTTGCTGGGTTTGCAATGCTTGTGCAATCAGGACTTGTGTGGAGCTCTATCATAATGTGGTGACTTCTTTGGTTTGATAATGGTCAGAAGTATGGTAAAATTTGTTAGATCCCAAAATGTTTGGATAATATTGAAACTTATTTAAGCTAGACATATGTTCTTTAAAAACCATTCTATTTATAGTCATTATTAAAATTTCAGGAATAAAGGTAAATACACTATATATATATATATATATATATATATATAATTTTAATAAAAACACTCACTTCTTTTGTGTCATCATAAATTTATTTCTGACCATGATGACCATCATCAAATGTTTCACAAAAAAAAAATATTTGGGTGTTCTTATATTGCTTCTGGCATGAATGGGATTTGAAAAAAAAAAATTTAATTTGTTAATTAGAATATTTTTTAATTAAAATGATTTTCTAATTTATTTGTTTTATCATATTTTTAATTGAGAAAATTTTTTTATGGTGGAGATATTATAACTATTATTATTTTTTATCAATACAATGTTTATACATTCCTTTAAAAAACAAAAAAATTTTACCCCTAATTTAAATATTACTGAAAATTAAAAAGCCTAATTCTGGAAAAATTCAGTTGTGGCATGTGACTTATTTAAAATAATGTATTCATACTTCCATTGAAACAATTAAGCATTATAAATATTAGATAAATTAGTTTGTATTATCAGGATATAATAACTCAATGCTGATATTAAAAAGACTATTTCTAATTATTAAAATTATTGTAAAAATTTATGTTATTTATATTAGGAAGAAATTAACATATCGAATGTTAAGTTAATCGTAATAAGCAAAGTATTAATATGTAATAGATATTTCATTAATGTAACAAATAATTCCTAACCTATAGAATAAATAAATTAAATATTAGTTCATTAAATCTTTGTTTACACATAGAAAAAAAACAGTGTAATAAAAACGGTATAGTACAGGGACAGTTCCTTCTTGTTATAAGGCTATGTCAATCTTCACCAATTATATATTATTTTTTATTTTTTTATTTTTCATTTTGTTATCTTTTTATAAAAACATATACTTATACTTTATCCTTTAAATTTAATTATATACTTTATCAGAAATTATTTCAAATTACTTTATTTCAAATTATTTATTATTCAATCTATTTAAAAAAAATTATGGATCAATATTCCAATATAGAATTAAGAATATACAAATCACCTAAATAATGTTAGTTAAATCTATTTGATATTATCACTATATCAATTTAAATTATACTTAGAATTAATTTCTATGTCAATATGCAGATATCATTTCTGTTCTGGTATTTAGTAAAATTACATTCAAATATTTCCATATACATATTTTCTCTTCTAAGCATAAATTACACTTACCATGTAAACTTTTTGTCAAGGAGGATTTTCTAAGTATTTTCCAGTTTATATTAGGAGTTAGTCCTAGTTCTATCAGATACCAGTAATACCTTGATTGGGCAGTTTGATTTTCTTAATTTTGGATTTTTAAATGATTGTAAGTGGTTATATATATATATATATATATATATATATATATATATATATATATATATATATATATATAATAGTTTTGTTTAAATTTTGTAGAGAGAGATTGACCATGTATAGTCATATGCATATCTATCAATCTAACCTCACACAAATTTGGATCAATTAATTAATAGCCTACAAAATAGCAGAATTTTGAGTTCAAATTTTTAATATATAACATTTTGGTTTAGTTCACTGTTGAATTATGCTGAAAAATAAATAAATACTGTTAACAATAAATATTTTTTCATCATTAGTGATTTACGTACACACACACACACACACACACACACAGAAATTATAAACTGCATCATATATTGTTTTATTTTTAGTTGTTTAATTATACAATTGAAACAAGTGAGACATCGGACAATCTGCAAGAACGATTACAAATCTGTCTGGTAGAAACGACACGATTCATCTACAAGAATGTATCCAGGTGAGTTTCTAATTAAAAATGAAATGATTAAACTTACAAATTAAGTCTTTCAAAGATATTTCCTTTATAATCAAATGGATTTTATTTGAGACCTCAATCACAGATTCAAATAAAAAGGAAGAAATTTCCTCTTGGCATTCTTCCAGGATATTTTTCTCAGTCATTTAATTATAAAAATGGTGATTCAATCCTACATTAGTTTCTGGAGTGTTAAATTTGTTTTGCACTTATGTTAAGATGGAATTCATTTAATTTTGTCTTCTTTTTTGTTTTATAATGAAAGTTAATTCATTTAATAAATGACCCGTTTCAGTTTTTTCTTTGATAATTTGACTAGTGTGTTATATAAAGATGTAAGAAAAATTATTGATTTTTGATTTTTCTGAAATTTTGAAGGAATTACAAAGAAAATGAGAAGAAAGGTTTGTTTAACCCACTGAATAATAAACTCTTGGATTCTCAATTACCCTTTTCCTGAGCTCCCAAAATTTGCAATCAAGCACAAAATGGATATGATTAAGTCACTGAAAGCTCCAGTTTCCACCAGATCACCCAAGTTAAACAGCAATAAGCTTGCTCAGTACTTAGTAACCACACATACTCTAAACCCATTGAAGTTCTATGATCAGACTAAGCAAAGATTAGTAAATAAGAAACTTTGCCACAGAAGTCACCTCTGACCCATATATTGTACACATCTTGTATCTTTAAATCATTGATAGAAGCTTAATCAAATTAAATATGAATTAAATGGTTGAATGCAAGAGCTGCAAGAAATTCGTCTGGCCACAATTCTATCCATCATTTTCAGAAAACTGGTGTTGTACTTGGATTGTTAAAATATTTCTGTGTTTTAACACTTTGCCAGTTGCTACCAAATAACTTTTGATGGTCAGGTGAATGCAGTTAAACAGCTGTTTTTTTTTTCACCACTTCAAAAATTATTGTTTATATTATCTATATTGTTCTGACTATACTGTCATCATCTTGATTGTTATATTTTAGCCATTGTACTCTCCTGCCTTCTTCAGTTGTCTCTTATTGTAGTTGGCAATCTTCAAGGAATTTCAAATTGTACCTTTTATCTAATCCATGACACTAGACTGTTCCCATTCTGTTTTTCATACCTTGGAATATTTTGTGTCTGTTGATTTACCTTGTTACTTATTTATGTGAAGTATGCAACAAAAAGTCTGTTCTTTTAATTCAAGTTAAACTGGTTTAAATTCAGTTTACCATCTCCCAGATTGATTGTCTTACCATGAATAAAGAACACCAACCTTCATACTATTTACCGATAGGTGTGGTGGAGCAAAAGAGATGGATTTATGCCTTTTCCATGTGAAACACAAACAGATTTGTGAAGAATTTGAACTTGGCTTGTTCTAAGGTGATATTTGTTATACCATAGGCCTCCAAATTTATATTGCTCTTGTAATGTCACTTTTCTTTCTGCTGGACCTGGGCTAAAAGATTGAACTCACAACTTTTGAGTAGATTCCAATAAGAAACTCTTGAACAATATCTTTATTCTTTCACTTGTTGTCTAATAGGAAAATACAGATACAGTTTTTAGAAGTTTATAAGCTAATGTCATTTTTTGTGAGTTCTTTCCTTGGGTTCAGGCTCTATACAAAGAGAAGTGACATTACAAATAAACAAACCCAGGGTGGTTATAGTCAAAAAATTGTGAGTATAACCATTAACTTGAGGATCATAGCCTGAATTGTTTAATAATGAAGATAATAACTCTTCATCTCAGAAATTTAGGCAGACACTGTAGGGACCTTGAATAAGTTCTTGCGCCAATGGCCCGGGAGACCTGGGTTCAATCCCAGGTCGAGTCATACCAAAGACTTTAAAAATGGTACTTGATACCACCTTGCTTAACACTCAGCATTATAAGGTACGGTTCAAGGGTAAAGTGGAGCAATCCTGGGAATGGAGTAGCGCCCTCCCCTACACCTTGGTGTAGTAGCTATCGAAAAGGGAGCCTTCGGGTCACTCTCGACTATGGTCACTAACTTTACTTTATTTTCTTACAGAACTGTGTGCATGTAGTTTCAGATGGTAATGCATCTATAGGGAATTACTAGAAGCATAAAATTAAGTGAATGTCATTTTGCTAAAGTTTAAACAACTTTGTTTTTCATAGTGCTAAACATATCAGATTTAATAACAAAGAAAGTGTATTTGTGGGGAATTTTACTACCATACTTTATTCAAAAGAAATCTTATTGAGACTTATGGTGACTATGCTCTGTCTGAAACAACAGGCAAAGATTGGTTTTGATACTTCAAAAATAATGATTTTGATGTTGAAGATAAAGAATGCTCTGGTGCACCAAAAAAGTTTGAAGACGAAGGATTAGTGACATTACTTCATGAAGACTCATGTCAGGCACAAGCTGAACTTGCAGAATCATTATAAGTTGATCATACAAGAGTTTGGAAACATTTGAAAGCATTAAAAATGATTCAAAAGCTAGGACATTGGGTGGTGTACAAGTTGAAGCTGAGAGATGTCAAATGGCATCTTGTCGCTTGTGAAGAACAGCTGCTTCAATGGCAGAAAAAAAAAAAGGTTTTTGCATCATATTGTGACCAGTGGTGAAAAGTGGATACACTACATTAATCCTAAGTGTAGAAGATCATGGGGTAAGCCTGGCCATGCATCAATATTGGTGGCAAAGCTGAATATCCATCGTTCGAAGCTTCTGCTCTGCATTTGATGGGATCAGCTGGGTGTAGTTTATTATGAGCTGCTCAAAATGACTGAAACCATCACAGGAAATCACCATCAACTACAATGGATGCATTTGGGCCAACCATTGATGAAAAAATGGCTACTATATGAGTAGAGACATGAAAGAATGATTTTGCAACATGACAATACTAGGCCACATGTTGAAAAATGGGTGAAAACCTACTTAGAAACTCTTAAATGGGAAGTCCTACCCAACTTGCTGTATTCACCAGACATTGTTCCTTTTGATTATCACTTGTTCTGATTGATGGCACTAAGCCTGGCTGAGCAGCATTTTCATTCTTATGAAGATGTCAAAATATGGATTGGCTCATGGGTACCCTCAAAATACGTGTTGTTTTTACAACATGGAATTCAAATTCTGCCAAAAAGATTGGAAAAAGTGGCCGCTAGTGATGGACAATACTTTCAGTGACATGTTTCTTACAAATTTTTAAAAATAAAGCATTACTTTTCATGAAAAATCAGTGAGAACTTATTCATGGTACTAATATTTTAGAAATTAATTCAGATGTTCATTTTATTATTGTATATCTTATTTATTCTTTGATTTGCTGAAATAAATGAGTAAAATTCAATTTCAATTAAAATAAATGCAACAAACTGAAGATGTTCTCATTTATAAATCTATGAAAACAACTTGAATGACTGGATCATGTTTTATGATTGCTTTAATGTTTGTACACAATAGCACACCTATGAAAATTTCACTCCTTGTGAGTTTTTCACACCAATTTTTACTGGTGGTCTTTTACTGGGATCTGAGTGACTCTTGTAAATATTCTTGCTGATTTTAACAATGTTGTGTTCTGTATGATCATAATTCTTCTTATGACTTCCAATTCCTCTGGTTTCCACACCAGACTTTGGGAACCATTCCAAGCATGCTAACTATAATTTCATGGACTTTTTCAGCTCTCAGGCAAAATCCAAGTTTTTGCTTCCTTTCACTTTTACTCTTTGGTCTTCTTGGACAGCAACATTCACTAGATGACCAGGTTTTGTAAATTAACACCAAGATTGGGCAATTCATTTGGATCTTGCAAGTTAAACCTAAAAGAGTTCCTTACGTATATTTGTGCACATAAGAGCTCCATTTTGTTTGGTCTTTTGCTATTTTTTTTTCCACTGTTAGCAGAGGTAGTTTTGAGCCCGCTCTCACTAGGTCACTCCATTTCATTTATGGTTGCCCTCGGGACCTTCTGTTGGTAAAATTATCAAATAATTTTGGGTAGATAACTGATGCACCTCTTTTTGGCCAAGACTAGAGTCTATATAAGTGTTGTGTATATATAATGTTTTGAATGTGTTAGTCACAACCTATTTGAGATATTTTGCTTTATTTCTTTTACAGTTACAGTTTAGTCCCAAAATGACAAATTGCCCATCAGCCATAATTTGACCTTTTCATGTTTAGAAAAGGGAAAGACAAAAGAAATGACCAAACTGTTGCTAGTTGAAGATGTACATTTGGGGTTTGTTCAGTAAAAACTGAAGCAAATGACTGAAACTTACTCCTATCTGGATGCGGAATGTAAAATATTTCTATATAATTTTTGTATATTAAATTAACATAAAATTTCATTTTCAAGCTATTTTGTACATGCATCAATGATTGTTATAGACCATCTGAATGTTACATAGGGTTGGCTGATTATGGTGGGGAGTTTGGACAGTGATTGGAAGAAGCAAATCAACTTCAAAACATGTTTTACTCAGGACCCTTAACATTTATTTACTTAGAGGTGGATTTTGAAAGTTAAAAGTCACTTGGGATGAAGGTATATTTTCCACTTGGGACAGAATTTTTATTTTTATTTCTTCAGTGTTTTTCTCTGACTCTCCAGGCTTCCAACTGTGCAACTTCTTTTAACTGCAGCTTGACCTCCTCACCCCACCAACCCCTCCTTTGGATCTTTCTTATCTGTGACTTCTTGGTCTATATCTGTGTTCCAGGTCTTTAATTTCCTTCTTTTAACCAAATCTATAAGCCAGTTATATATCCAACTCAGCCTTTTTCTGCTATGCTACTTGTTTGGTATGCTTACATGAAGCTTCCACATTTCTATTCTGATTTTTGAAACATAAACATCTTTGTTTACATTGTGTCACCTGTCATCAGGTGAACTTGGTATGCCTTCCTGCCACTTCAACAAACTATATTTACAAAATTGTCTATTGAACTTCATAACACAAAGCCATCATAAAGAAGACAATGAGAAACTCCAGTACCACAAAGTCTGTCAGCTCTGAATTCTGAAAAATATGGCAGTAAACAGGACTCTGTGGAAATTGTATCAGGAAGTTAACTGTTTATGGCAATGATCAGCAATGGTGATGCTGATAATGATGATGGTGGTGAAAATTTACCCATTAAATGTTAAAATGACTCAATAAAAATGAAAGATAAATTTTCAATTCTTAATAATTGTTTTTTTATTTAAAATTTTGTGGGAATTTATTACATATATACATAAAAAATTCTTTTATACCTTTTTTAAAAAATAAGGTTTTGGGTATCTTAATGGTCAAATGACCTACATAAATAGTGGCAAGGCTCATGGATATTTGTGTCTCCAGGGAAATTTGGCAGGGTGGCCAAGATTAGGATGGCAGTATTTTGAATGCTAAAAGAGAAAAAAAACAAAAAAACACCCCCCCCCAGAAATCAAGGATTGTTTATTTTATGAATGTACTTCAGATCTACATATGGTAGATATAATTCTACTTTGAAGTCAGTATTAATGTTTTTTTTAGGAATTTGGGTTAGAGTTTCAGCTTTAAAAAAAGATTTAGAAATCCAGATGAGAATGTGATTTTTCTGGTTCGTTAAGATCTACATGGGTCATTCAGCATATGAATTTTTACACATAACCAATAAAACAAGATATCCTGTAAAAATTGTTTGGTATGTCCTTGAAAATCTAACTTATCTTAAGGATTTTTAAAGTCAACTAATCTAAACATGTGAAATCAGGAGAATCCCATTGTTAAATAAAGTGATTTATAATTATTTTTTTACATGAAAATCTTGATAGTCTCAGTAATTAATATAAAAAAACTAACATTGTCACTGCTCTACATCTTCTCCAGAGTAGTATTCTAAAATAGAAAAAAAAAAAACCAACCATTATGAAATATACAAATGAAGAAAGTTGAAGAACACATTGGCTGAAATGTGTTACTAAGATTGGTGCTGACAGTAACAAATACCAATATACAAGTGTAATAAGTTAGATTCTCACTAAGTAGTAAGTTAGATTCTACTTTGGCCTTAAAAAATCATCTTTGTTATAAAAAATACACCTAAGTTGGCTGAAATGTGTTACTAATAAGAATGAGGATAGCATTTGAACTAAGTTATGGAATGAGAACAATGACATCTCAATTTCAGATATTGAACTTTGTCAATTCATCAATTTTGTATTTTAAGAGAAAACTAGATGACCTGTGAATCAGATGGATTCTGTTCTCCATGATAATATTGTTGCTTCTATTTAAATTGGTTGGTTGATTTTATCGCATGTCAATTCTTGTTGAGTTATTTAATGTAGAAATAAGTGTCTTATTTGTAAGTCATTGCATAGTTTCAAATAACTTACGATAAAACATTTGGAAACAATTATAGCTTCAAGTAACAATTTTTATTTCAATATGTACACAATTACATGGTTTTAGATATTCTTATCTAATACTAATAATTTTCAAACAGATCTATTTGATCCATAAAGTTCTGTAGCAATTTGAAAATCTAACGACTAAAGATGTACAAATGACTGAATCACTCAGTAAAAAAGCACATGAATAATACAGAAAACTATATTTTTAATTTACTCTTCTTCATTATTTGACCAAAAAAAAAACAAGTCCAAAAACTATATTTTTAGTAATTCAAATAATATCAATGGATCAGTCATGGTATCTACTCTGAAAGTTTAAGAATTGGCTTGAAAAATGTATCACCAGTGATGGTCGTCATGTTGAAGTGTGATGATAAAAAAATTAAATCAACAATGTTGCAATGTTTGAGTCACATATGCAGCATCAGTCAATAATAAGATTTTTGACACTAGGGGTGAATTTTGGGTTCATCATGACCATAAAAAGGTGAAAGGTAATCTATTTAATACTCCTAACTAGATTCTCTGAGAGTAAAGAAATTCAAATAAGTTATTTCAGTGCAGATATCATGCTCACAATGATTTTGAATGCAAACAGAATAATTTTACCAAAGAGAATCAAAATTAATTTGGCAAGGTATTGGGAAACCTTTTGAGAACTCAAACAATGCAACCACAGAATAAAGTCAGAAAGGAGAACTATTTTGTTTTTACATCACATCAATGCAAGAATGCACAGTGGTCAACAAACAGCATAAATGGTGAGAAGCCTGAAATTTACACTTGTTGCAAACAGTCTTGATTTGGAATCATCAGACTTTTGGCTTTGCCTGAAATTATAAAAACATTGTTCATCTGATATTGTTATTGGTGTGCTGAAATGAATCAAAAGTAAAGCAGAAACTTTCTTCATGGATTGAATGGATAATGAATAAAAATTTTTGAAAAATGTTTATGGTTTGTTGTGGGACCAATAAATACATTGATCCTACAAATGTTTATGAATTAATGTGATTGACAGCAGACTTGAAAATAACAATGACAAGAGAGTAAGTTTGAAATGCCAGGCCTTTATTGAGGGAATAGTACACAAAAAGGTTTGCATGGGTGTAGAATCACTGTGTAGTTTCAGTGGTGTTGAACGTCAGTGTGGTCGAAAGGCATAAACTCAGCTGTCTAAGTGTTCTTGGCCAAAGTGAGTCTAGAAGATCAGAATAGCCTTGGTGATTGCTGCAGGTCATTAGTGAAGCTGCATGCTCAGAAATCTGGAGACAGTCAATGAGGTGAACACATATGTTGCAGAGGCTGGAATGATCGATGTCCCAGTTTATTCAGTCCCTGGTTAACTGAGGGTGTGTGTCATTGTGGCTTTGGAGTGCTGATGATAATCCAAGATGAGTTGTCACTTGAGGACTGGAGAGCTACGACATGATCTGGCCTGCTGCAAAAAAACCCTGGTCTGTTGCAAGTATGGGCAACAGGAAGTGGTTTTGTGATGCAGAAACTGGTTTGCAAGTCTAGCTGGCTGCTGTGTTGTCATCTAGTGGTACCTGCAAAGGGGTGTAAGTGACAGGACCAGAGATAATCCCCAAGAGACTTTCTGACATAAGAAATAGCTCTTAAAAGACTTGTGATGATTTATGTATATTAGTTCTAACAAGAACTGTTTAAGAAAGCTGCTATATTGGTTGGATCCTTGCATTGGTTATACTGAGTCTGCAGCAGTGGTTGGTTGTATTCTGTGTAGGCTGCTGACTGTTAGCTGGTTGGAGAGGCGCTGGTAAGTGGTGTGCTGCTACCAGTGGAAAGTTCATCTAACCTCCTTGTCTCTGGACATGAATGCCCACTGTAGACTAAAGTTTTTTGGCCAGTGACTATATAGAAGGAAAGGCTAGCATATTGGTCTGAGTGGCAAAAATTCTGTTGTCAAAGACAGAAAGTCTCTCTTTTAAATATGAGTAATAAAGAAATATCTCATTATACTGATAAGAGGAGCTTACAAAAGTTAATTGATCTCAAAAATAGTCCTCATGTTTGTAATAGAAAATTCCACTCGTCAATGTGACGTTCTGTTAGTTGATGTCCTAGATGACTGTGTTTTTTTTTAATGGAGATTTTAGATTTGAGTGGCTGGCAGGTCACAATATCTAAAAGGAGGAATATGTTGAAAAATAAACTTGTAATTTTGAAGAGAAATACATTTGAATCATTTTGATACAAGTTTCATTATTCTGTATGCTCTAAAACTTATTTTAAAGGATCGAAGACCTTATTTATCAATCAACTTTTGTAATTTTTAATGGAGACCAATTTATCACATTTTGATACCAGTGTCATAATTTGATCAAAACTAAAGCTTCTTTTTTGTGATGGGGTGATTTTTAATGACATACCAGTGATCGTTGACCAGCAAAAACTTACATATATCAGCTATGTGGACACTAGATGCCATGCAGAAGATCTGTCAAGAATGACGATCAATTGGGAGTGAGTTCAGGAAAACTATTCGGTCAGCATGACTTGATAATAATGATGATGATGATATGGCCAAAAATTTATTTTGTTGCATTGAAGACCTTATTTATCAATCAATCAATCTTTGTAATTTTCTTCGTATCTCATTTTTTAAAATCATTATTGTTTAGTCTTTACCTCTTTATTTTCTTTTTCTTTTTAGGGCTTTGTTCGAAAAACATAAATTGATGTTTTCACTTATTCTCTGTACAGAGATTATGAAGCAAGAACAAAAAATTACTTCCGATGAGTGGAATTTCTTTCTCAGAGGTGGGGGAGTTATGGAGACGGTCAGTCATCTTTTTTTAGCTTTTTCTCATTTTCTTTCCTCTTAAAATCATACTGATTTATTTTTCAGTGATATTAAAAAATTACGAATGATCTAGTCTATTTTTTGTTTCTTTTGAGTGGGAAAATGTTTTTTTTAAGTTAAATAGTATTAGGTGTATTTATTTCATTTGATTCTATTCTGACTGCTAACACACAATGCATGCATTGAAAATAAACATTTAGCAGATGGAATGATTAATTTGCCTGAAAGATAACAAATAGGAGGGGTTGGATGAATACAAACTTGTAAATCCTTTTTTATCTTTAATATGACTTTTTTATTACCTCATTAAACCTCTAATTAAAAGCCATATTCTCTCTATTTAAAGACTTTCTTGACTGTGAAATAGGCTGACTGTAAGATCCACCTCTCCCACTCCAACTTGGCCTTGGGTGGTGACCTGTAATGCTTGAGGATGGGATCCTGTTGGTTGAACACACTGTTACTCAGTTATCAAAGCGGTCATGTGACCTGCAACACTCTTCTTTGGCGCTTTCTGAGAGAGACAGGCAGTTGGAGAGGCCTGATCTGATCAGTTGACTGGTTATGTCAAGCCCTAACACCTATATGATTGTCCTGACTATATTGTTCAAATTGCTCTTGTGGCAAACAGGTACCCAACCCTATTTTATCTTAAAGGTACTAGAAGGCAGTAGCTGAGTGTTAATTGCACTGAGAGAAATAAGACTTCGGCTATTGTTTAACTTTATGGCACTAGGTTTTAGTTACTGAAAGCCTGAAATTTACAGGGGCTCAAAATCTCATTCCCAAAATGAGTATACTGATTGATGTATCCCTGTGTTGACCAAGGTTTCCCTCTTAGTAAATTTTTTTACAAAAGTTGAACTCCTTGGTGAGTGGTGGAGCATAGGATCAGCAAAAAAACAAACAATACATATGGCAAATACAAACTAAAAACCAAAATGGAATCTCTCTGTGTAACCCCCACTACGTTATCTCAGTCTTCTAACCATTCCACTTCTTACGCCGGCCGGTGATCAACTAGTGGTTCGAGGGGTAACGCACATTTCTTTACCTACACAAGAATACGATCGAGGGAACGGAGAAAATAGAAGGACAAACGAACAAACACGAACAAAGCTTGGGGTTAACCAAGAGCAGAGGAAGGTATGCAACACTTTGCATTCCTGATAGCATATATGGACTAACGCTAGCATGGGTTACTAGCGAAAATTCCACAATGCAACTGGAATCAGACTCATCTTGACTCACTGTTGCTGGACCCTATCCCATGCTGCCTCGCCTCTCTACTCTGGTGTCCGGTGTTGACTGCCCCTGTCCGTGGTTCCACGCCAACTCTCTGCTGCTCGCCACTCTGCTGTCCAGCGCCAACTGCTCTCGTCCGGGTCCCCCGTCAACTCTCTTTCGCATCCCCTTCCCACTTCCGGATACGGCGAGATTTCAGGTCCAAGAATCCTTTGTCTGGTTTCGCGCCAAAACAGACAAATGAATCGTCTGCTTTGGCAGCCCACCCACATAGTGCTACATCTGTATCTGATTCAGAAAATGAAGCAACAGAATCTCCAAAATTTATTGTACTAGAATCATTGAAAAAATTCTTTTGCTAATTTGTCTCTATTCTTGTTTGAAAGAAATCATTTCCTGTAGAATAAATACTTGAACTGTAAAAAAATAAAAAGCTGAAGTTTAGTGGACAACAAAAAATATCAAAAACTTAATTAAAATTGAAACTTTCCATAAGATAAAGTGCAAGGCCTACCCACCTGATAGACCCAATACCTCAGAGGGAGTTATCAGAAGCAAGAAATTATCCTTAGCTACTCCAAAGGAAATAAAAACAGCCTTGGGAAAGCAAGAAGTTACTGGTTATAAAAGGATAACTATTAGTGGTGAAAAAATACAAACACACATACATTTTGACATTAAATAAATCAATAATTCTTTAAAAAGTGAAAATTGGACACTGCCTTGAAAGGGTAGAACTGTACCTTTCTGCACCTTGGGGTGCTTTAAATGTCATTGATAGGGAGACCACAGGGAGGGTGTGGAGGACATTTGTTGGAAAAATGTAGGTGTGTCAAAAGAGACTCAGACCACATGGAAGAAGATTGACTCAATGAAACTAAATATACAAAGTGCTAAGAAAACCATCCTGTATTTTTGAGATCTTGTGACATATAAAAAAGTGAGAGGAAAATAATATAAATAAGATATAAAAGAAACATAACTTTTTTAAAGCCAAGAAAATAGTGAAGTTCAACATAAAGAACTTATACTACTGTAACATGGAGGGCTAACTCAATTAGCAACAACAATTAACCTGACAATTACAAAGTTCTCATTCAAAAACTAATCCAATTAGAAACAAATGACTGGCCAAAGATTCAGGAACTGGTGAAAAACCTACACACTGTCAAAATCTATCAAACAGAACCACAAACCAAACAAAAATAACATACCACAAACACCCATACTTTTAGACAGATAATAACTACAGATAACTCCCAAGCATCAACCAAAATAAATACCCAGAGGGAAAAATCACTGAGATTGCAATAAAAAGAACCTACAATTAACTTCTGAAACACTTCCAAGAAAATATCTACAGAATTCAAATCTCCAACAAGTACCATAATGGGAAGATCACACAGATCACCAATCCTCTCATAATTTTTTAAAATAGATTACTCTGGAAAACCCCATATCACAAATTCAAAACCAAACATCAAAGGGAACAATGAAAAACACATTCTAACTCCCCTAACTAAACTTGATAGAGACTCCTCAATATCAAGAATAAAATTACCAAGAATAAGAAGATCATACAAAAAAACAAACAATGTAGCACACAAGAATCAACCAAAACTCTCAGTTCCCTCTTGTGATAAGATCTTTGTAAAAGTTCAAATTTCAAAATCTTAAATGAACTAGACTTTTGCATCAGATCTAGAGCCAATATTTTCCAGACAGCCTTGTTATTGGTTATACTTTGATTACATCTTGCCACTTTCATCTTTATTAGACTAGACCTCTGAAATTTGCTTTTTCATCTAAAAGAAGGAACATCCAGCAGAAAAACTACAACCTAAGTTCTTACAACTCAAATAGTGTGTATATATATATATATATATATATATATATATATATATATATATATTATTATTATTATTATTATTATTATTATTGATGTGTGTTTACTTATTTCCTATCACACATTTCTATGTTAACACATGATGACATGATAAAAAAGAATCTTATGTTCTAATGTTCTAGTAAAATAATTAATTTAAAAAATAATGCTGCAGAAACAATTTTACTTCAAAATAAACCTGCCACTCTTTTATCTTTTTAATTTCTAAAAAATCCCAGTGAAATTCAATTTGTGAGTGTTTTCAAAATATATTTTTATCTATGTGGTTCTATTTTGTTATTATGGTAACATGTGCAATCCTCTTCAAAAGTATCAAGTATCTGTTGTGTCACTGTGACAAGGGAATTTAACTAGATAAGAAAATCATAAATTGAATAAATAAAAAGCTACCTCTCAATAATGCAATGCTTCAATGCTTCTATGGCAACAGAATTTTCTAAAAAAGTTTTATTAAAAGCAAAAACAAAAAATGTTTAATAATATATTCTTAGCCTATTACTTTCTATTTCTTTACCAAGTAATCACTGAATAAATTTCTCATGGCAATTCAAATTTATTCATAATTTTATCCTCTGGTAATAACTTGTATATATATATATATATATATATATAAGAGTACCCAAACTTTTCAGTCAATATATTCCTCAAGGGTTGCTCTGAGGGTACACACTGTCCTTTACTTGATCATTGAGATAACTTTTTTTTTAAACAGGTGCACCACAAGAAAGTAGGTGTGAAGAGTTATCAACCTTAACACCTAAAGTTTGAGTACTCTGACATGAACACTAATGACAATTGGTGAGATAGAAACTATGGAAAACTTGTGGTTGATAAAACCATCAATCATCATGCACAGCTTGTCATTGGATTCTACCAGTGGATGTGTATAGCATAAACATATGCTGCTGTGATCATTCTGTGCAGATATCTCCTCAAAGTTCTGTGGTGATGGAGGAGTGGTGATATATACAAACTTAATGAATTAAGAGTATATAATCACAAATTTTACTCACATGTGACCCAAGGCTTATCTTAACATTGCCAATTTTCCTAACAGGAACTGACTTGAGCAGAAACTTTGGGAACTGACCAGCCTTTTTAGAGAGAACATAGCTTACCCAAATCTTGGGAAGTGTTAAGAAAAGGTGACCTAAACGTCTGTTCAATCTACCAGCTGGTCAGCACCTTGTGGCTGAAAAAAAGGATTAAATTGTATGTTACTCCATCAAATATTAGAAAACTTCTTGATTGAGAAGAATCTGCAAACCCAAAATATAGCACTGGCTAGTACAATGTTGACATTGTTGCATTTTCCAAGATCTGTCAGTGTGAGGAAGATCAGTTTTCAATAAGGGGTACTGGATGCTTAAGGAATTAAAAAGAGGAGTAGCCTCACAGAATTAGAGACCAAATTAAGTGCTTAAAAGCTCTTCTGTACTAGGAACATTTTATATTTGTCTTGTCAATGTATGCTCCTACCTTAGATAACAGTCAAGAATCAATTATAACCTTTTATCAAGACCTACAGGATTGTATAACATCAACACCAAATGTAAATAAAATCTGACTGCTGAGAGATTTTAAGGCACATGTAGGAAACAATAAAAATACCTGGAATGCTAAGCAATATGGCATTAGCAAAGCAAACACTTATAAACTTCCTCAGTAACTATGTTCGAAGTATGAATTATCTGTATGCAACACTTTCTACTAGCATAAAACTACCTGCAAGATAACATAGATGCATCCAAGATTAAAGCATTGACTCATTTTAGATTACATCAACACATGAAAGTGAGACCTCCAGAATATATGTACCATAAGAGTGATTAGAGGTGCAGAATGTGGTGGAGACCACAAATTAATATGTGGTAAAATGAAATTGTGTATCAGAAGGAAAATGTGAGCATCTGGGGTCAAAGTGCCAAAATTCACTGATCTGTCCAATTTGCAAAATTTGGAAATATTCAATTCTCTTAGCAATACATTATATATATGTGTGTGTGTGTGTGTGTGTGTGTGTGTGTGTGTGTGTGTGTGTGTGTGTGTGTGTGTTTCTCTGTTATTCATGTCCATAAAAACATTTTTTAATATTCTGATTAAAGTCAGTCTCCATTGAGGGGTTTTGTCTTATTCTTGTATCTTATCATATTGTTTTTCTCTTGTAGGAACGAGTTGTAAAACCTGCCTTGCCCTGGCTCACTCATCACACATGGAATGTTTCTGTTGATCTCGGCAATATTTGTCCAGCTTTTGAAAACTTAGCTACTGAAATAACAAAGCATCTTGTCTATGTCACTCTGGAAGACACTAAAGTAATTCCATTGCTTTTATAGCACAAAATTATTTTCAAGCACTTTTTCAGTTTGATGCAAAAATTTCCAGCATTGACAAAATCTTTCATTTGTTTGAGCTGGTTTCTCCCAGCATGTTATTAATCCTAAAATATTAAGACCAAATGATTCTTTGATTATCAATACCCCTTTGTAAAAGTATAGATAGTAATACAATAAGGAAATTATTTGTATAACGAAAAAAAGATTTTAAATGTTGCCCAACAGTAGTGTCTATTACCATAGACTATCAGAGACTCTGCTGTTGGGGCCCATTTAATCACCAACTCTGAAGGTATCAGTGTCAAGAGGACTGCATTGAGTTTCTTTATAGAACATGCTTAATGAATCATTGATGGATTTTGGAAGTTATTACAATTAACAGACAAAAACCATTACATACATGGTTTCAATGGATTTAATGAAAGATGTTTGAGTGGGTTGATGTTTTTTTTTTTTGCTGTTTTTGTAAGAGACTCTTGTTTTGGCTTCTTTCTTCAGAGCATAGAATATATATATATAATTAAAGTAAAGTAAAAGTAAAATTGGCAACCAGAGTCAAGAGTAACCCAAAAGTTCCCTTTTCAATAGCTACTACACTGAGGTGTAGGGCAGGGTGCTACTCTTTTCCTTGCATTGCTCCACTTTACCCTTTGATAAGTACCTTATAATACTGAGTGTTAAGCAAGAAGATATCAAGTACCATTTTTTGAGTCTTTGATATTACTCGACCTGGGATTGAACCCTAGTCTCCCGGGCCATTGGCAAACCCTTGACCCGATAGGCCAGATGTGTGGCATTTTAATTGTTTTTGCCCACATTATCTTTCAACCTCTTTTATTTCCATTGTTTTTGTAAACCTTGTGTTAATATTTATCCAGCAATTTTGGGGGCCAGGTTTTCTATTTCAAAAATAGTTTACTATGATTTACTGGGTTGGCTTTTAATCAAACATCACCTTATAATGTACTTTCCCTTAATCTCAACATTTAGCATAGTTTCTTTTTTGTTATTATTATTCTCTGATGAATGTGTATAGAAAAACTTATAGGATTTCAAATAAATAGATATATTTCTGTTTTTGTTCAAAGTAATTATTAAATTTTGTACCTTCAGAAATTTGTTTAGGAAACATTTTGTTAGAAAACATGCCAGAGACTTTTGCGTCAACTAGTTGAATTAAATTTCAGATGAAATCGTTATCTTAGGAAGTGATTCATTTGAATACTTCCTCAGACAAATTAAATACTTTTTCAAACAAATTAAGTACCCCTGTGAGAGATTCTTGTTCTGGTTTCTGAAATAAAGTTCAGTAAGAATCATGTACAACTCCATTAATAAATTCAGTTTGATGACATTTTTGCTTTATGCCATAAAGAAAGAAATCATAACAAAGTCTCTTTACTTAAAGAGGTGCATATTACATCTGAAGAAGGTTCAAGAATATACCTGTAGGAAAATTATTTTAATTATATTGTTCAAATAATTATTTCATTATTAATAGCCTTTTTAAAAAGTGTAGACTGTAATATAATCTCCCTATTTCCATGTATATTATACCTGAAAAAGGATGGAGAAGACACTAGGTTGAGTCAAAAGTTTTGCATTATTTTGGTATGTGCTAGTTGGCAGCACAAATATTAGATGACTAAAGCAGTCCAAGCTGTAGTTGGTAGTTGGTGCACTGACACATTGTGCATTGCTTGAAAATCACACAGAAAAATGTGCAACATAGTCTATTGTGGTAGCAACCAAAACATTTGCTCTAATAAATGGAAAGGTGCAATTGATCACAGTACAATAATTAGATGGTTTAAGAAATTTTGCTTGGATTGCAAAAAGCTTGTTAATCAGGCAAGGTCAGGTAGGCCTGAGAGCATGGATTCAGACACTTTGGTGAATAATCTGGTGAGTAGCACTTAGAGAGTATCAGTTGAGCTTGGTATCTTACACTACAGTTTGTCCTCTATATAACTTTGGCAAAAGCATCTGTAGCTGTCAAATTGTGTTTTATCTTATCAAAATATTACAAAACTTTTAACTCACTCTAATTCTTTGATTATAAATGAACCTTCTTGAAACTGCAGACAGGATCTCAAATGATTCATTTATTATCAACTTCCTTCATTGTTTTTTGTTTGGGCAAAAAATTAAAATATTCATATTTACTTTATTTATATGTCTTTGATGATTGTCCCTATTTTAGTTTTTATATTCACAATGTTTCAGCCTCTCTACCCTCTTGTCATCTTCAGGTGTCTTTTGTTATAATCTGTGTTCTTTAGAGAATTTTGAATCGGATCCTTTATAAATACAAATAAAGACATATAATCTAAGATTTATAAATAATGCAAATGGAAAAAGTTTACCATTGTGGAATGAATAAAAGATTCAGTTCAAAATTCCCTGAAGGTTACACACTACAAGAAAAGATACCTGAAGAAGGTCAGAAAGTGGCTGAAACATTGTGATTAAAACAACCAAAATGAGAACAATAATCTGAGTTGTGTAAATGATAAAAAGTTCTTATCTCAAAATTTTTGACAGATATTTTTAAAAATAGTATATTTTATTCTTTCACCACTAACTGCAGGTGTGTGCAAATCCTGAGATTTTGATCACCAAAACCGATGACATTCAATCAAATGCAGACACTGAAGGGTCATGGGATGAGAAACTGACCAGCTTTCAGAAACTTATGTTTATAAAGGCTTTCCAAGAGGAAAAGGTAAAGTAATTTTAAACTTCAAATTTTCAAAAGCTTCCTTGTGAGTGCATGTTACTGATTGAAAATTTTGAGACTGCCTGAAACCCTGAATTTGTTCCCAAATCAAATTTTGTAACTTTTTATCTCTTATATTCTGTTTAATATTGTATTAGTAAGTCAATATTCTGCAATCAAAATTCCATGAGTGTTAGTTCTGATTATCAAATATCTTATGCTTTGGCTCTTCTCTCACTTTTGGTCTGTATTTTCTCATTTTCTCCTTCATTTCTCCTTCATCCCTTCCTTACTGAGCCATAATTTTAATCCAAATGCTATACAAACATGGTTTAGTTTCATATGCAAAAATGAAATTCGGAATGCACAATTGTTTTCTAGTCATCCTTTCTTTTATCTTTCTTTTGGTCTATCTATCTATTCCTAGACAATTTTAATATATCATAATTTGAGATCATTTTTATTTCTAACTTGCCTTTCAACATTTCAATGATTGTTTCTTGATATATAGCCACCAAGTTTGTCTCATTCAATCTTTTTTGTCACTGTGTTTCCTCACATGGAATGTTTTAATATTTTTTTTCACTAGTTTGTTTTAGCAATATTAACTATATATTAGAATTTATAAAAATAACTGGTAAATTACCTTTTATTGAGCCAGTTACCATTTGTGTGTATATATGTATATGTACATATGTATATATTTACCCAACCCTTCAGCCATGAGCAGGATATAATAGAGGCCAGCTTTTGTATCAGAGATTAACTCGTTTGAATTCAGAGCTTTCCTTATTCGAGACTGGTTGTCAAATCAATATTAAAGAGCTCAGTCTGCTGTACTCTACTTGCTCATTGCTAGAAGTAGAATAATTGATTTCATACTTTTCTCAAACGTATTAGTGCTATGTGAAATGCAAAGTCTTGGGCAAGAATTACACTTTGGTTGCTGTGTCAATAGTAACCATCATACTACTGGTGCCTCTGGTATGTATATATATATATATATATATATTTATATATGTACATACATATGAGTATATATATATGTGTGTGTGTGTGTGTGTGTGTGTGCGTGTATGTGTGTGGAAGGTGTTTATATGTATATGAATATATATATATATATATATATATGTTAGCATATGAATACATATATATATATATATAAAAGTAAAAAGTTGGCGACAGTAGTTGAGGGCAACAAGAACGCTCCCTTTTCAATAGCTACTACACTGAGATGTAGGGGAGGGTGCAACTCCTTTCCCAGGATTGCTCCACTTTACCCTTGATACGTACCTTATATTGCTGAGTGTTAAGCAATATAAGGTATCAAGTAGCGTTTTTAAAATCTTTGGTATGACATGACCTGGAATAGAACCCAGGTCTGCCAGACCATTGGCAAACACTCTACCCACTGGGCCAATGTGCCGGTTGTGTGTGTATATATATATATATATATGCAAACACACACACACACACACAGACACACACACACACACACACATATATATATATATATATATATATATATATATATATATATATACAAACACACAAATATTTAATCTTCTTATGTATAAAGCAAAATGTAACTATAAGTATATGTATATATATATATATATAGTTACATTGTGCTTTATCTTTAAGTAGATTAAAGATCCAGAAAACAAGTGTTAACATATACAGATGTATTCCAACACTGACGTGGAGTTTGAAAACAAAAACACTTATTAATACAACAAGAATTAATAGGAATATTTACGGAATTTTTCATCATTTGTAACAAGGGCATAAATATGGTGGCACCTCGCGAGGATCAACCTCACTACATACTAATAAGGATCTGCCAGATGAGCTAGGTACCTATTACCATTCAGAATCTAAGAGACACAACTACAGCTCTAGGAAATTACTAGTTATTTCCCTTGATTGATCTTTCATTACCAGGTGTTCGCGCTATTGTTTAGTTTCTTTTTTTATTTTATTTAATTTAATGTCTTATCCCTAACATAAGCTTTACTTGAGAACAGTAATTGTATGATGTTCCTTGAATTTTTATATAATGTAAATTTCTAGTTATTCTTTTTCTTCGCCTGATCAAATTTCTATCTTTCGCAAAATTTTGGTGTATTTTATTTTTGTAAATAAAACAAAACAATGCAAAACCCAGTCAAACAAACGATAAAACAAAACGAAAAAGCAATGTGTTAAAAATTCAGACGGCTGAAATTTAAATATCTAACTGAAGTTTACTTTTTTCTCTGAACTTTTGCAAATTGATATTAATTATTTTACGTCGTATTTTATTTTTTCATTGGCCGAATGAGTAGTGTTTATCAATGGTCCAGGAGACTGCGGTTCAATTCCCGATCGAGTCATACCAAAGACTCAAAAAGATGGTACTTGATGCCGCCTTGCTTAGCACTCAGCATTATAAGGTACGGATCAAGGGTAAAGTGGAGCAATCCAGGGAATGGAGTAGCGCCCTCCCCTACACCTCGGTGTGGTAGCTATTGAAAAGGAGCTTATGGGTCACCCTCGATTAAGGTTGCTAACTTTTTAATTATTTCTCTGTCACATTTTTTAATTTTCAGTAGCTCCCAAATTCCAATGCTAGATTACTCCGACCCAAAAAGAAAGAAAGAAAAAAAAAGGAGCTAGTTAATAATGATGGTTTAAAAACAACTTTACTGAAAAAACTGATATGGTTTACCTCTGTGAGTTTCCATCGCAACAATTTGAATGAAACTTATTTTAAAAAATGGTTAAATTCAGTGTCAAAATAGAAAAGACTTCTCACTCTGGAGAAAATACGGACTTACAAAATGGAACTTTTTAGACATTTGCTAAGCTTTGCTTGGTTTGGTACAGGACCAGACAAATGACACAGCAAGTGAGAATCAAACTCACTAATAATGGTCGTCTTCTAAACTATTTCGTAAACCATTATGAGTGGCTTGAATAGAACATGATATGAAACTCGTCTATTATTGCAGACAGGAGGGTACCAGAAATTGAGCTATAGTTGTACTTAGCCGTGAAAGTTTTAATATTATTTTAAAATATCATTACTCTAGCTTTCATTATTATTAAAGAAAAATATATTTAATTTTGTGACTTGCTTAGTGGTGGAGATGGTAGCATATTACTGGTGCTAGAAGTGAATGTTCAATCTCTGGTAAAAGCCATTATTTTAAATACTGATTTTCAGGAAAGGCTCAACAATCAGATTTTGAATATTAGACTGTAAGGGTTCCAATCATCCATGTTTCTCGGAATCAGTATTTTCCATAAATTAAAAACCAAAGCACAATGTTGTATATTAACCTCCGACCTGGCCAAGCTGTCAAAATAGGAAATGCACCTGTGTAAATAACAGGTACATCCAGTCGAGGAATATCAGGATATAACCTTGAACGTGGATGGGTTGAATGAGTGCGATTTGAGACGCCCACAAGAAGAAGGTGGACATCGAACAATTATATAACTCGGTGCACAGGAAGTTAAATGAGTTGGAGATCAGACGAGTTGGAGAAAAGATGCGAGTTGGAGAGAAGACCAGCACCCAGCAGAGGGGGCCCTCAGGCCCTCGATTGCGCAGTTGAAGTTCAGAACTGGAATGAGAAACATGTCCCAGAGAGGCTAGGCCCCCACTCCCCCGGTTGAGTAGCCCAGGAGAACGGGAAAGAAACTCTGTTATAGCCATAAGAGTGGGGGTCACTATGTTGCCGTTCTGTTCTGTCCCCATCTCCCTCTCACTGTAAAACCTTTAGTAACCCTTTCGAACCCTTTCAAATAAAGTGAGAGGTGTATTTTTCTAAAGAACTGTGTCGCTCGTCTTTATTGTGTCATTGTGTTCTGCATGCATGTGTGTTTGTATAGTTGGTCATGGCTATACAACAACAACATGTGTACAAAAGTGAACTTTGAATCTTTTGCTCGCATATTTAAATATTTAAGCAATGTTGCAATGTCTTGTAGAGCCATTTATGATAGCTGACCCTGCAAACTTTTTATAATGAGTGAAGTGACACAAGAAAAACTAGGAAAATAAAAGAAGTGGTTATGTTAAAAAAACTAGTTTTTATTCAGCAAGAAATACAAGAAATATTTGAGAGAATTTCTTGTTTATGTAGAAAGCATAGACTCAACAGTGTAATAGTTCTTGATGACAGTGAATCTGGATGATACTTGAAAAGGTAGTTGGTACAGCTATGTGGCCAGGTAGTCTGAAAATGACTGGAGGGTTATATGTGTCAGATTGCTGACATCTATAGGGAACATGAAGGTTTTTATTTTTCATAGTTGTCATTGTCATTGTCAGTGAATTGTTGGGTTCTGTTGGGATGGTTTTGAGTTTTGTATCTGACTCCGTTTTTCTTCTTACCCCGTTCACTTATAGTCTTCTTTTTGTGGAAACTTTAAGAGAATCAAGGACAGAAGGAAAGAGATAAGGATACTTTTATACTCTAAATTTATTTTTGGGTTCATGATTATTTTGTGGCCGAAGAATGTTTTACTGAACCAGTAGAAGTAGTCGTATTTCCCTGACAAAGTGTTGAAATATATTGGAGTCATTTTTGGTGAGGTATGTATAGCCGAGGCAGCTGCTAGCAGGTGACATAGCTGGCTACCAGGCCCTGGGACCCAATTAGTATGTGTGCTTACTACCAACAGCCGAGAGGAAAAGGTCTTTCCAGTTGAAGTGGTCACTGCTTACTAAGAAAGAATTTGCCCTTGGTGCCAGGAAGCCCATTCCTCCAGGCATGCATGGATTTCACTTCCTGTCAGAAGCCTCCTGGGGAAACTGCTTCTTTTGAATCTACTTATTTATTTATAGTAGTTATAGTTGGCTGGTAAGAACTGCTGGGAAGAGGCAGGAACCACTGGAACTGTGTAGAATGGCAGGAACAGTACCACATTTTAATCCAGGCAGAGCCAACTGGCAAGTCTGATTTTATCTGCTTATTTATACTGAGACTGTGATGCAGCAGTGCTGAGTTTTGGAAGATTTCTAGTTAAAAAAAAAACAGTAAATAAAAATATAGGGTGTTGCTTTAGGCTATAACAAATGAATATGAACAAATAAGAAAAAAACAATTTTAAGGGAAAACGTAAACAGTATTTTGGAGTGTTATGGTCCAAAGAAAGTAAAAATTTGTCATAATAAAAATATGTCTGTTAGATAACAAAATATATGCATATATATCTGTATTATTTACTGAATGATAATTTTGTAGTATCAGTATAAGTAGACCACAAGCAAAAAGAAATAATGAATGTTAATTGTTCTAAGTAAACTTTTATGCCTTCTCTTTACTATTTTGAAAATTAAGATTGTTCTTATATTATGGCTGCAAAAGATCTTTTTTTAACACTTTCATCAGCAAATGGATTTAATATTTTCAGTACTTGTTACATAACATCATTCCTTTTAAAATTCATGCCTTGGCTACATTTTGTTCTCTTCACACTGCTGAGATTAATATCTGGTTTCCAGTGATACCATTTAGTCTCAGGAGTGATCTCTATTGTTTTATTCTTGTCTTACACATATCATTGAGGAAAAAATGTAGAGAAATAGTACATAGTTGAATATTGTTTCTTTCTATAGAATAAATGCAAAAACAATTCATAACAGATTAACAACAACATATTTTATTGCTTGAACAAATTCAAGAATAACAATGTGTACACAAAGAGTGTCTGAATAAATGTCCTTAAATGGGTGAAGAAGACTTTAGTGTACATACATGTAAGAGAAATAAAAGTTTTGGGAAAAGACTTATTTATTTAAGAAATGTATTGTTCAATGGTGTCATGTTCAATGTAACACTAGTATTGTAGAGGACAGAATCTAGTCAGTTCAAGGTAGTGTTGAATGTAGCAAGAGAGCAAGGCTTTCGTGCATTTGTGTTTTTATATAGGTTTGACAATGCAACCAAGTAGTCTTCTGGCTGAATTCTTAGAGAGGCAAGGGAGGTAATGATACCTATAGTCTTTTATATCTCTATGCTGCTGCTGCTGCTGCTGTTGCTGTTGTTATTAGGTATGTGTTGAAACATGATAAAACATTGAATATGTTAATGAGTTTTTATGAATAAATACTAAGTGGAACACTCCAAAAATAAAATCTTTTTATTTTCACAGAAACTAAATCTAATCTAGGAAACGCAACAAAAGTATTAAATAAAGCATATTTTCAGTTATAAAACACAATTTTTCACATTTGCTATTTTTCTCTGAAAATATCAATATTCATACACAGCAAAGTTTGGTTTGTTGATTGGTTTTAGAGCATGTTAACCCTTGTTGAGTTACTTTATGTTCAGTTAAGTTTTTTTTGCAATTATTTTGTTTCAAATAATTATTCTTATCTAATGATAATAATTTGTTTGCACATTTTTATATGGTTTTGAGTAGCCTTATCTAATACTAATAATTTTCAAACAGATCTATTTGACTTATAGATGAAACACTAACAGGCACTGCTACTCCATGTCAGAGTGGACTTGGTTGTAATAGCAATGAAGGTCTGATTACATTTCTTACTGAATGTAGTTTAGTGTTATACTCAGGTCACACACAACAGTGTTTGAGGTGGTTTAACTTTGTGCTGTGGGTGAGAAATGGTCAAATGATTAACAACACAGAAGACAGAAATGGCATATGGAATTGAAATTTTGTCTAAGGCTGATTGTTTTTATTAGCACCTAATGCTTTTAAAGAAAAGCATAAACCTACTTCTCCCTTCACTCAGTCCTTTCGCTAGATATTGGGACAAAAATTGCTATATTGGTTGATGGAGAAGAGAAAGTAAACCTTCTACCATAAATTACTTGCTTCAGCAGTGATTCTTTATGATATTTCTATTTTTAGAAAATAAGACTTGCTTCAAGGTTTTGCTGAGAACAGTCACCTTAGCCTAAAGGAATTGAAATTATAGCAATACCTAGATTAGTAAGAATAATTAATCCTTTAAAAAACATATACTAATTAAATTCATACAATTCAAAGTTATCATAGCATTTAGGATACTGCAAGTGATAGCAAGCCAATGAAAATCCATATATTACAAAAAGTTGTCAGTATATACATATATGTGGTGCCTTCAATAAGTTTACAGACTTTTTTTTGTACAGGCATTTAAAATTGTCGTAGACTCTTGAAAATTCAGTATGTTATTACTATACATCTTATGAGATGACAGGCCAATTTTTATGATTTCAGGTTCAAATAAACAGCTACAGCAGGAATTGGAATACACCCTACTAAAACCTGATTGTCACAGCTGGTGAATTTCAAAAATGCAATCTGGACGAGAGGACACTTTAGAAGAGCGATATGCAATAAAATTCTGTTTTAAACTTGGAAAAAATGCCACAGAAACGTATGGAATGCTTCAAACAGCTTTTCAACCATCTTGCATGAGTCGAGGATGAGTTTTTGAGTGGCATAAGAGATTCAAAGAAGCCAGGGAGTCTGTGAGGGATGATGAGAGGTGTGGGAGGAGTAAGGAAGTCAGAACACCAGAGCTGATTGGCCAAAGTGTTAGGATTAGGGTAAGGGTTACTATGTTGAGGTTTTAAGGGAGTTCAGGAAGAGATTTCGTCGGAAGAGGCCAGCACTCTTCAAATCGGGTCAGTGGCATTTCCACCAGGACAATGCACCAGTCCACAACTCCATCCTTGTCACAGACTATTTGACCAAGATGGGCATCAAGACAGTTCGTCACCCTCCCTATAGTCCAGACCTTGCTACCTGTGACTTTTGGTTATTCCCTAAGCTTAGAGGCTGTCATTAATTGAGGAGATAAAAGAGGCTGTGACAAAGATCATTGACATGCTAACACAAGAGGACTTTCATGGGGCCTTCCAGAAGTTGTTGGAGCGGTACAACAAGTGCCTTGTAGCCGGAAGAGATTACTTCAAAGGGGACTAGAGTTTCATGTGTGTACTATCAATAAAAGTGCCCATACGAAAAAGTCTGGAAACTTATTTAATGATCCTTGTATATATATAAAGAAAATATTGCCACTAATTAAATTGGCATCTTTTGCAATATAGATAGCTTCATGGAATTTAATTTTCAAATAGAAAAAATAAAAGAAATCAATCATTTGTCAATGTTAGATATTTTGGTTTTTACATTAAACCATCACCAAGGAATTTAATATCTGATATTGCATCTTCTGAATTATATTTAATTTTATCTCTGAAAAAATGGGAAAGCTTTTAATTTTATCTCTATGAAAAAATGGGAAAGCTTTTAATATTCTATTTCCATCAGTGACATTCTGTTTCAAAACTGTGTAATGGGTTTGAAATTTATTCTAAAGTATAACATATTTCCTTGGAAAATAGTTGTATATATATATATATATATATATATATATATATATATATATAAACTATCTACTCTACCTCTACCTCTCTCTATTTCTTTCTTTTCTTTTTATGCCCTATCCGCTGGGGCAGAGATGTATAACCTCCCCACACCTCAATGAGACCACCTGTTAGCTGCAGGTGGTGATCTGTAATGCTTGAGGATGGGATCCTAGTGGCAGAACTGTTCATGATCTTGCAAAGACAGTTTGCAGATGAAGCATGGAGTCAAATCATGCTTCCTGTTAATTTACAAGTCAATCGTGACATTCGTAAAGATTTCTCTTTACTTCTTGCTCATGTGTTTGATATCATCTCCCTTTTCCCCAGGTAGCTTTCTCTTTCTTCTACTCTGCTTTTAAACTGGAATTTCCATTTCCTCACATTTTGTTTTACTTTGATTAACTAATTCAAACACCATCCAGTTCCTTTTTCAGTTAGAGAAAATTTTGGTCACATACATGTGGGTTACACACACATCCAAACCAATACCAGATTCTTGAAGTTTCTTTTTGATGAAATTTATTTGTCTCAGAATTTCTTCCCAGTAAAACAAATGTAACATTTAGGAGAAGTTTTCAGTTGAAAGTAAAATGATTTGTGCATCCCCTCTTGTTTGAAGATTTTCTGAAGTTGAGGTTAATGAATTGAGTGACTGCATGAATAGCTTCATAATGTGCACTCCAACGATTGGTAACCAAACACTTCATCATGACCTTCGGGGAGAAAGATGTATCACATCTCTCAATCACTCCAAAAAATCTAATAGCTATTATATTCACTGCCGAAACATGAACACCACATAAATTCAGACTATCATTAGAACATGGCACAAATTTAGCTTTCACATTGATGTCTTGTAGAAGACATCAAACACCACAATGAACTCCAGCCATTCAAGCCACATTGTCATTATCCCTCTACATCTTTTTAAAATCAAGTTTCTCATTCTCCAGTTAATCCAAAATCCTCTTGATATTATAAGCTGTCTTCCCATTGTGATGTGGCATAAAATATTTATCCCAAGACGGGAGTTTATTTTTCACACGTGTGAAGTCGGGGCAGTCTGGCACTTGATCCCTCGCAAAATAAGTCCTAGTTAAGATTCCTTTTTTGGGCGTAGGGGAACTGGCAGATAATGTGGAGGTTAACTTGGGGCTAGACTGACTGCTGCTGGCGAGGGGTTTCCATTTTTCACGTTACACACACCCACCAGACCACTTCGTCTTCCTACCCCTAGGATAATGGAAGATATGGGCCTCTAGGTTTAGATATAATATTACTATTTATCGTAGTCAACAATTCCGATTTCCCGTGTAATATTTTTTAAGGTGAATAGGACATTTAGCGAGAATAAATTGAGGTGATTTGAAGCTGAAAAGGGACATGCAAAAGAAGGCAAATTCGATAGGCAGACAACACAATGAATAAATTTCGATACGAGGGGATATTTAAAATATATCAAGGTATTAATACGTGCGAACACAAGCAAATTTAAGGTGCCGGCTATATTACCAGCTGACAATATCAAATACAAATAAATGTCTCTTTTTCATTTTCCTTTCTCTCTTTTCTGTCTTTTCTCTTGAACCTTGAAAAGGTGGCAAAGTCCATTCATATATTTAGAGCTTATGAAATGAATCTTTTCATTCCATTTCTCTTCTTTTCTTAATGCATATAATTCTATATATGCTTCTTTCTTTAAATTGAGAGGGAGAGAGCATACAATTGTAATACTTAGGAAGGGTGGCGGGAGAAAATGGTTTTAAGGTTTACTTAGCTTTTTGACGGGTTTCTTCTGAGTATTTTCCTTAACGGGCTAGCGGGATTCTATGGAGCTCGGCTTGAAGGCATGTGCTATCTCCTGTCCAAGAGCTCTATTTTGCTTTTTCGCCCGGAGTTTTGGCAACAGTTTTAACACATCTTGTCATGCCAACTGCTGTCCTAAAAACTGCATTCTTCATTCCTATTTCCGCTGATGAAAAGGGTCCTTCCGGCTTTAGGGATCTGGCCAATCATTTAGCCTCTTTCTTCTTCTTTCACCCTGTCGGGCTACTATACTGACCTCTGTATGTCCCCTTCTCCATCCACGCGGTTACAGAGTGTAAGCAGCACTTGGCTTTCATTCTGACCTGGATTCATTGCTTCGTTCAACAGGCAGGCTGAGGAGTTGACCTACATTCCTTATTCCTCTTTTAACGGTCAATCTTTGAGGCCTGTTAATTCAAACACGGAGGGGTAGGGGAAATTTATTATTTCTCTCCTCTCAGTGGTAGACCAAGTGACACTATGTTCAGTAATAAAATCAAGAAATGATTCCACTTCTTTGTGTTCAACAATGTCATATCGAAAAATGAAACATCTGGTTAGTATGAAAAATATCTGGCATGCTGTCTAGGATGATCACAAAATAATTGGTTTTTCAAATACAACCCAATATATTTTCCTTCACGTGGTTTTCCAAAATATGAATTAATTAATTTTGGATTTTCCGTGATAAGTACCGCCAGTTATCATTTACTTCTTTCAAGCAATGCTTTCCAAGAACATTAGTTCAACAAGTTCTATGAAGTTACCTTCATTGGAACTATATACATCTTGATGACTTCCGAAAGGCAGGTTCTATTTTGTCAGACACTTTACAACATCAAGTAACTGTGTTAAAACCTGTCTCAAAATCTTTCTTTCATAGTTTGTTCTTGTAATTTACTGTCAAGGGTTTTAACTATTAAGAGTCCTTTCCAATATCTTCCATTCTGTAAAAGCTCTTTGGTGGTCAGGTGAATTATCATGTTCAGGCATTTTTGAATTAAGCTTGCAGAATTTGAAATCCTGGATTTCTTGCTAGACGCAATTTGAGTTGTTCTGTCTTCAGGAAGAGGCAACAAGAAAGAGATTTGTTCATTTTTGGGTACAGCAACCATGATGTCAAAACAGTCTCTCCATTTTCCATGGTTTAGAAAAACCTGTGTTGTAGCATAACCCTCAGATTATTTTTCCCTGGTCTTACAGTCGGAGCAAACGGTTCATTTTTGTTTTGAAACGTTTTAGGTCCCAATGTTACAAGATCAACAAGCAACTGCCCAGAGCAATTTCATCATCAAAATGCAATGTCTTCATACACAGCAATCTCTGTGTTTGCCTGCTCTATTTCTTTATTTCCAATAACTTCAATTCCTTCTTTATATTTATACCTGTCCTTACCACATGCACTGAAGCTCTCTTCATTTGGTACATCATCATTGTTTCATTCAATTATACTGCAAGCAATATTGAACAAGTCCTAAAAGCAACACCCCACAAAACAGCAGCTGTACGGCCACCTACCACCCATCACGGAAACTATCAAAGTTAGATAAACCAGGCATGCTGCTGGAGGCGTAAGGATGAGGTCATAAGCGATATACTCCAGTGGACCCCTTCACAAGGACAAGCAAAGTTTGGATGACTAGCTAGAACCTATATACAATAGCTCTGTACTGATACAGGATATAGCCTTGAAGAGCTCCTGGGAGTGATGGACTATATAGATGGGTGGTGAGAGATGGTCGGGGAGATCTGTGCTGGCAGTGCGACATGATGATGATGAATTCCTGCTAGAAATTCCTCTTCAACTTTTATTTCTATATTTGTGTCCACCATATTTGCTTTTTCTCCATGTTCTTCCCCTTCTAGTTCTGATGTACATTCAGCATCCTTGTCTTTGCATTTTGCTTTGGCTACATATTTCTTCTGTAGGAAAACATGTAAATATGCAGCACAATTCCTTTCCTCACATTCTCTGATAGCTTTCAACTTGTGATAAGCCAAACCATTTTGTTTTTGCTATTTACTCTTTCTAATTGATGAAAAAATAGAAAAAGAAACAAATAGGAAAAGAGCATACTCAACTGCACAGAAAATTTTTATTTATTATGCTAGGATACAATTTGTCACAAGTTTGAGATGGTTAAAAATCATCAACTATTTATTACAACCCAACTTTCAGTTCAGTTGTAATAAATGGTTGATAATTTTTTAAGCATCTCAAACTTAGCTGGACACATTCGTGATCCATTCACATTTTAAAATGGGATAGGGAAGTGTTGCTTAAAACTAGAAGTAAATAATTATCGGAGTTTATGTTATACAGCCAACACTTGTTTAAATCTTTTCTTAAATTCAATTTTTTTTTCTAATACATTTTTCTTATCCCTTTTAATTTTATTCATATATTCAATTGCCCAGTCGGCTGGGGCTGTAGAATACACCAACTGCACCTCTATAGAAGGGTAAGATCCCTCTCGTCAATGAGTGCCTTGGATATGACTCTAAACAAACTGATGGTGAGGTTCTATTGATGCTGGAGCTTTGGGGAATGCAGAGCACTCCCTCATTGCCATTGACATTTAACTATGTGTAGACAAAAACAATACTTATAATAAACTAAATCATTTGAATTAGAACTGTTGGACTAAAATGAATAGCATGAAATAGAAATGTTTTTGACAATTTAACTATGTACTTATGCTAGATTGAATTGTTTGAAATAAAATTGTTTATTTGAATAAAAATGGATTTGGCATTAAATAATTTACAAGAGTTGATATGCCATAAAACTCAAATAAACAACAGAACTGTTTTCACATTTAAACTATGTACTTATGCTAAACTGAATTGTTTGAAATAGAACTGTTTTAACATTTAACTGAGTGTAAACAAAAACTATACTTATACTAAACAGAATTGGTTGAATTAGAACTGTTTGACTAAACTGATTAGCTTTAAATAGAAGTGTTTTTGACAATTAAACTGTGTACTCATTGTGTACTCATTGTTTGAAATAGAATTGATTATCTGTATAAAAATGGATTTGGCATTAAATAACCTACAAAGGTTGATATGCCATAAAATCCAACCAACAACTCTTATATTCAATATAATAATTCAAAATTTACTCCATAGAAATAGTCATAATAAAAATAACTGAACATGAAAATTTTATAAGAAATGTTCACCTCTGATACTTACATTTAGCATTAACTTATTCTCCTGAGAACAGACTGACGATTACTTTTTTAGGCAAAGTAATTACCTTCTCATTTTTTTGCTGGTGTATACATTTTTTAAACCTCTCAATCTATTTACTTCCATTAATTCTGCCAGTTATTTAAAAAAAATTGTTTTAAAATAAATTTTTTAAACAGTAAACTTCTGACTTAACTTCGTTTTTTTTTTTTTTTTTGAGAAGCAAATCTTTAATCTTTTTTTGTATTTTTACTACATGATTAAAAAGAAAATGATTTTGATCAATCTTCTCCACACATGTGCTTGGGGGGATCCGCAATTGAGTTTGAATGGAGATTTGACAGCTGATCCTAAATGAATATTTTTTAAAATTGTTCAGAAGACTTTAAAGCATAAAAAAAAAACATTAAAAATTTTACATTTAGATTATGTTAACTTAACTTTTTATATTACAAACTTAAGATTCTTGTTAATCTTGTAATATGCTCAAGATTTGATCTTTCTGAAAATGTTCCATTCTAAAATCTCTAAAAAATTTAAGATTTAATGTAGAATGTTTTTATTTTTACATAATTCTAAAATAGTGATTTTATGTAAGATTTATTGAAATCTCTGAAGAGCATGGTATTTATACCAAATCTATTTGTAAACCTTTCCAATTGAACGTTTTAAAACAAAATGCTGAAAACATTCCAACTGATAACTTTTTAAAAAAATGATACAAATAATTAAAACAATAAAACTCAAACTGTCAACACAAACGCATGACCCCTGATGACAACCAAAAGTATGGTTGAAAACACTTGGGCAGAAGATATGAGATAATTTCTTTACCACCTGAATCCTGATACAAGAAAAATTACAGGATAACTTGAAAAATTACAATTAAAAACGATGAACAAAAAGTGTTCCATTGTCTTTAGAAAACTTTCCTTAACATATATATATATATATATATATATACATGCAAGCTTTGTGATTAAATACCTGTCAAGACTTGATATGCCATTAAACCAAACAACTAAACCAGCCAACCAGCCCACCAACCAGCTCTTTTTTTCTTCACTTTCTTTCTTTTCTCTACTTTATTATGTAGCTATTTGTAATTTTGGAAGAATAATGACTAGAAGTGTTATCAAGAAACATTAAAAGTGAGTATGAATAAAAATAGATCAATGAAAACTATTTCAAATAAGGGATTTTGTAACTTTTTTGTACTAATTTGATTAAATAAGGAGATAAGTGGATAAGTCCAAGTCTTTGGTTTGGATTGTTTGCGGGAGGACCAACTAATGGTGTATCAGCCACCTACAAATTGTAAGCAAATATTCATCAGCTTGCTGGTCAACAGCAGCAGTAGATTGATCAATCAGAGAAGACTACTATATATATGAACAATGACAACTCAATGAAGTATGGATACTTAGAAAGTGTATCTTTTTTATCCCACAACTAAAAACAAGATGGCCACCTGAATTCTGATTGGTTATGGGCCCAGGGCAGCAAAACTTTTTTTGATGGCAATGAATCCAAGTAGGAGTTGTGGGTAGTGAAGTTCATAGAAAATCTTAGAATTTAACATTTACACCAAATTATACTGTCAGCAACAGATCAAAGTGATGATATGGACTTTGTAGAAAAGAATGCTACCATCTTCACTGAGTTCATTCAGTATTTGGATGATAAAAGTCTGTCATTAGAAATAAAAGATACATGAGACAATGGAAGAAAAGCTTTAGCAATATTAAGGGAATATTATTTGTTAGAAGGAAAGCCAAAAGTTATTCTCTTCTATTCAGGGCTAACATCAGAGTTTATTACAGACTATATAATAAGGACAGAGATTATTTCTAATGCTCTGAAAGAAGAAGGGCAGGTTATAAGTGACGGACTTTTGCTTGCTATGGTTCTCAAAGTATTACCTCAAAATTTTAAACCTTTTACAATGGTTATTACCCAGAAGAAGAAAACCTTGACTTTTTCTAAATTTAAAATATGTTTAAGAAGTTATGAAGAAACAGAGAGTATCTGAATCTAGCAATATATTACAAATGAAGACCATATTTAAAAAGATTAACCCAAGGAATAAACTTGGGGTAAGTACTCATTCTCGCTATCATTATAAATCAACAAATTATAATTATAACAATTACCAGAAACTTCAGCTTAGTAGAGAGGACTATAAAATCCACCCACCAGGGAAGACAAATATCATTTGTTACATTTGTGGGAAGAGAGGCCACAAAGCATTTGAATGTAAAAACTGAAGGCAAAGAGATTTTTGTGATAATATAAGAACCTATTCTAAAGGCTAAACCTATTTCTTTACTTTAGGATATGATATTGTTTTGGGCAAGTGTAATTTATTAGTCGACTTCAGGGCTACCAAGCATGTAATAACTGATAAGTCAAAATTTATTAATTCTGACCAAAATTTAGAACCAGGGAACCATTTTGTTGAATTAGTTGATGGAAGCCGAGAGAATAACAGAGGTAACACCTGCATTTATCTATGCAATAGCAAAGGACACATGTGTAGATATATCTTAAGAAATGCTTTATATATACCAACTTTTAAACAAAACATATTTTCTGTAGAAGGGGCAACCAAGAATGGTACATACATAAGTTTTGAGTGTAAAGACTGTCAATTAATTTACTCTAATGGACCAGTTTTTGACATAACACGGAAAGAACGTTTGTATTATCTGAAAAAATTGTTTCTGCCAGAAATACCACTTACGACTTACATAATTGGCATAAAATCTTAGACCACTGTAATGAATCTGATATTAAAAAGTTACCCAACGTAGTAAAAGGAATGAAGATAAAACTGACACCAAATTATGCTCTTAACTGTGATATATGTATTCAAGGGAAGATGTCTAATGAAAGAAATAAGTCTTTGGATTGCAAGGTAACAATAATTCTTGCACTTGTATACAGTGATTTAGCAGGTCCCATTCAACCCTTAGCAAAAGATGGTTATAAATATGTAATTAATTTTATTGATAACTATTCTGGCCTTACAATGTTATATTGTTTAAAACACAAGTCCGCTACTTTGCTCACTACAATGAAATATCTAGCTAATATTGCCCCTTACAGCCACGTAAAATGTTTACTGACAAACAATGGAATGGAGTTCACTTCTGAACCTTTTTCAATGATTAATTATACTTAATAGAATCAAACACGAGCAATCAGCTCCTTATTCTCAGCATCAAAATGGGACCACTGAATGATGATGGTGAACTTTATTTTCTATGGCAAGATATCTCCTTATTGAGTCAAAATTGCCCAAAGATTTGTGAATTTACACATTGATAACTTCAGTATATATTAGAAATCATTATTATAATAAAAACACAAGAAAAACCTCATATAAAAATGTTGCCAGTTCAAAACCAAACTTGTTTTTAGGTACAAAATAAAACGAAATTGGATCCTTATTGTGAAAAAGGCATTTTTGTTGGCTGATAAATTCCAGTTTACTTGATTTATTTTCCAGAAACAATGGTTATTTAAAGAGCTAGGTGTGTAAAATTCACCAATTTTTATCATAATAGCTCACTATTGAAACCAGATAAAAATACAGAATTTCCAGAATGCTTAATCACATATGACGTACATTCGAAAGACAACCTAAGCACTATAAGGGAAGGGCAAATAACCTGTTATCCCATCTGACTGAGAAAGAGACCTGATTTTTTGTAGTGGAAAACTTTGAATTTGGTGGGGTTGATTACTGTTGTACTCTGTGTATGATGTCTGCTAACTACTCTGTATATTCGAATAACTGGATTTTAGCAATGAAGAGAGAATTTGATTCCTTAGTAGAAAATAATAATTTTGAATGGCAGAAGGCTCCAAGAAATAAAAATATTGTCGGTAGTTGGTGATTTATTTTACTATAAAAAGTAAAAGTCATGAGTATAAAGCTCATTTTGTAGCCAAAGGGTATTTGCAAATATATGGTAAGGATTATAGAGAAACTTTTGCTCTGACAACAAATATGGCTTCCATAAGGTTACAATTGCAAATAGCAGTCCAGTATGACTTGTTAATTCATCATATGGATGTTAAGAGTACATATTTAAATGCCCCTTAGACTATGAAATATATGTTGAGCTGCCAAAAGGCTTTAAAAGTAAGAATGGGAATTATGTTTGGAAACTTAAAAAATCCTTATATGGCTTAAAACAGAGTGGTTGAACTTGGAATAAAACATTCCATACTTATTTAACTACACAAAATTTTGTGCAATCACCTGTTGACCCCGGCATGTATGTTCAAAATGTCCACAATCAAATATCCATCATTTTATTGTGGGTAGACGATATATCAAAACCTGAGGTACACCTTATGCAAATTAAGACAAGACTGAACTCTAGATTCAAAATGACTGATCTTGGGAAATCATCCTGATTTTTAGGAATACAAATCGAATGCGAAAATGATACTATGAATATTAGGTTTTCTCAAGACCTAGCCAAACCAAGTTCTTTCCATTCAATGAAGGCAAAATACATCTTATGTTATTTAAAAGGCACAATCAATCAGTCATTAATATTTAAGAAATCACAGAAATCCTTGAAATTAGAAGGATTTTGTGATGCAGATTGGGCTAATTTAAGTGACAGAAAAAGCATGAGTGGATTTAGCTTTAGATTGGCAGAAAATAAACCAATGATTTCATGGAAATCTAAAAAGCAGAATTCAGTCACTTTGTGAACATGTGAAACGGAATTTATCATTATTTTATTAGCAAGTCAAGAAACCCTGTATCTATTGAGAACAATGATGGAACTTGAGTCACTTAAAAACCCAACTATTATTCATTGTGATAATCAGTCCAGTATTGTTTTGGCAAAAAAAAGCAGTCATTCATCAAAGATCAAAACATATTGATATAAAATTTCACTTTATACATGAAATAAATAAAGGGTCCATTCATTTAGGATACATTGAAACAGAGAAAAATGTAGCCGACGTGTTCATGAAGCCAATGACAGGAATAAAATTAAACACTTTCAGAAACATTATTGTAGATAATTGATTCTTAACTTAGTAAATTAGGCTGTCAACTGGGGCAGAAGAATACATCAACTGCATCTCAGCAGAGGGATAAAACTCCCCCAAATAAGTGTCTGGAATATGACAATAAACCAGCCAATTGATCCAAACCAAAAAAACAAAACAAAAAAAAAATCACTAATCGTATTTTTGTGTCAATTAAACAAAATTATATTAGTACTAATAATATTAGAAAAATTCATTTTTAAAATTTTAATATGTATTTCTTTTAAAGGGGGAAGACTCCATCTTATACCCGCAAACAGGTGGGTATGTCGGATTGTTTGGGAGGGACCTACTAATGGCGTATCAGCCATCTACAAAGTGTCAGCAAATATCTATAAGCTTGCTGGTCAACAGCAGCAATAGATTAACCAATCAGAGAAGACTATAGCATATATGAACAACAGCAACTTAATGCAGCCTTGTTACTTAGAAGACATATCTTTTGTATCTCACAATCAAAAAATAAGATGGTTACCTGAATTCTAATCCTTTGTTTAATAGTATTGTAATAAGAAATAATGCAAGATTCAACAATTTTGTGGTAGTTTTGCAATGTTGTGATTAGTTTCTGAATTATATGATTGCCTCTTTTCTAATCCCCTTTATGTTTGTAAATTCCTTTTTAGATTGTGCATATTTTTTTTATTAAAGTCCAAGCATCAGATTTGATGTGGGGGTTGTTATTTTTATAATTGATTATATTTTTAATTGTTTCCGAAGGGTTTGTAACTGTTTTGATTTCAAGGTTGTTTAAGTTTTATTGATGATGTTTATTATTGGATAAAATGATTGATAATAAATTATTATAGGAAAAATTAAGGTTAAAATCTTTTGAATACATTTACCTTTGTGAATTTTAAAAGTTTTTATTTTATCACTTTGTAAAAAGGATTTGTGATACTGAAATTGTGAGAAGTTTCTAAATAGTCAAGTTCATCATTTAAAAATTAGAAGGTGCAAATCCTTAGAACTCAAAAGTAAAAACCTATGATTATTCCGCTTTTTATTCTGGTGTTATGATGTGAGTAAAATGTATATATTAATTTTTATTAGAGTATTTGTAAGGAACTTTGAATTTGTTGCTTTTATTTGTTAGCAAAATATCTTAGAAAGGTAAGGTGTCATTAGTTTCTAGTTTATTAGCAAAATGTATGGTAGTTTCAGTTTTGTTTAGCTTCTTCATAGTTTTTAAGTAATAATAAGTTAAAGTAATATTTTATCTATATAATAGAAATAAAATCTTAGGGTATTATAAATTTAAAGAGACCAGATTCAATAAATTCAAGAAATAGGCATGTAATGACTACAAAAGGCAAACCTATGGATCAACAAAATTTTTGTTTATAAAAGATATCAATGTTTTGAACATAATGTGCAAATTTTAATTATTTTGTTACCAGGCAAAGGAAATGTAATATTGGTTTTTCTTGAAGTAAATTTCTAAATGTTTGATATATTCATTCATAGGAACATTGGTGTGTAATGCTTTTACATTGAGATTGACAAGAGATTTGTTTTTCATACTTATATTACTTATTTTGTTGAGTAAATCACTGGAATTCTTGATGTACAAAATGCTAATCATTCCTAAGAGGTGGAGGTGGATAACATTTTGGTGAAAGATTTTGTAATGTTATGGCAAGCAGTTCCAACCCCAGAAATAATTGGTCATAGAATAATTCCAGGTTTGTGAGTTTTAAGAAGTCTATAAATTATAGCAATTATAGGGTGGTAATCAATTAATGAAAACCAAAATTTGTGTTTTGTGATTAATATTTTTAAATTATCTTCTTATTTAGCAAGTTTAGTGCTAAAAGGTTACTAGATCTCTTATTTGAAATAGTTTTCATCAATGGTTCTCTTTATTTATTTATAATCACTTTTAATATTTTCTCAATAACACTTCCAAAATTACAAGCAGCTATATAATAAAGTTGAGAAAAGATAAAGAAAGACAAGAAAAAGAAAAGAAATAAATAAAGGGTGAGTTGGTAATGATATATACATTTTTTTTCAAGGAAATGTTATCCTTTAAAACAAATTTTAGGCACTTATTAAATGAAACAGTTTTAAAACAGAATGTCACAAATGAAAATAGAATGTTAAAAGCTTTCTCATTTTTTTGTTTCATTTGAAAAATCAAATATAAGTCAGAAGATACAACATCAAATATCAACTGCCCTGATGATAGTTTAATGTAAAAACCAAAATATTTAATGTTGGCAAATAATTCAACCATAGATAAAATCATCCTCTCAGTCCCTTGTTTTTTCATATTTGTATATTGACATATTGTTGGATTTATTTACCTTTTTTCATACATGTATATATTTCATTTCTGATAATGCTATCCAGAAAGGGAAGATAATAATTTTCTATATTGTCTTCCTATTCTCAAATTGTCAGCCTTTATTCCAAACCTTATATATATATATATATATATATATATATATATATATATATATATATATATATATATATATATATTCATTAAGCAAAAACAAACTGGTCACATTAGGATTATAAATTTATTTCCATCCTGTTATGAACAAATGATAATAATAATAATAATAATAATAATAATAATAATAGTAAACAAAACGAATGTAATTGTAAAACTCAAAATGATTGTCCTATGAATGGATTATGTAATTTAGATAATGTAGTATATCAAGGAATTATTTACCCAAAAGAGGATATAAATGATAGGAAAACTTATATTGGGATATCGTTCACGAAATGGAAAATTAGATACGGCAATCACAAATACTCTTTCTTCCATGAATATCTAAAACATCAAACTGCTCTATCTAAGCATTTTTGGGATTTGAAAAATAAAGGTTTCCCCCCTGAAATTCAATGGTCCATATTAAAAAGATCAAATACTCCAAAATCTTTCGATAGTGGATGCAATCTGTGTTTAGAAGAAAAAATGCACATTTTACTTTATCCAGAGCCGGAAAAATTATTAAATAAGAGAAGTGAATTAATAGCTAGGTGTAGACAGGGCTAAATTTAAACTATAGATGATTAACTTCAAAAATTAAAAAAAATAAAACATAGAATTAAACTGAGAATTAATGTAAATAAATAAATAAAATAAAATGTTAGGTAGAAAACGTGAAAAAAACATATACATACGTACTAATCATTAAAAGTGTAACTGATTAATAGGTTCTAAATAATTTTGATTTTAAGAAAATCTTTAAATTTAATTAAATCTTGATTTTAATTTAATATAATTATACTGTATCATTACGTTAAGTTATTGAATAAAGTTAAAAATCTATTTTAATATTAAATCTGTAGTTTAAGTCAAAATGTAATTAGAATTTAAAAATTAAAATGAAATTTAAAAAAAAAAATTTTTTTAAATAAATTTACAATAATTCTAACTCACAATAAAATAAAAAAAACGGAAGTGGGCTAAATGAGGAGATAACTCTTCACCCCTCTTCTATCCCCTCCTACCTTCTTTCTTGTGTCTATTTTGATTTATTTTATCCATAGGATCTGAAGAAGTCCTGTTAAATTTTTTTCGTGTTTTTGAATTTTTCAAAAACGCGTAACAGGATGGAAATAAATTTATAATCCTAAGGAGACCAGTTTGTTGTTTTTTCTTAATGAAATTATTGCTCTGTAATGTCTGTTACATTGAGCTCTTTACCAGGAAAATTTAAATGTTCACTCTTGAATAGTTTTCTTGTCCTGATGGAATTAATCCCAACTCCGGATTAGCTGGACCAAATAATACTTATATATATTAAACATACCACTATGTTGTGGGACCGAATAAAAATGGTGAAAAATAATAAAACAATCGAAGTCCCTGCCATTTGGTTAGATCTAGAAAACGCATATTGCTCAGTAAGACACCAACTACTTGAGAAAGCAATGGAGTTCTTTTGGATTCCAGAGGGCATTAAAAACGTCATATCAACGTACTTTAAATGTACTTATGTGAGGTTTTCTAAAAATAAATATTCAACTAACTGGCAAAAGTTGAATATTGGCACCATGATGGGTTGTGTTTTCTCTCCACTACTTTTCGTATTGGTAATGGAGATGATATTCCCTAGTGCCAATGTCAACACCAATCAAATAACCGATCCATCTATGAAGGCTTTTATGGATGATGTAACTCTAATTGCAGAATCCAGATCACACATGGAACAACTGGTGAACCGCCTCTAAGAGTTCTTCAAATGGGCTGCTATGAAAATAAAGCCTTCAAAATGCTGAAGTTTATCGTTACTGAAAGGAAACTGCAAAGAAATAAAGTTTTCTGTCAATGGAAACAAAATCCCCCCGATCCGCGAAAAAAGCCTTAAGAGTCTCGGTCGCTGCTACTCTCTACCACTTGTTGATCGACATCATTGGCAGGACCTAAGAAAACAACTTACAAGATGGATTAGGCTCCATTGATAAATGTGACCTCATGAACAAAGATGAAATATAGTGCATTTATTTTGGATTAATTCCTAAATTAGCATCGCCAATGCAGATATATGAGGTATCACTTACAAAAGTTGAAACAATGGAGCGGTTAATCAGTAAATTTATAAAAAAATGGTTGGGAGTACCTAACTCCTTAACAAATGTGGCACAATATAGTGCATCAACAAAACTAAAACTTCCAATGTTGTCACTTGTTGAGGAATATGAATTAAGAAAACCACGACTTTTTGAGATGCTTCGTGACTCTCGTGATCCACTGGTGAAGAATGCCTAGCCTTCTGTGATAACCGGTCGGAAATGGAAGGAAAAAATAGTTTATTTACATTTTTTGGACTTTTGTCCTCATTTTTGTCGCCATGTTTATCACAACGTTTCGGCCATTGTATGCTCTGGCCTTCTTCAGGTAGTTGGAATGTCGAACTTAGCTCTTTATTTCACTCACTAGTTCCATGAGCCATGTTTAATGGATGTCAGTTATCAGTTATCTGATATCACATGGCACAGTGACATACCCCCTAAAAAAATGAGTGTGAGTTCAATACCTGGTGAAGGCAGTGGAGAACAAACGCCTTTATCCACTATGCCATGTGTCAGGACTTTAAAATAATGAAGCAAGTGTTGATAGAACCATGATGGATGTTTAATGACAATGAAGGCTCATTAAAACCGGAACGTTTTAATGTCAACTTTCCTTTGAAATTCATCACTTTTGGATTACTTTGTTTTTCAATATTTTTCAATGTGTGTGTGTGTGTGTGTGTGTGTGTGTGTGTGTGTGTATGTGTGTATGTTTGAGGGGGTAAGATTTGGAATAAGATATGATAGTAAGAGAAAAGGAAAACAGTTAAAAAAAATCAAATTGGAATGTTTTGTTATAAGATTAGCTTCTTTAAAAATGAAAATTCATTTTGCAAAAATTAAGTCTTCTTGAGACAAGAGAGAGAGAGAGAGAGAGAGAGAGAGAGAGAGAGAGAGAGAGAGAGAGAGTGATATTTTTTTTCAGTAGGTTTTTTTTCAAATTCATCCTGCATTGGTTAAGTTTGTATTTTATTTATATAAATTGTTTTGCTTCATGTATTGTTTTGGCAAAATATAATTTCATTTCTGTGATGATATCCTTATAGAAAAACATGTCAATTTAATGTTCTGTACTATCTTCCTTTTCTCATTTATATATATATATATATATATATATATATATATATATATATATATCCTATTCCATTCCAACCCATTATCTCTTTTCTTAGTCAAATGCAAGATTCAAGCATTTCCAAAAAGTCTGTAGGACATTGAAGTTATTTTGGCCAGCGATGTGTTAAGAAAATGTTTAAATTTGGAATTGTCCTTCTTTTGGACTGATTGCCCTACCAAAGGCTAGAGAGCCCAGTTTGCCCCACTATTCTACTCATCGCTGGAAGGAGAAGATATGGATTCATGCTTTTTCCCAGGGAAATGCAAACAGCCTTGATTGAAACTTCTGCTACCTGAAAGTATTATATATATTTTCAATGCATTTCTACACTAAAGCAGTACATCTCAATTATATCTGTAATATCCCTTTTGTGTCTTTAATGCTTGAATTAATTTCTTCTTCTTTTCTAACTGTTTGAATCACTGTCAGGTCTTGTGAAGAGAAATAGTTGACAGTTCTGGACCAGCTGGAAGGATTTTGGTACATGCCACTCGAATCATGTGACCAAAGCTGTTCAAGCCATGAAAGGTATCCATCCACTGTGGTTGGTTGGTGGTATCATAGTAGTTTGTGCACTTACACATTGTGTATTGCTTCACTTTGTGTGTGATTTGAAATTGACATAGATGAACGTGCAGTTTAGTCTAATTTGGAAACTTATACTTTATGAGTTTGAACTATACCCAAATGCTGTGGAAGCAATGAAAATGATTTATTGTGTGAAAAGTGAAAACACTATTGATCATAGTACAGTAGGCAGATGTTTGAAAAAATTGTATTGCAAGAACTGTGGATTCTGAGGCTGTGCTCCAAGTCATAGAGAAAAATCTGGTGAGTAGCTCTCAGAAAGTATCAGATGAGCCCAGTATCTGACGGTCTCCAACAAGAGCATCTTCAGCTGCTGAATTGTGCTTCACAATATCAAAATATTGCAAAACTTTTGACTCACGTTAGTATCAGAAAGGAATACTTAAAACCATATAATTTTGTATAAATTATTTAGATGAAGAAAAGTTACCTAAAGTTATAATTGTTTAGAAATGCTTATCATTTGTTACTTGAAACCAAATAATTGAATGAACCATTAAATAACCTAACCACTTTTTTCTTCTTTCCTTTCACTTTAGTTTTTTTGCTTTTATCCCTATCTTTCATCCTTCTCTTTTTCTCTTTTGCAAACACTGTCTCATCTCCCTCCTCGTTTTTCCTCTCACTTTTCTCTCTTGTTATCTTTTTCCGTCCTCTCTGTTCATCTTTTTCTCTTTCTTTCCTTTTTAAAAATTTTTTTTTCTTTTTACTATCCTGTCCTTTTATCTTTTCCTTCCTGTACTCTTTCCTTACTTCTTTTTGTCTCTCTAATATCTTCTCCCCTATTTCCCCCTTTTTTCTCCCTTTTAATTTCTCTGTTGAACCCTTTATTTTTCTCTTTTATCTTTTTTTTGTAGCCGCTTTTTTTCCTCTGTCATACTCTATCTGTTTCTTTCTGTCTTTTTCCTGTCTATTTCTTTCTCTTACACTTGTCTTTCTTTCACCAACTCTTTATCTTTCCTTTTCTTACTCTTTCAATTTTCCCCTTTTTTTTGTGCCTTTCAAATCTCTTTTTATCATAAGTTTTGTTTTTTCAGCAATCTCTTTTTCCTATCCATTTCTTTTTTTCTTTTCCTTTCTCTCATATTTCTCTTCTTAATACTTCTGAGAAGGAAACACCCTTCACCTCTAGTTTGTCTTGGTGCATATTTTATGTTTTCCCTACATCTAACGCAACCAGCCCAGGATCCAACAATGTCACTCTACATATGGGGAATATTACAAGAAATTGGAATCGGAATACGACTTTCATATTATCACCAATGCAACTTATTTTTTAACCGCAAAAATATTATATTTGAGTACCTAAGTGACATTACCTCTAAATTCATTCACAGAAAAAAAAAAGGTGTGAATATTTCGATGGTTGGGGTATACAGAAATCAACAAAAGAGGAAACAAATGAGGGGGCAACTGGGAGTGAAATTGAGGTGCAGATGTGAAGGGATTTTTCTTCAGGGCAGCTGTTCATATCAATCAAATAGACAAGTTAATGAGAATTCTTTTTATTACTTTATGCAATTTATTAAAAAAAATAAAAAAAGCTGCAATGAAATTTGAAAAAGAAAGCAATTATTATTTCATTTTTGCCATTTTAAAAATATTTTTCCATATATTCTCGATATGAACACTTCTAGATTCTTCCTTTTAATTAAAACTACATATTTTTCCTGGAAAAAATGTACATCTCGCAAAATAAATATATACTGATAGAAAATAATATTGCAACACTCTGAGGGACAATGTTGATCTTGACCTGAGTATAGAATGTTCCTGGAGTCTGAATACTATTGATACATTGCTTTTTTTGACTTGTGCAAGTATTGATCTGTATAAGTGATCATTTATATTAATCCTGCTACATTATCTGTACGTTTAATATTTAGTAAATTCAAAGATACATTCAGATTCACTTTTTGTCAGTATATATTTGGTTGTATTGTTAGTCTCAAGAGAACATCTGTGTTCAGATCTTGGCAAGGACTGATGAAAATTGTATGAAAGACTATCTGTTACCCATAAAATAAGTCTCCCTGATAATATAGTGTATGTATATCTATCTATCTATCTATCTATCTATCCCAATGCTATATACAATAAATAAGACAAATTTTTAAATATAAAGTGACTTACATTTCACCTAAAAAAAATTACTTTATTTTTCAGTATAATTGCTGTTCTTTAAAACATGTGTTTCCAATTAAAAAACTAACTTTTGTATCCTTCAGTTTTTATCCATGTGCTTACATTGTTTTCATTTCATCACTTGAAAAATTTGTTCTATGCAGAAATTCTTTGAAAGGGGAAAGCAAGTGAAAATAAGAGAAAAAGCCTGATTTGGTCTGTAAAGAAGATTTGTCAGCTGTTTCGAAACTAAATTAATTGATGGTTTCCACTGTTCTGTCTGCAATATGAAGACTTGCATTGTCTTAATCGATACAGCAATGTCTATTTCTCATGCATTTTTTGAGCAAACAGGAAAGCCAATCTCTTGAAAAACTGTTACTTGTAGGTTAAATAAGTACAAATTAGTGGCTCGGATTCCATGACGCAAACCTTTGATTTCAAAGAAAAATCAAAAGGTTCGTCTTGACTTCATCACAGAGCATATTGTTTGGACAGAGGAACAATGGAATATGGTTCACTTTAGTGATGAATCTAAATTCAGCTTTTTTGGATCTGATGGTAATCTCCTCAATGCGTTAAGAAAACTGTGATTTTTTAGGGGGAGCATAATGGTGTGGGGAATGATTTCTTCAGTGGGAGTAGGACCCATTGTTTATTTTAATGCCAGTGTTTATAAAGAACTTCTTCACCAGCATGCTGTTACTCATTCACACAAAGGACCCTTGCAACTCCAATAATTATGTAAGACAATGCACCTTGCCACAAAGCTAATACTGTGTAGAGTTTCCTTGAAGAGGGAGGAATTGCTGTTATGAAGTGGCCATCACAAAGCCCAGATATGAATCCTATAGAGAATGTATGGAAAATCATTGGAGAGAAAGCTCAGAACAGAAATCCTTAAGATATTGATGATTTATGGGGTTTTCTGAAAGAAGAATAGGAAAGTATCACTACCACCTTTTGTAAGAAGTTCATTGGCTCATGTGGTTGAAGATGCAATGAGGTAATCCAATGTAATGGAAAATTCACTTGAATTTTTCTTTAGTTTATATACTAATCTAACAAGAATTTATGATGCATTCTTTAACTTTTAACCTGGACAAAATGTATATTTTTGATTTTTCAGTTAACTATTAATTTACTGTGAAAGAAAATTTAGAAAACTTTATATGTAATAAATGCATGTATGTTCCAAGTACATTTTGTGAAAACTTCATAAATGTACATGCAAAGTGTTTTAAGTAAAAATCATTATAATATAATGTGTAAGTTTTTTTTAAACCCTTTTCAGGGCAATTGTTTCATTTTGACATTTGAAAATCTTTTGTGGATGAAGCCTTTTAACATCTGCTGTTAATTACCCTGAAGATAGTTTAAACCCCCACCGCCCCAAATATTGGCATCTTATCATATATGAAAAATACATCCTCTGAGTATCTTGAGTATTTACATTAATAATCAACCTCCAAGTGTAACTTTTGATGTAAAAGAACAAGTCACAACTCTAGTCTACTCAACTATTATAATAAATGTGCCCCAAAATATGAAATAACTCCGATAAAAAACTTAATTCATAGAGCCTTTTACATTTCCTCATTTCGTCAATATTTTTTTTATAAAGAACTCACTAATGTAAAACAGACCCTTGTTAATCATAATTTTCCAATAAATTGGTTGTCCAGCAATCTCTATCTTTATACCATTCACCAAAATAACAAAAGCAACAAAAGAATAATAAAACTTTTAATTTATATTATTAGAATCAAATACACAAAAATTATAAATGAAATGATCAAAAGATAATAAATAATATAGCCTGATTAATGAAATCCACTGAACACCCAAAACAAATCAAACTTATCATTTACTACACAAATTTGAAATACCAAATCTCATCATTAAAAAAGATACAAATTCCTCTCAGTCCGCCTGAAACCAAAGAAATGTTGTATATAAATTCACATGTCCATTTCATGAGTACAGCACTTTAAGAATTCCTGATATCTATAATAGACGTACAACCTTCTCCTATAGTCTTGTACATCACCTTTCCAGTTCTTGTGCCATAAAACAACATATAACTACAACACTTAGCAATAACATAGATAAATCCACATCCATTGAAATATGAAAACTCCTAACTGATAACACCGAAATCATTCAAAAGTGATTGCAAAAAATGCTTACAAATTCTTGAAGCATTAAAAAGAAAAAAACAATCATAAATAAAATAGCATTCAACATCAGCACTAACATATTAAACATCTTCAAAAACTGATATACAAACCAAAGTACCCCCACCAATAATAAACTCTTCCAACAGAATAGCTTTCACATGAAAATTGAACAAAAACAATACCTATAAAAAAGTTTCTCTGAAGACGATCAATAACAATGATCAAATGTGCTTGAGATCATAGTTTTGTCCATTTCCTCTATTGAAGACACTAGCTAGAAAGCTAAAGAAAAAAATCATAAAAAAGAAAAGCTCTGTGTTTTTAACCAAACATGTCTGAAGAATAGATTTGTGTATATAAATTATAATATATAGGTCTGCTTATTTAGCTTTTTTATTCTTATTATTTTACTCATTTGAGAGTTCTTCACACCAGCATTAGCTGATGGTTTACCACTGGAGTCTATGTGACAGCAAGTCTCCTCAAGTCTCCAGAACTCTTCTTAGTATTCTGGTTGATCACAACAATGCAGTAGTTTGGATGGTCTCCACTTGTCCTCTTATTTTCATGTCCTCCAATCCCTGTATCAATCCTTTGGTGACTATACTGAGGGCACCAGTTACAATTGATATCACTGTCACTTTCATGTTTCACAGATTTTTCAGTTCTCTAGCAAGGTCTCTTTGTGTGGGTAAAAAAGGGTTGTGTCCTCTTGAGTTTGGTGCCCGGTTTGAAAAATCAGCTTCAGAGCTCAAACTAAAACAAAAATTACTAAAATGCAAACACACAATACAAATAGAGACATTCAATGTTAGAACTTTAAACAGAATAAGTCAACTACCGAAGCTGACAGCTTCCGTGATAGATCATAACATAGAATATGTATACAAGAACACAGATACATTCATAGTGAAGATATTAAATATCATGATACTGGCAATGGATGGATGCTAGCCACTGCATCTGCATCTGCATGGAAAAACTCTGTCAATGCCACGATAGGAGGTGTAGGTATGTTTATAGGACCATGGACCCTAAAATCACTAAATAGCATTGAGAAAATACAACTGAGGATGATGGTACTATTTACCAACCCCTCCGCTCGGGCAGGATATGACACAAGGTCAAGTTTTAAGCGGAGTTTAACAGGTTTGAATTCAGAGTTTTCCTTCTCCTAGACTAGTTGCCTAACCAAGGCTGAAGAACCTAGTCTGTCCTACTATTTACCCATAGCTGGAGGGAGAATAATTGGATTCATACCTTTCCCAAGGGTATTAGTGCTATGTGAAATGCAATCAGTCTCGTCCAGGATTTGAACTCGTATCGCCGTGTTCATTTCCTACGGTGATAACGACTACACCACGGATGATGGTAGCTACATTTAATGGCAACCCCAGTGCAACAATCATCTCCTATTACAGTCCTACCAATGTTAGTGAAGAAACAGACCTCATCACCTTCTATAATGAGCCATCCTCCCTTCTTCATAGCATCCAGAAACACAACATTCTCATCATTGGTGGAGACACGAATGCCCAAATTGGTAAAAATGTAAACCACAAATTCAGCTTACACAACTTGTCAAACAGAAATGGGGAACATCTAATAGATTTCACGCTAGAAAATAGATTAACATGCCTCAATACTAAATTTCAGAAAAGAAAGGGAAAACTATGGATATGCACCTATGCAAATAATACTAAAGCACAGATAGACTATGTCTTTAAAAATATAAAATGGAATAATAGTACATTGAATTGTGAAGCATATTCCTCATTCGAGAGTGTGTCCTCCAATCACTGAATTGTCATGGCAAAGATACGACCGAGCCTATGAACGAATGCGGCCCGAACAACAACAACTGTACACTATGTCTGATCCCTGTTTAACAACAGGGATATTAGAGACACTAAAAACCAAATTTGATGCACTTCAGGAGATATCAGAAACACCTACTCCAAATGATGAATTTGAGAACTTCATCAATGTCCACTTATAAGTGGCCACAGAATGTATACCAACTAAACAAAGAGCTAAACCTAGAGTCCCATGGGAGACATTAGTGGTTAGAAAAAAACAGGCAGGCATGAAAACCGCTTCCAAATGCAATTGGAGGAACCCGACCAATATCAATGCCCAGAAACTTAAGAAGGCGCAAAATGAACTAACATACATCTAAACGAACAAACAGAATACATACAAAATCAGATCAATAAGATTAGAGACTTGGTTGAAGATAGACATCTAGGATAGCATAACAGACAGTAAGTGAAATGAGCAAAAGAAAGAGCACTACGAAAGCTAAACTGAAAGCTACCAGCCAACAAGAATGAATACACCTGTGGAAACAACATTTCAAGAATTTACTCAGAAAACTTCTGAAAGTTATGCATGAACCAATCATGAAAATTATTAGTAATCAACTAGATGCCAAACTAGGACAGTTTACTTGACTCAGTACTCACTACTAACAAAATTTAAAAATAGAAAAGCAGCAGGGCTTGATGAAGTACCTCCAGAAGTATGAAAGACCAAGGAATTTGACAACATACTGCTCTGACACTGTAATGCTGTATATAATCAAAACACACTAGACAGATGGACAAAGGGATGCATCCCCCTTTTCTCTAAGAAGTGTGACCTCAGAATAGCCTATAACCTTTACATCCATAGTGGCCTAGATCTATAATGCTCTACTAAGCAACCACATAGAATCCAAAACTGAGAAGATACTTTGGAAGAATGAAAATGGCTTTCGGAGAAATTTTGACTATCTGTTGAATTCTAGAAGGTGTACATGCAAAAAACCTTGAGGCAACAATATTATTTGTCTACTTCTCCAGGGCTTTTGACCCCATACACAGAGAGAATATAGAGCAAATACCACTTGCTTACGGCCTACCCAAAGACATTGTTGCAGCCATAATGATGCTATATAAAAACATGAAAGTAAAAGTTCACTCTCCAGATGGAGACACAGACTACTTCGACATTGTAGCAGTTGTGTTACAAAGAGACACATTAGCTCCATACCTGTTTATCATCTGCCTAGACTACGTGCTTAGAATGACTACTGATTTAATGAAAGATAACAGTTTCAAGCTGGCAAAGAGAAGAAGCAGAAGATACCCTGCACAAACAATTATGGATGCAGACTACGCTGATAACATTGTGCTTCTGGCAAATACACCCGCTCAAGCTAAAATCCTGCTCTATAGTATGGAATGAGCAGCTAGTGGCATAGGCCTCCATGTCTATGCAGACAAGATGGAATACATATGCTTTAATCAAAGAGGTGACCTCTCCACACTAAAGGGTGGGCCTTTGAAACTTGTGGAGAAGTTCAGCTATCTAGGAAGCAGTGTCTTATCAACCGAGAAAGACATCAACATGCAACTAGCAAAGACATGGACAGCTATCAATAGGCTATTGGTTATATGGAAGTCAGACCTGACCAATAAAATAAAATGCAGTTTTTTCCTAGCAGCAGTTATGTTGATACTGCTATATGGATGCACTAAATGGATGTTAGATTAATCTATAGAAAAAAAGCTTGATGGCAATTACACAAGAATGCTGCAAGTAATATTGAACAAGTCCTGGAGGCAACACCCCACAAAAGAACAGCTATATGGCCACTTACCACTCATCATGAAAACTATCAAAGTTAGATGAACCAGACAAGCAGAACACTGCTGGAGAAGTAAAGATGAACTCATAAGTAACATACTTCTGTGGACCCCTTCACACGAGCAAAGGCAGGATGACCAGCTAAAACCTATATACAACAGCTCTCTACCAATACAGTATATCACCTTGAAGACCTCCTGGAAGCAATGGGTGATAGAGAGGGGTGGCGAGAGAGGGTCAGGAAGATCCGTGTTTTCAGCTTGACATAATGATGATGATGATGATGATTATATATATATATATATATATATAAATCATACTGTATGTATACACACACTCATATGTATAATATGTGTATAAAAATATCTTTGTAGACTAACTATTCGTATGAAAACAATGTTTTTTTATTTTTTATTTTTAGAAGAAACTTTATTTTATTTCTGCATATCCTTTGGGGCTGCAAACATCCATTAAAAAAAAACAACTCCAAAACCCAATGTGTGTAGACTTCCAGTATTATTGGGTTGAAACTAAAGGGTGTGGTCTGAATCATAATGCAAATGCTTGCAATGACTTGGTGCCCTGAGGACCTTGGGTTGACTATTGTGGCCCAAAACCAAACAGGTTGAAATCCTTCTTGTCGCAGAGAATATAAATTATCCTTAGACCAAACATCTCTGTTTATAAAACAAAACACTATGTGGTAGTTTCATGATTATAGCACTGAGCAGAAAGTTTAATCCTTTTTCCATAAGTCCCATATATCCTGTAATTATTTGTTTATGATACATGCTTTTTTCTAGATTTTTAAGCCTAAAAGTTAGTGGTGAATAGCATACACTGAATATTAACATTTTTTGCCCTCATGTGTCTCTATATTCATGATGGTATAACTGAAAGTAAATTATATCTATGGTTCAAACTAGTTATTGTGTAAAAAAACATTTTTGTTTTACATGACTGCAGAGAAATAGCCATGAGCCAATAGATTGTATATTTATTTGTAATTTTATTTCTTCTAGTGTGAGCTTATTTTCACAGTAAGCTGGTTGCCTTTTCATGTGAACATGTCTGTGTGTTTGCTCTTAAATACTGTAGAAATTTAAACATAATGTAAACTATATAAATTCTTATCTTAGTCAATACAAACTGACTAAAAAATTTAAGAAATGTTAAATTTACTATGAATTTTGGTACATCAGTACTTTAATACATAATTATGGTCTATAATGATACCAATGCTTCTATATAGAAAGAAATGAAGAATTTTGATTAGCATTTCCTAATTATCTCTCTTCTATTATGAATTTATGTGATTAAAAATGATGTTTAACATGATCGCAGACTCCACAAAATTATCATACAGTTGCAAATTAGACTGAAAACTGCTTTATTATCTAAATTAGAGCATTTAAGTATATTGCTTTAATAAAAATCTTGCTATGATGTAACATTTTTTTTGAGGATATGATTATATACATATATACATACATATGAGAATTTTTTAATATATAGATAAGTAATGACTTGCTTTAATGGTGCCATATTCTCATTAATGTTTAAGCCCAGAATTGGATGTTTTTTATAATGTATTTGACTGTATGGCTTGGTCACAGAAGATTATAAGTTAACTGTAGAGGTTATTGAAATAAGGCAAAACACATCATCTGTTATCTGTACTATATGGCTAAAACTATAAAATGTATAAAAATGACCAGGTAATGATAGTGGTCAGTCAGAAAAAAAAAAATGGGTTGTAAGAGAGATTGAATTAAAATATTCCTATGGGATCAAAGGTGATATAAAATAAATTTTTTATTCAAAACTAAGAGGGAAAATGTTACTGACAATTCAACAAACATTTTGATATATTACAACTGGCACTTGTATCATGAACCAGTTTGACTACACCTTCCTTATCTGTAAGAGATGTGTTCCTAGATCTTCAGTGGATGCCTAAAACCACTGAGAGTTCTGAACTCAATTTGTAGTAGTTCCTCTTAACCCATGAGAAGTATGTTCCAAGACCCTTTGCAGAAGCCTGAAATTATGGATAATAACTTTGGCATTTAGCTAATACTAACAGGAGTTGTCTTTTAAAGCTTGCAGCTATTACAAACTATTCCTATAGCAATGGAATATTTTGTTGTAGAAGTTTACTCTTTCAGAAGAGTGTAAGTAGTTTTTTTTTTTTTTGGTGGGTAGAGTTGCTAGACCCTGCCCCACCCCAGTTTTGAATTCTCCTTGACCAGTTATTCTATCTACAGGGCAAGTCTACTATTTAATCATAGCCAGAGGTAATTCAATTAGAAATGTAACTTTCTTGGTCTACCAATGGAGATGGCTCAGATTTGTAGAACTGAATTATTTATTAGGAAAAATGTTAGATTTTTCTTTCTTGAACATTCATTGTCTTGTTTTGTCAGCCCATGTAAAAATTCCTAGCTTTCTTCTATTGTTGATACTAAAGACATTCAACAATTTTGATGGCCCAGTCAGTTGCAGAATACGCTAACTGCATTTCTGCAGAGGGGTAAGACTCTTCCAATGAGGGTCCTGGATATGTCACTAAACAATCTGATGGTAAACCTTCAGTACTGCTGGAGCTTTGGGGAATGTGGAGTACCCCTTCATTGTCATTGCTCCTTGGTCCACTCTGGCCTGGAGGGGTGGCACCTGAAAGGGTCCTATCTATAGGTCAAATAGAACTAAACTGTATAATAACACAAAACTGAATTGTTTGAAATAGGTGTTTATATGTATAAAAATGGATTTTACATTAAATAACCTACAATGGTTTATATACCATAAAACCCAACCAAACCAAACCAATTTTGACTGAAACAAAAAAACTAAAAACGAAAAGCTGAAAATTGTCTTTGAGATAGTAAGTAAAGTTGGCAACCATAATTGGCGACCTGAAAGCTCCCTTTTCAATAGCTACTACACCGAGGTGTGTGTGTGTGTGGGGGGGGACTACACCTTTTTTGGCTAATTAATCAATGTTAAAAGAGGATATTTTTTGCAAATAAATGACCATAATTATCCAATAAACATAATGCTGTGATTTTTTCACTCACTCACTCACTCACTCACTCACTCTCACTTACTCTCTTTTCTCTCTCTTTCACTCTTTCTCTCTCTGTTAATCTATGTGCTATTGATTAATCAATTTTAACTCCTTGCTTGACTTTTTTAGCAATGCCACCCCTAAGGTTACTGGCTGCAAAGTTTTATCAAAATTTATCTGGGCATCTTAGAAGACATAGTCAACAAAAGTTATTTAAACATTGATGACTACTGACAGCCTTTTTCTCTGATGAAAGAGTAGTTTGCCTTACACTCTGTTCTCAATTCATTTGTTTTGATAGGCAGTTATGAGAGAATGGTTAGGCTAAATGCTTATTTGCCTATTCTGTTTTCTATCAATCATCATGGTCTGCTATCAAAAAGGCATTATTTTTCAAGATATTTAGTTATGAGAATACAGGAATACATGGATTTATGCCTTTCCAAAAGGCATTCATTCAAAATGACTAAAATTAAAATGTTTGAAAATTTGTTTTCTATGTCATTAACCATTAGACTTGATTGCTCTCAAGATATCTGATAATATGATGGTTCAGGGATAGGTGGATTCATGCCTTTTCCTAAGGCCATTAGTGCAAAGTAAACATAAATAGTATCAGTTGAAATTTGAACATGGTTTGCTAATTCTGTTTTCTATGCTGTTTACGCTAACTTGCACATCCGTCAAGATTCCTGTGCTGGTTGCTGTTTTGCACTTCCTGGGTCTAAGATTCCACTCAGAGGTATTGGATGTTTTCATTTTTTTTCAGAGAATTGCTTTTTCTCATATTTTTAAGTTGAAGTTCAATTTATTGCAAAGAAAAGGAAAAGCAGGATTTACTTGGAGAAAGGTAAAAACTCAGCAACAATTTCTCTTCAGAAGTCAAGTTATTCAGTCATAAACCAAATGATTGCAGGTTACTATGAGAACAGAAAAAAATTAATATGGCACTTGCTAATTAATATATATATATATATATATATATATATATATATATATATATATATATATAAAGATGGTTATATTGATGACATATTACTTATGCATCCATGGAGTAATGACTTAACAATAATTTACCTTTTAAGGACATTTTACTGATTAAATAATTACAATAAATGGAATTTTAAATTCATAACAAATTCACCAATAAAAATGACCATATACATTTTTACTCACATCACAACACCAAAATAAAAAGTGGAATCATCAACATAATTTTTTACCTAAGAGTTCTTAGGATTTATATTCCCAAATTTTTATATGATGAATTTGATTTCCTTTTTGCAACTTTGCTACTCAAAATCTTTTATTCAATGTGCTATAATAAAAGCTCTTGAAATTCACAAACATAAGTGTTCTCCAAAAATTCCAAACAATAATTTTTCAAATAATAATTTGTTACATAGATATATTATTTTACCTAATGATTCAATCACATGTATAAAAAAAACAACCTTGGAATTAAAACAGTTATTAAGTCTTCAAAGACAATTAGGAATTAATAAAATAATAAAAACAACAATACCAACATCTATTCCATGACTGGAGTTTACAATATCCAAGGTCTTGATTGTGATAAAAAAACATGTTGGTGAAACTTCTTGTGACCTTAAAAAATTAATTTATGAATACATAAGGGATCTTGAAAAAGGAAACAGAAATAACGTTTTGGTCAGACATGATTTAGAAACTAAACACAACTTACATTCTAAAGATTCCAAAATGTTGGTTTATATAATTACTAAAAATGCCAGAAAATTGTCAAATCTAGTGTCATTTCAAACCCCAACACTAAACCAGTTTTTTTTTCATTTTATCTCTTTATTTAGCTAGATTAGTGTTAAAAGGATATAAAATCTCTTATCTAAAATAATTTGGCTTTATCATTTATATATATCTCAATAGATAAACAGATATTTGGATTAAACTGACTGAAAGAGATAGCATGAAGCAGACTAACATTAATACAGAGAGATGTCTATATAAATGGTTAAAGTAAGTATATATGAACAAAATAAGATAAGTAATAACATACATAAATAGATGGATAGATAGATTGATAGACAGATGAGAGATAAAAATTTAGTTAGGAAATATATGATGTTTTTAAAATAAATTTTCAAACACTTATTTTATTAAACAAATTTGAAACAGAACTCCATCAATGTAAAAAGAATGCTCAAAACTTTCCCATTTCTTTTTTTTTTTTTTTTTTGATTTTGAGATACAAATTTATCAACTAATCTTGACTAAATGACCAGACCAAGTAATAGTCAACAAAAAAAAAGAGAACCTGGCAAATTGTATACTTTGCAGTTCCGGCTGACCACTGGGTAAAACTGAAGGAAAATGAAAGGTGAGATAAGTAAGTAGACCTTTCAAGAAAACTGAAAAAACTATTGAAGAGGAAAGTGATGATGATACCAATTGTAACTGGTGCACTCTTTGGGACTTAAAAATAGGATGAGTGGAGACTATCCAAACAACAGCATTTTTAAAATTGGCCAGAATATTGAGAAGAGTCCTAGAGACTTGAGGAGACTTGCTGTCCCTCAAACTCCAGTATTAAACCTTTCAAAGGAGTAAATGACAATCAAAGGAGTAAATGATAATCATAATTGATAAGTCTCAGGAGAATAGTAAGTGTAGGCTATGTGAAAAGAGTGATAAAGCAATTAACTATATTATAAGCAAATGCAGTCAACTGGTATAAGAGTGGGTATGACTGAGTAGGGGAGGTGACCCACTGGAATTGTGCTAGTGACTAAACCTTGACCATGCAGGTAAATAGTATATGCACTGACCAGAGTCTGTTCTTGATAATGAAACATGCAAAATCCTATGGGATTTTGAAATAAAAATAGATCACTCAATTCCAGCTTGAAGAGATGACCAAGATTTAGTTAACAAAAAGGAAAAAACTTATCAACGAGAAGACTTTGTAGTTCCAGCAGATTACTGAGTAAAAGCAAAAAAAAAAAATGGATAAATACCTGAACTTTATCAGAGAACTGAAAAAATTATGAAGCATGAAGGAGACAGTGATACCAATGATAGGTGGACCCCTTGATACAATCCCGAAGAACCTGAAAAGGAGACTAGGGAAACTGGAAATCCGACGCAGAATTGAGAGAATCATAGCACTGCTGAGAATGGCCTGAATACTTTGAATAATCCTTATTATTAACAACATCTTTTTTCAGTTGAAGAATACAAAAATAATTCCTCTTTTGTTTTAAAATACTAAATATTATTGTTGTTTGTATTATTGATATGTTTTTGCTGTTAAACAACATTTCAGCAAATTCATTCTACGGCTTTCTTTATCTGTAAAATCTGCTTGGAAGATGAACCATTATCTCAATCTAGCTCACACTAGTGCTTTCATTCCTTTTGTTGTTTTAGCTGTTACTAGAATGTGTTGACTGATCCATCCAACAGCCTATCTATATGGAAAGGAGGAGGGTTTCTCTCATTTTTTCCTTTTTTTAAGAGATAGTGTGCACCAATTTTGCAGAACTGAAAAATGATGCAGTATTAGTCGAAAATATCTGAAAAAACATTATATACCTGAAGAAGACCATAGAATGTATTGGCTGAAACCTTATGGCAAGAACTAATGCAACTATGATTGATACACTTTGAATGGTATGACTCATATCAGAATTACAGGAGGAATTTCTAATCTACTTCATTTCTTTACTTTTCAGTTTCTATCCTGATGTAAATCATTTTCCTCTTATGTTCAAGGGATTGTGTCAAGCTTAGTATTAACTTGGACTTGCTTTGCTGAGAGAGATCCCCAAGGGAAGATTACTGCCTATTTACTTTGACAAGATAATGTATATTTAATGTATCTCGTCTCCCTTAGGGAGAAATCCTTATCCGGCTCATGGGTCAATACTTCAAATTACTAAAGCTTCAATGCATACAGAAAATACAAGATAAAGAAAATAAATAACTTGGAAGAAAGAGGTGGGGATCTGCTTTATTTTTTCTTCTCATCTGTGTGCTGACATCTCCAGAAAACCATGACAATTTTACTCTGAGATCCCCTTCCCTGCCATCAAGTTTTTTGGCCAAGTATATTTTCACTTAATGACACCTGTTTATATTTCTGACTCATCTGTATATTTATCCAATTATTGGTTTGAAGTGTTTTTTTACTGCATTTTAGTTACATATATTTCAAAATGTCATATTCATTCATTGCTATCTTTGTTCATTCTGTGAGTCTTTTTGTAGCTAGAGAGCTCATTTTGTTTATAACTGTCTACCTCTCTGTTAAAGACAGACTATCTATGGCTATTTTCTTCAGTGCAAGATATCAAACTATCTGGCTGTTTACCTAAGTGTCGAGCTCAGTATGTCTATAGCAGTCTACCTCGAGTAACATTTAGTTGTACATTTACTCTATTCCTATTTGTCTTTAGCTGACTCATTATCTACTGAAGTACTTAGACAAGTATCCTTGTAGTTGTTATTATAGTTACAGCATTGTACTTGCTGGCCTTCTTCAGATGTTGTATTCAGTAACTGTCTGGGAATTTCAAACTAAATCTTTCAGTCAATGCACAGGAGATGATTGTTCTCTGAGAGGATATCTTGTATTAGTTAATTCATTTTTGTGATGTTCCTTGTCTGTTTCTTCCGCTAAACCAGAAACTGTCCTATAATTGAGGCCTCGAATAGGCTGACTGTAGAGGAGTAAAACCTCCCCTAACCAAAAAATAGAAATGTCCTACATATGACATTGCATCTGGTTCTGGAACTTTGGGGACTATGGAGTCACCCCTTCAATGTCATTACTCCCCAATCCCCTCTGACTCAAAGTAGTAGTACCTGTTAGGGTCTTATTGATAGTTCAAATAGATCTGTTTGATATTATGTAGTGTTTACTTGTTTAAAATGATTGGGATGATACATTTTTCTACTGTATATAATTAAGGATCATGATTGTTAAAGTGACTTTAAAATAACCCAAATGGTTTAGTATCATAATCAGGACACTCATTGGTGGGGGGTTCTTAACCCTCTGTTGAGGTGCAATTGGTGTATTCTACAGTCATCGGGTGACTAGATACACTTTGTACCAGCTGAAATGTGAATAACAATCAACATGAGACTACCACACTGAGTTCATCAGTGTATAATAATAATTCCTCATCTCATAAATTCAGACAAAAATTTATCAGATTTGGTTTATATCTTTCTGAGTCTGTTGTTATTGTCTTCTCTTTAGGTTTGTAAATGTCTATGTCTATATCAGTTTTTTTTATTTACTTACTTCTGACTCTGTTTACTGTTTCTAAGTCTTTAGCTGTCCACCAAAGTCATTTTGTTTCTATTTGTACAATTTGTTTCTATTCATCTATTTCAGCCTGTTCATATCTATATATCTATTGCACTATATACATCTGTCTATTTATTTATCACACACTGTGTATATCTGGCTATGTCATTGTGCATATCTATCTATCTATCTATCTATCTATCTATCTATCTATCTATCTATCTATCTATCTATCTATCTATCTATCTATTTCATTTTGTATATATCTGTTGTAGAATAAAACAGAACTCAAAACGACTGTAAATGTACTAAAGCTTTATTCAAACAAAACAGAATATAGCTGCAAAAATAATAGAACAAGAAGTTGGCTAAATAAAATTTTTTAGGCTAGTCCTTTCTTACCCAGGGAGTGTGTAGGATACATTCTTCTCTCCAAGAAAAATTACTGTCCATGACCTTTTGTATACAAGAGAGTTAATTTTTTTAAAGAATTTGCTTAAAAAATGGTTACTGGTATTACTATCCATAATAATCTAGGGGTTTTCTTTCTTTGTTCAGATTTCCTTAGCTGTTGAACTCCTGCGACATCTTCATTAGATGTTGTGTCCTCCTCCTGTATAGGGACAACTGGGGTACTCTTAATTCATTCCATTTTGAAGACTCTGGTAGTAACTCTGTTTCAGGACAGGGGGCCAAATCACAAACAGATACAGTGGACTTCCTTCCACTTGAATGTTTTATGTTGGCATAAATTGGATTACTATTTAGAATTCATCCTGATCCACATAAGGGTCAGTTTTGTTATTTCTTATGAATCTTTTCCATAGCACGAGCCCTGGTGACATCAACCAAGATAGAAGAGAAATACCATGTGATTAATGGTGGGAGAATGAAAAGAAATGTTCATGTGGGGTGGTATTTGTAGAAGTACACAGCAATGATCTTGCAGAGTCTAGCACTTCTGGGAGTATCAATTCCCAGTATTTTTCAGTGAAGTTTTGTGATCTAATGGATTACCGAATCATCTTCCATATAGTGTGATTAAATCGTTCATCTTGTGCATTGCCGGTTAGGTGATAGGGCATAGTTTTACTTGTTGCGACCTCTTTTTGAACAAGGTAGTCTCTCAATTCTTTAGACATGAAGGACGTGCCTCTGTCTGAGAGTATGTATCAGGGCATCCAAGTCAAACTGAACAACCTATCTAAGGCCTTTATTATCATGGTAGTGTGCATGTTTGGATATGAAAAGACAAATGGAAACTGCAAATATTCATCGATTACAACAAATAAATACGTATTGCTTGTAATAGAAGGTACGGGCCTCTTGAAGTCATTACTTAGTCTTTCCATTGGCCTGGTCACCTTGATAAGAGTGCCTTCTGGTGGAATATAGAAATGAGGTTTAACCTCAACACAGATTCTGCATGAAGAACACACCTTTTTTACATCCTCTGTAGAAAAGGGAAGATTTTTTCTCAAACAAAGTGTAAGAGTCGCATAATTTCTAGGTGGCATAGCCCATTCTGAAAGTTAACAAGGGTAGAAGAATTAATGAGTGAACAGGTGTATGTATGGCTAATGGCGTCAGGGATTACATTTTCCTTGCCAGGGTGGTATTTTATTGTGTAATCAAGAGTTGAGAGTTCTAACTGCCACTCTTGAATTTTTGCATTCTTAATTTTGGTGCATTTTTCATTAGAAAACATGAAACCCACTGATATCTGATCAGTAATCAGAATAAAATGTTGGCATGTCCAATAGTGACTCTATTTCTGAACTGCCTCCATGATTGCCATAGCTTCCTTCTCTATAATATGATGTTTCAGTTTGCTTCCTTGAAGTGCCTTAGACATGAACGCTACCTTTGTTAAGGGTAGCAGAAATGGCTACATCTGATACATCACATTCTACCTCGAATAGTTAACTTTCGTCAATTGGTTTTAGTGTGGTGACCTCCAGTTCCTGTTTTAGTTGTTTAAACGCTTTGAGTGCTTTTGTTTCAAGTGGGAATTTTGTGTTTTCTACTACTGGTCGAAACATACCAAGTGCTCTTTTAGCTGATTTCAAGTTTTCTAGTGGAGGTAGTTTCTTTAAGGGGCATAATCTTTCTGGGTCAGGCTTAATAATTCCACTGCTGATGTGGTATCCTAAAATATTAATTGATTGAAGTGAAGTTACGGACTTCAATTTGTTGAGGGTATTATCAGCCTTTGCGATAGCCTCTAAGAATTTTTTGAACATTTTGGTCATGTTCTGACTGTGTACATCCTGCAATAGTAATGTCATCTATATAGGAAAAAGCACCACAAAAATCTTCTTCCTCGATTCTCTTTTTGTCTATGGCTCTCTGGAATGCAGTGACTCTGTTTTTACCTCCAAATGGAATCATACAGAACTGAAACAAGTGACCATTCCCCTTGAAAACTGTGTATTTTCTATCAGATACTTTTAGAGGCACCTGGTGGTAGGTGCTTTTGAGGTCGAATGAAGAAAATACCTTATATTTAGCAAGGTTGTTGATAATTTTATTGATTCTTGGAAGGGGTTAAGCATCCAATTCTGTATATAGGTTTATTGTTTGTGAGTAATCTACACACTTTTTTTTTTCTTTTTTGCAGTTGGTTGGGTCCTTTACCACCACTAGTTGAGCTCGTCAAGGGGAGATGCGTTCTTCAATTTTACCTTCAGATAGCAATTTCTGAATTTATTTATTTATGAAAGATTGATCCTCCTTATCAAAGTACCTCAATTTTACAGCAATAGGTTTATGACTTGGTAATATATTAGGAAATAGGGAAAGATCTTCTATCTCTGCTGTATTTAATGCACAAAATTGATGAATATTATTGTCCACAGTTATTTCGGTTAATGGCCTGCCATATTTAAATGTTATTTTCTGATGCTGGCATAGAAAATCCTGGCTGAGTATCACATCAGAACATAAATTCTTCAGGACACCAAGATGGGTAGCAACATATGACTAGCTGTTAAAGCAAAGAAGTAAATTTACAACTATGTAACCTTTTGAGATTGTGTTTAAAATTTTTTGGGCCAAGATAATTCTTTTATTAGAGGGGTGAATTTCTAACTTTAATTCTTGTGCTACTCTGTCACTGATGTAGCTATCAGTACTACAAGAATCTCAGTAGAATTTTGTTAATTATTACAGATGTTATGGAGGAGTGGAGTTCCCGTGGTACATTAGCGCACATGGGTTAGTACATGAAGATCCGCCCTAGTTGCTAACAAGAGCTTGGACCGACATGCGCAAGCATAATATCCTTTCTTTGACTATTTTTACAAGTAGCCACACGAGTGGGACAGCGATCATGTAAATGATAAGGGAACCCACAAAAGAAGCATTTACATTTAGCTTGCTTAGCTACAGCCATAGCTTGTTCTTCAAGTTTAACTGAGGGTTCAGAAACTACTTTTGGAGGCTCCGGGTTGACTAATGTTGCCAGTTTAGCTTCTGGAGTCATATACAACTCGTTATTTTGTTGTGCAAAATCCAGAGGGGAAGCTTGTGTGTATGCTGTTTGTAAGTCCAAGGTTTTATTTTTTAATAGCTGCTATCATATAGAATGTGAACACAAGCCAGAGATGAAGGCATTGCGCATAGCTTCATTAACGCATTCCTCAGCAGTATGTTCTCCGAAATTGCAGTTTTTCTTCAATTTTTCTAATTATCTAAAAAATTTGTCCAGTGACTCTCCTGGCTTCTATTGTCTTGTAGCCAACAAATATCTTGCAAATACCTTGTTTGGTGTTTTTATGAAAAAGGCATCCAGTTTTTCTATGGCAACTTCGAAGTCTGTATATCCTTCAATATACTCAAATACTCTGGAGGTCCTGGTATTTGTTTGGTATTTTGTCATGGAAATCTTCTATATACTTCAGTAGGATAGTTCGCCAATGGTGGTAATCTCTGGCAGCTGTCAGAAAACTAGGTTCTAATTCTAGACATTTTGGCTTCCATACAGTTTCCATGCTTTTGTTTTGTTGAATAAATTGTAGATAAAACAGAACTCAGACCGACTGTAAATGTACTAAGCTTTATTCAACAAAAGAAAATATAGCTGCAAAAATAATAGAACAAGAAGTCGGTTAAATAAAATTTTTTCGGCTAGTCCTTTCTTGCCTAGGGATTGTGTAGGATACTACTACAATATCTATTTGTCTATCTCATTCTGTGTATATCTATCAATCTCACTCTGTCCACATTCGTATCTTTCTGTTTTGATTTACTTATCGCTCTTTGTTTCTCTCTTTATTCCTGTCATTTTCTAATTCTATTTTGTTTCACTTTTTTTACTCTTTTTTTTATTTACGGTTGACTAAACATTTCCAAATGACTTCTCCCCACTATGTTTTTACTTTTTTCCTCATAGAAATCTCCCTACTTTGTAATCTCATAATCTACAGATGTGACCAGAGATTTTTGTCTCTTATTCTGTCCACATGTGGTATGCTTCCCAGATGCTGAAAACCTGCTGTTATCTTTTGTTTGTTTTGGCTGGGATCAACAAATATCCAATGCTTTGTCTGATTCTGAAAGCTTTTACTTTTGAAATTGAGTTTAATTAAAATCCATTAATATTTTTCCATTATTTATATACAAATTTTTTTCCATTATTTATATACAAATATTCTTTTTATTTTTTGTCTTCTAACCCAACAAAGCAGAGTATGAGTTTAAATCTCATTACAAACAACTGCTTTGACCAATTGATAAAAAAGATGATAGTTTGAAATCCCTACAATTGTCTGGACAAGCTGAAAATATGATTAAAGAATTATTAAAAAATCTTTTTACTGTCTGGAATAAAAAAAAATTATAAAATTAATCAATATTAAAAATGATATATATACATAATAAAAAATATAATCACTTTAATATGTACTCAAAAAGTTTCTATTGAGAAATTAATGTTATCTTTTATATTAATTTGTCTCTCATCGCATAATTGAAGTAGGTGGGATATAGCCATTAAATTTTATCTGATTTCTAATGAGATATTGGAGGATGTTTTTAGTATAATTTTTGAAAATAACCAAAACATAACCTTTTAATTAGGGGATTTGATTTACAATATAAGTATCATGTAAAACCAGATCCTAACTTTGTATCTGTCAGGTGAGCTAAAGTAAATATTTTCATTTAAGTATCCTGTTTATGACACTATACTGCATCTCTTGGTGAGACTCCAGTTTTGAAATGTTGTGGAATGTTGTGTCATCCTTTATGACTGTTATACCCAAATTCACTTTGACTTGATGTAGTAGTACCTATTAGGCTTCCATCTATGGGTCAAATAGATCTGTTTGGGATTATAAAGTGTTAACCTGTTTAAAATATTGTGAAGATACATTTTTGGACAGTATATAATTGGAAACCATAATTGTCAAACTGGCTTTGGCATAAATTAACCCAACAAGATTTTACATGTTATAATTTACAATACTTCATCTAATAAAAATGTAATTAATAAGTATACTTTTATCATAGATGGAACCTTGTTTTAAATCCTAATATAGGAGACCTTAATAACCAAACACAATAATAGCTGACAATATTTCATCTGAGGAACTCAAATTTTATTGTATTTAACTAATACTTAGTTACTCCTGTGCAAACCTTTATGATAGTCTTAATTTTTTATTGGCATGATGGTTAGAGTGTTCCCTAATGGCCTGGGAGACCTGGCTTCAATCCCAGGTTGAGTCATACCAAAGACCTCCTTGCTTAACACTCAGAAATATAAGATAGGGATCAAGGGTAAAGTGTAGCAATCCAGGGAAAGGAGTAGTGCCTTCCCCTACACCTCAGTGTAGTAGCTATCAAAAAGGGAGCCTTTGGGTCACCCTCGACTAAGGTCACCAACTTTACTTTATACCAGCTTATTGGCCTAGTGAGTAGAGTGTTCGCCTATGGTCCGGGAGACCTGGGTTCAATCCCAGGTAGCATCATACCAAAGACTTTAAAAATGGTACTTGATACCTCCTTGCTTAACACTCAGCAATATAAGGTATGTATCAAGAGTAAAATGGAGCAATCCAGGGAAAAGAGTAGCGCCCTCCCCAACACCTCGGTATTGTAGCTATTGAAAAGCAAGCCTCCTGGTCGCCTTTGACTACGGTCACTGACTTTACTTTTTTATTAAAGTGGTTCCAACTTTCCCAAATGGCAGTTAATGAGATCTTCTTTGGCCATTTATATTTTACATAGACCATCAATCTATTATAATCTATAATCTATAATGATTCAATTTTTGTATGTTCCTTACTGCAACTCAACAAAAATGGGACATGCAATGAGGTTTATATCTAAACAATAGTTTTAAAATGCGGGCAAAAATTATGGATAAGCACACATACAGGATATTCACCTTGGTTTTTTATTTAGCAGTAAATAAACTATAACAGATAATATGCAAAACATCTTTATTTAAAAGCTGAAAATTCTGGCTTCATAAATTATATTTTAAACAAGCTAAATTAAATTATTTACATTAATGATGTTATTTATTCCAACCAATGCAGAGGACATGGATCTCAATAAACCTTTGGGCATACCTATTTAAAAGGAAATATGGCTCCCACAAAAGATGTATCAAATGAAACTAGGGGAAAGTATCGTAAAACTAATTCAAGAAAGCAATCCATAGTGGAATGCGGTGAAAGACATTGATTGTTCCCAGCCAGCTGTGTCTAAAATTTGGTGCAAATATAAAAGAAATGCAGCGGTTAATAAAGGAAAACATACAAGTAGACCAGAAAAAATGTCAAAATGTCAGAATGAAGAACTCAAAGCAATATGCTTTAAAATGAGAAAATGTATAACAAAACAAATGAAAAACAAATTGATCAAAACAGGAGGGAATGTTTGTAATGAAACTGTAAGAAAACAGCTGAATGAAATGTGATTTACAAACAGAAAAGACAAACAAAAACCAGTACTTTTGTTTAGAGCCATTCAAATAAAACAAAGATGACTGCTTGAAAAAAATACATAAATTTCTGAAGCCATTCATGATATGGGATGGAATATCATTTAAAAGACATGGGGAGATTACAATCATTACTTTAATGTGTACATTAAGATCATGGTTTAATTTCTTACTTCATCAGTAAATGGCTGATAAGCAGCCTTGATCTAAATCAAATTAAAAATTTATGGTAGAAATTTAAAAATGATTCATGAGAAGGTTCCATCCATCAAAGAAGATCTATTAACTACCCTTTAGGAAAGTTGGAACTACTTTGATATTATTTGTTACTTGAAACCATATAATTAATTGCAAAAAAAATAAAAGGTCAAATTTGGTATTTAACCAACAAAGATTAACATGCCATAAAACAACCAACCAACCAACCAACTAACTGACATTCATAAAATAAAGAAAAATTAATATCAATTATATTGAAACAGGTTCTTTGTTTTTAATTCAGTCTAATTCTTAAAAAATATTTATTTCTTCAAGGCAAGTCTTTAAAATTTTTAAATGTAACCTTTGATCTAAAAAGGAGGCATGTGTTGGATCTAACCAGCTCCTTAAGTGGGTAGTTTTGACACATGGTGGGTTTAGGAAGATCTATACATAGGCAAGGATAAAAATTTCCTGTTCGCTACAACCAGTATCATGAAGGCCTAAGACTACTCCAACCTTCAATTCTTTTGCAGTTGAGAGGTACTGCCCCAAGGTTGAAATCCTCATTTTTACCCCATCCTTTTTTTTTGCCATCCTTTCCAAAGATAAAAACATGGATGAGAGTGATGAATAGAGATCCAGCATGAAGTGTGGAGAGTTAAAGTTGGTTTTCTGATAAAGGAAGTTATAGCACCTAATTCTGCTCCAAATTCAACCTGGAACATTGACTACTTGAAAAAAAATAACACCCACATGGTTAGCAAATGTGCAACTTAATTGGTGGTGGGAGAAAGAAATTTCAATCAGAAGGAAACCTTTTTCCCTGCAAATTGTTGTTCTTGTAAAATATCCACTGCTAATTGGCATTGATATTAACCATATATATATAGACAGACACTAACAATTTGAATCTTAAAACAAGGTCCTTTTCAAACAAACAAACCCTGAGTTAAAATTTATGTCAGAGACACTGGGAGCCAAGTTAAGAAATCCCAAAGTGTTTGTAATTGGTCACAAGAGATAAACAATAAAGATATGGCATTTACAGAAAGGAGGCTGAAGTAGATCACTTCTCATTAAGATTCTTGAATGACTCCCATTCAAGGTTGACAATGGGTGTAACAGCTTTTTACTGTTACTGCCATCTGGTTTGTATGGTAATTATGATCTTTAAGAATAAGGTTGTACTTGGCCTCAGTTCTAGATCAGGTAGTGCGAATAGAGCTTGATGCACAAGTAAAATGGTCTTTAAGACTAGTTTGCTAAACATCAGCCTTAAGTAAATAACCTCAAAGCTTAACTCAGTCTGACAAAAGTTCATAGTCCTGGGATATTATTTGATTGTCTTGAGGAATATTTGCTGAATATGCTTGTATATGATATAGTTGTCTGTGTATGTGTGTGTGTATTTTTATCAGTTCCTGTCAAAGCTTACTGTGTAACACTTTTTTTTTACTTAGGTAGTAAGGTAGTTATGGAGGAGTGGTTTGCCCAAGAACTTATTCACCCTCGCTGTTCTTTGTTAATCCTAGTAAAAAAAAAGCAAGAAAATTTTTTTTAAAGATCCATGCAATCAGACAAAGCACAGGGAATTGTGGTTTTATGCCTTTTCCATGAAATGAACTTTAGTAGCCTCAGTTGAAATTTGTTTGTTCAGTTTTGATGATTATTCAGCCAACTTACATATCCATCAATGTATCTGATGATTGGACAAAGAACAAGGTGAGGTGGATTTATGCCCTTCCTAAGTGCATTAAACATGTTTACTTTTCGGTAAAACATGAAGTAACCAATTGTTTTCTGCACTGATAAGATAACCATTAGGCTAATTCATACCTCTTAGTACATATATTGAATTCAGGGAAAGGTGGATTCATGTATTTTCCAAGGACATTAGTCTGAATAGAACATTAGTACCCTTAGTATTAGGCTACCTCACAACTAGATAATGTCTAAACTATGACTACATATATACCATATGTCATTTGTGCCAGTTCTTTTGAGAGAATCTTTTGACAGCTGTGAGCAAAGCTTATAGTATTTGTCAGAATTTTAAATCCCAATTGTAGAATAATTAAAATCTCTTTTACCAGGTAATGAACTGTTTAGAGCATTTTTTCTCTCACTGTCAATTTCTTTTTAACTCTGTCATTTTTCATTAATGTATTTATATCATATGATATACTCCCTAATTTTTAAGTTAGAATTAATATAAGGAAAGAAAATACTTTAATGAAAGAAGCAAAAGCGATAAAATTTAACACCGCCATGACCACACATATGTACATGCAAACATCAGCAGAAAAATTCAACTGCTGAGATCAGAATTTTCCAAATGGTGTGTCACTAATGTTCTTGTATAATTTTTTTGCATGTTGTCTGTCTGTACAGACTTCTATCACAAATTAAAAATTATAAGAATAAAAGGGTGGATAGCAATGAAGAATGAACTAAATTTGATTCACAGAAATACTATCCATTTGAAAAGTGAGTTAGTGATAGAGGGAGTTTATGAATAACTGAAAGAAAGATTCACATGAGTGACTCAAAGAAAAAGTGATTTAGTGAGTGAGTGAGTAGTTTAAGGTTATATCAGGTAAAACAAGTAAAAATATAAAAAATGTATAGTTAGGTTACACAGGAAGGGTTTGAAAGAAATGAAAAAAGGAAGAGAAAGGAATGGTTAGGTTTATATGTTTGGAGTTTTAAATCAAGCCAAGTCAATAGATGAAGATAAAGAAAAAGAAAGAAGGAAATGATTTTAAAGGCTTTGAAATGTTGGGATTATGATTTAAAAATGCAAAAAAAAAATCTTATATTTGTTATGTTATTTATGAGAATCAGCTGAAAAGTTGATTGGGTGATCAAGATACTCTCATGAAATGAGACCAAATGAGTTTTATTTTTCAACCAGTGGTCCACACACTTCTTGCATTGGTGTCGCAATGCTTGGATCCCATTTGTACAAAAATTCATCAATTGCAGATATGATGTGATCTTATGAACTTTTCAACCCACTGTTGTTATTTATTTTCAAAAAGAAACATCTCAGAGAAATTAAAATGAATCTGTGATATTTGTTGTTTATATCTACTAATCTTAGTCTGATAGAAGGCCACAACTATTGGCACCCAGTAAGAATCAGACTCATTACAGCAGTAATGGTTTAACTGTGTTAATGACCAGAAAGTTTTTTTTATTGAAGAAATAAAAAAAGGGGAGACTGATCTTTTTATATTCAAGGATTATTGTATGCTTTAAAATGTAAGAATAATGAAGAGAAATATAAAAATTAAATGTTTTTGCAGCTGTGAGGATTGTCAGAATTATAGTGAAAATGGAGAAACAAATTTGAAGAGTTGGCTGAGGTTTACAGATAGAAATATTCTTGGGGAATCTGATGCATTTAAAATCATAAAAAAAGGAAAACTTGGTGTCTGATTTTCCACCTAAGGTGGGTGGTGGGAAATAAATACAATGAAACACAAATGGTTTAGACATGTGGGATTTGGCACTTGGAGGCAAAAAGGTTAGCAATAGGAATCAGAGTAGGGGTTGTTGAAGTTGATACACTTGAGGGGTTGGAAGAATGGGGCAGAGAAATGAGTGGTGGAATAGGAAAGAATAATTTTTGTAGGGTAAGGGAGAAAGAAGACAATGATGAATGTATTTGATGTTAGAAGTAGTTACAATAGGAAAGGAACATTTATAAGGTCTGTCTCAAATGTATCCAGCCATTTTGAATCTTAAAAACCAGTTGTGCAGCCTTGATGCAACCTGGCAAACAATTACTGTGTAAATACTCTTTTATGAGGTTACTTATTATATTAAGTGTGTTTGAGATTGTGTGAGCTTCAAATTTACAATAAATTTGTGGATATATTCTTCTTGTCTTATATAGGATTTTAGTTAAAAAAGGGAAAACCCAACTTGAAGTTAAAATTGGTATTGAATTGCCTTGGATGAGATTTAGAAGGAGTGATGGCTGGCCTATAACACTGAATATCAAAACTTTTTTGAAAATTAGTGAAACATTAGAATAAGAGTGAGAGATCATCCTGTTGGTAGGGCTCAGAAAATATGAACTGCATCCCTTGCAGAGGGATAAGATCTTACCCAAAATAGTAGTAGTGATGCTCCAGTTCTTCATTGTCATTACTTCCAGGTCCATTCTGACCTGGAATAATAGCACCTGTTAAGGTCTTTTCTATGGTTCAAATAAATCTGTTTGAGATATTTTTTAAATGATTTTGAACTACATTAATAGATTCTCTCTTAAAACATTGTAATTGTAAATAAGTATGAAGTGTTTACCTGCTTAAAATGGTTATGAACTATGTTTAGTTGCTTGTAAATTATTGATATTAAATAGGAATAATTAATTGAAGATACATAATTGTTAGTAAATTATTAAGTAGGAAATTACTTGAAATCATACAATTGTTTCAAAAAATATTTTAGCATTAAATAACCCATTAAGGATTGACGTGCCATAAAACCAACTGACCTAAGGAGCAGTATTTTCAAGGAGACTAATTTCATTTGCTCTGGTTAAGCTATGCTTTCATTAATATTAAATGACCTTTCAGACAGACCTTGTAAATTAAGATGCAGGTCTTTACATTAGGATATAAAGATATTGGTAAACAAGGAATAGGATGTAGACCAACCTAGAATGGCATAATATAAAAAAAAGTTAACATATTTCCTACATTATCAATGGCATGCAAGATCAACCTGACAATCATGGGTTTATAGTAGTGTCACCTTGGTATGCCCCAAATAGTGATTTCTTCAGTGGAATTTGGTCTCGCACTAAGACACAATAGTAGCACATCCAAGAACATACAAGTATTAGTCAGTGAGATTTGTTTGTTAATCATTACATTGGTAAGGCTAGAATAATAAACTACTCAATGAAGACTAAAATTATGAGTAATAAATTGTGTGTCAGTGAGTAACTAAAAGAAAGAAAGAGCCAGTGAATTAAAAGAAAGGCTGATTTAGTGAATGAGTAGTTGAAGGTAAAATAGGTAAAACAAGTTGAAATTTTTAAAAGTACAAGAGGGTTTAAAAAGTAATGAAAAAGGAAGTGAATGAAATCCTTAGAATTTTAAAACAAGCTAAGCAGAGAGAGAGAGAGAGAGAGAGAGAGAGAGAGAGAGAGAGAGAGAGAGAGTATGAAAAGACTTGAAAATGATAGGATTACAATTAAAAAATGAAAAAAAAAGTATCAATATAAACTTTTTCGTTTGTTTTCTGAAAGATTCATCTTACAGAAATTTAAATTTATACCTTATTAATCATTACTTTATGGTAAGTAACTTCTGGATTTTTATTATTCTGTGATGTCACTTCTTACCATTTCTGTCTGACTATGTATAAATGGTTGACAGTTGAATAGCATAAGCCATGCTTAGTAAGTCAAGTTGAAGTTGTTGAGCGAAGCATAATAGAAGAAAGTAGTTTGTTCAAGTAACCAGAAACTTTCTGTTGGATACAAACATATTCATGGGAAATAACTGGTGTCCACTCTGCTGAAAACAGTTGATTACAACCTTCTTCGCATCTAAGAGTCTCACCCACAAATAAGTTCACTCCCTTACAAATTTTCTATAAAAAGTTAATTTTCTTCTTGCCGAATATTATACAATCAAAACTGATATTGCTTGGCAATATTTATTAGCAAACTTTACTCTAATGGAAAATATGATTATGTAACAGTGCAAAAAATAAGTTCACCCCTTTATTTGAGATACTTAATTATATCTGTTTTGATTGTATAATGTTCCACTAGAAATGATAAAAGTAAGTTTTAAGGAAAAATTATTAGGGATAAACTTATTTGTGGGTGATACTGTATTTAATGATATTTCTCTTAAATTTTAATTTCAAGCAATCATATATTTTCAATGACATATAGTGTCATAGTAAAGGAAATTATGTACACAGTTTAAGCAAACAATTTGACAATGTCTTGTGAAGTGAAAATAAAGAAAAGTCTTCAGGAATCACGTAAATTTCAGTAGATTCTTTAAGCAATGTCAACCCCAGAATAAGCATTTCCAAAGAAATGTTTGCTTCAAATCTAAAACCATTTTTAGACTCATGTTTGCACATTCATTTTTAATGACATTTCTCAGAAAAAATCCTTAAAAGACTACATACTGTCAGTGATTTAGCCCAATTAGAATTTATTGTATTTCTTTTTCTTTTTTCTTTGCAGACAGTATTGGCACTGACTGGTTTTATTTGTCAGAATTTGGGAGAAGAGTTTGTGGAGAGTCCTCCCATGGATCTTCAAATGCTCTACAATGACATGAGCAAAAATGTACCTTTAGTTTTTGTCCTCAGCACTGGTTCTGACCCAATGGGTGCTTTCCAAAGATTTGCCAAAGAAAAGAACTATTCAGATAGGTAATGACTTTTGTTTTTATGATCTCTTTTTATTTTTTCTCTCTCTCCCTCTCTCTCTCTCTCTCTCTTAGTAATCTTTTGTTGCTGAAAATATATTTTCTCTAAAAGTATTATTGGGATGCCTATATCAATTTTAGTTTCCATGGAACATATAGGCTATGTTATTTTTGGAGCTTCACTTGTGCATATCTATCTATCTATCTATCTATCTATCTATCTATCTATCTATCTATCTCTTACTTCCCCCATCCCTTCTCTATAATTTGCCATCCTATTTCATTCTGAGATAGGAGAATTTTTCTATGAAAAATGTATGATAAAAGCTTTTTTCTATATGTGCATCTTTTTAATCTTATTTCAAGAAGACTTCAATTTCCCTATTCAAATGCATCTATGAGTCAAATATATCTCTTAGTAAAATATTTGTACTAGATATGAATAGTTGATACCCTATAAATGTATGCAAATTATTTGTATTAGTTACTTGAAGCTATAATTGCTTACTAAGGATTATTATAATAAGTTACTTGAAACTATATAATTCCTTTCAAATTATTAGTTTTAGATGGGAATCCTTGAAATTATATTCATATTTACCAACCCCTCCCCTCAGGTGGGATATGACACAAGGTCAATTTTTAAGCGGAGTTTAACAGGTTTGGATTCAGAGTTTTCCTTCTCCTAGACTAGTTGCCTCACCATGGCTGAAGAACCCAGTCTGCCCTACTATTTACCTGGAGAGAGAATAATTGGATTCATACCTTTCCCAAGAGTATTAGAGCTATGTGAAATGTAATCAGTTTCGTTTGGGATTTGAAATTATATAATTGTTCAAACTAATGACTGTTATTAAATTGGAATAGTTACTTTAAACCATATAATTGTATATAAATCATTAGTATTAAATATGAAAAATTGATACCATATAATTGTGTTCAGATTATTGGAATTAGATAGGAATACTTAAAGCCATATAACTGTGTAAACAAATGATTATTATTGTCAAATAAAAAGATATGATAAAAAATGACTGAAATAAAATGTTGAAAATATAAATAGTTTTGATTGTAATAAAATGAATCTAATTTTAGCATTAAATATCCCATAAGGAGTTGATATCCTATTAAACAAATAAATTATACCTATACAATGATTTATCAGTCATTTGTTTTCAAATGTGATTTTATGACAAGAAACAAGAACTTAATTGTAAAAAAATCTTATTCATAATTCTTTACTCAAAACTTTTGCCCCTGCCCATCTCTTTCTTTCTCTTTAGGTACTTGGTGCCTCCTTTTGAGTCTTCGGTATAACTTTATCTGGACTTGAACCCTGGTCTTCCAGACTATTGGTGAACACTCTAACCATCATGCCAATCTGTTGGTAATCAAAATGAAAGATAAAACTGCTAAATCTACTTGAATAAAATAGGATATTAGAAAACAAAGCTCCCACATATAGAATAAATTATAGTAATTGTAGTTTCTGTCTGGGATAAAAATTATGTGTTCTGGAATATACTGAACATTATAAAATGCTGAACAAAAAAGGGAATTGATTTCTAAGCGCAGACACCTGAAAAAATCTTTTTTGTGTTCCTTTACACTGGATTGACCTCAAGATTTATTTTCCTAGTATTCCTATGTAGTTTGAACTGTTCAGACGGCAAAAATCAATAAATGATAAATATCATTTTTTGTGTCATGTGTACAAAAATCATGTCACCAAACAAAATTCTTATACCTTTGATTATGGTTGCCTAACCCCTTTTTCTCCTCTTTCTGTCAGATGATTCTTAACAACAGACGCAACAGGAACATAATTTTGATGTTTCAGTTTTTAAAACAACTCGGCTATAGTAATATTGAGCACTTTTTGTGCAACTTTTCTTACTTGCATTTTATTTCCTTAGATGCTAAAAGCAAAATATTTGGGGCCACCTTGCAATTCTTAAAAAAGCATTTTAAAATGAGACATTTTTATATTTCTTAAAGATGATGAAATTTTAGTAATTACATTGTATATGCTTTTATTTTGACAAAGAAAATAAGCTCTTAATTATAAAACTTATCATACAACAGCATCATATTTTATCTTTGTTAATAAAACCACCATCTGCCTTAATTACTGCTTTACAAATTCTAAGCATTCTTTCCCATAATTTTTTGAAAAAAAATAGATAGCAAACCTTCCCAAGCATTCTTCAAGTATTGAAAAACTCACTCTCACTCTTGGGTATTCTCTTTTAATTGTCTGGGGGAGTCCCTGTGTTATAACGGCAAACATGCTGGACTGCAACATTATAGTGAGTTCAAACTCCAGTTGCACTATTATGTACACTTTCAAACTAATACCCTTTCAAACTAATACACTTTCAAACTAATACACATTTACTATTCAGTTTTTCTCCAGGTTTTTTTCTCACTTATATTTTCCTCTTATGAGCAAAAAGTTCTAATTTCAACTCATCTGTCTATAATACATTTTGCCCCTTTTACAATATCCTGTTCTTTGCATTTTCCCTCCATAACAGTCTTTTCTGATAATTTACCTTCCATAACAGGAGTTTCTCATTGGCTAAGCACCCTTTGAGCCCTTATGAAAATGCTGTTGTAATGGCACAATCTTTTTTTTCTTCAAAAACAGAATACTATGTTTTGGCCCAAATTAGTGCTCCTTGTAAACACCAACCAATGTTAGTCACATTAGTCAGTGATGAGTTAACATTTAGTACCTATATTAGCATTTTACTTAGTTGAAAATTTTAATAATCTTAAAAAAGTCTACTGAGGGGTTAATGATGAAAAAAATGTCTCTCATACAAAATATTAACAATTTAGCAAAATGTATTGCAGAGAGACAAGTTGAAATTTGAACATATTGGTGGTAAGGGGAGAGCGTATGCATGAAGAAAGTCTGCAGAAAGAGTAAAAATAAAAACAAATACTATGTAGTTACTGAAATACCTTATTCTAAGGTGTTCTTTAAGAAATGCAAGGTGAATCCAGACTTTTTGCTGAGGTGTATATAAACAATATTTCCACTATAAAGTAAAATAAGGTAAAATCACTGATAACTGGGTTTTACATACTCAATCTTCAAGTGAGCTTGTATCCACATATCTAAAGACATCAGATGTGTTCTGGAGTTCAAGTACATAAAACTCGGAATCATAAGGGATTTTATCTTGTTGAAATATTGATATTACTCTGCATTCTTGTACATGGCACACAATATTTTACAGATTTAAACTATCTTTAGTGCTGAATTTTAATAGTGTGTATATATATATATATATATATATATATATATATGCTCCCCTACCCCCATGGGATTGAGCTCTCTAGCAAAGGAAGTTGTGGTTGTCACTCGGGTAAGGCAAGGCTCCTTGAATGAATTGAGCTCTTGGTAGCTGTTAAGTAGATATATGTAAAACAAAACAAATGTGATACATAAGCATTTAAAATTCCTTCGCTTATGCTGATTTCCTCATGGCTGTGTAGTAGAATTTTGTATTGGTGTTTGAGTCAGCTGAGTTTTGATCCCAGTTTCAGGAATCTTGTGTGTCTAGCAGCACTGAAGAGTTGTGATACAATGAAAGAGTCTGTTTGTGGATGACAATATATATATATATATATATATATATATATATATATATGATCAGCTATCTGAGCTAACAGCATCAGCAGGTAAATATAGACATCATATGCATGCAAGAACATTGATAATACTATACATAACTAGAACTAAAATACCATGATATAAGTAATGGATGGAGATTTGTGTCAGTATCTACATGAAAAAACTCTGTCAATGTCACAATTGGAGGCTTAAGAATGCTTCTTGGTCTTGTGTTTTAAAATCACTAAATAACATGGACACAATCCAACTGAAAATGATGTGTGTTACACTTAATGTCGACCCTTACATAAGATTTATCTCTGACTACAGCCCCACTTGATATTTGTTTATATTCTGCATCGACTACATACTTTGAACATCAATACATGTAATGAAAGAAAATGGTTTCCCATTACAAAAAGCAAGAAGCAGATGATATCCTGCTCAAACTATGACAGATACAGATCACGCAGATGACCTTCCCATAAAACCACCAGCCCAGGCAGAATCACAATGGCATAGCCTTGAGCAAGCAGCAGGAAGCATTGGCCTCTATGTGAATGCAAATAAAACAGAGTACTTGTATTTTATACACAAAGACACCATCTCTACTCTAAATGGCAAGCCTCTAAAATTAGTAGACCAGTTTATATACCTAGGTAGCTACTTCTCATCAATTGAAAGTGGTCAGTATATGCTGAACAAACGTGTGGAATGCCATTGACAGGATATTGATTATGTGGAAGTCTGGTCTCGCTGATAAAATAAAACTGGATTTCTTCCAAACTATAGCTGTGTCCATACTACTAGATGGATACACCACATAGACACTAACAAAATGCATAGAGAAAAAGCTGTATAAGAACTATACAAGAATGTCATGCACTGTCTTGAACAAATCCTGAAAGCAACACCACACAAAACAGCATTTGTATTGCCACTTTCCTCCCATCTCACAAACCATTCAAGTCAGACAAACAAGACAAGGCACTGAAGGAGAAGTAAGGATTCACTGATAAGTGATTTTTTCTTGTGAACTCCCACACGTTGACATGCCAGAGTTGACTAACCCATTACATCTGCTCTGTGCAGAGAGAAGATGCAGCCAAGAAGACCTTCCAGGAGCAATGGATGGTAGAGAGGGATGGTGAGAGAGAGAGCCAGGGATCTCTGATACCAGCATGACTTGATGATGCTTATGATGATATATATATATGATAAAATACCCTTTGGACTCTAAAGCTAATGGGCCAATTTTTATGAAATTTGTCAAGTGAACTTTTTTTAACTCATGGTGTATTTTATGAAGAAGGAAGGAAACCGAATGTTGAAAATAACAACTGTGTAGCAAAAAATATGAATGAATAATCCCTTTTCTCTATATTTATACAAATTCACTTTTTGTTAGAAGAGTTGTAATTTTATTCTTGGCTATAGTGTTTCAACGCTGAAGAGTTTGGTAATATAAATTTTTTGAATTACTATTCATTGTTTGTATAATGTTCCATTAGAAATAATAAAAATCCTGGTGTGTTTAATTTAGAAGAAAACTAACTTTTTTTAAACAATTGGCTGGGGTTGAATAGTTTATGGGTGACACTTTTTCTCTCTCTCTGTCTCTGTCTCTCTCTGTCTCTCTTTCTCTTTCTCTCTCTCTATTTATATATATATAGGATTATTATATTAAAATTATTAATCAGTATTATTGTACACAAAATTTAAGCTGCCACTAATCTACTTCAGCCCAAATGATCTGCACCCACTTTGGAGTCATTACTTAAAATAAAATATAAATGAAAAGGAAAAATAAAAGACTGTTCTCTAAAATTTACCACCAAATCATCTTTACTCACTTTTTAATAAAGGAGATGGTAGAATCATTGGTAAACTTTGAGGTAGTTTGGAAATCATAAGTTTGTATGAGTGTGTGTGTTTGTGTGTGTGTGTTTGTGTTGTAAAACCACTGCCTCTGTTCACAGAGGGCACACATGTGGTTTCTCAGCATCTTTCCATGTGTAAGAGAGCCACCACAGACACCTCAGTAGTTGTCCTTTCTAAAGAAGTTGACATCTCGTTTCTGGCAGGAAAGACATGGTATTGAGTATCTCAACAGAAAAATTATTGTTTGGATAAGAGGGGAGTAAGTCAAGGAAATGTCAGTATTATCCTGCCACTCACCCACACAGATATAAACAAATGTATGGAAATGGTTTTCTATTAAAAGCGAGTTTTAGACATTTGAAATAATTTATAAACACAATTATCAATTTTAATGGGAATTGCTTTTATCGTTTTTCAAGCAAAATGTTAAATTTACATTATCCTTTTTCTGTGTGTTTGTTTAGTTCATGGTATTTTTTCAATGACATATTCTTACACCCATATGCAAGGTCTGGTCTCTATTTTTTCAACCACTCTCCCATTGGCAAAATGTTGCTAGTTTACTACTTTTCTATCATTGATTTCAAAGAAGCTGTTCAGATAAGCTACACATACCCTTATACTAACTATCTAGGAGCTTCCTGGTCAAACTCTGTGTAGTCTTGAAAATCTCATCTATGCTTTCTTGATATTCTCCAGTCTTCAATGGAAGTTTCTCACAAGCAGCTTCTTTCCAAGAATTGCTGAAATATAGAATAAACTCTTTGTGGTTGCTTTCTAACTGCAAACAGATGAAGATAAGAATATTACCCTCTCTATGAATATTCAATTATTTATAAGAATTTTCCTGAGTACATTTTGACAGAATGGAATATTTAACACAGCATTGCTCTACAAGTCCCATGAGAAAGAGTAAATTTCTTTTCTTTTGCCAACAATAATAGAATTATATCAAACAAACCAAAACTTAACAGAGTCAATATCATAACCCTTTTCTTAAAAACTTTCAAGTTGGGAGACAATGTTGGGAGAAAGAAAGGAGAGTTGTAAAACTCAAAGAACAATGTTACCATAGTGAAACATAGTGGTGGAAGTATAATGCTCTAGGAATGGTTCAGTACATCTGAAACTTAGAATTTTGGGATGTGGAAAGAATCTTGAAGAAAGAATATAAGATTTTGAAAGAAAAGCTGATTGCGTCTCTGCAGAGAAGTAAGACCTAACTCACAAGTGTCCTGGATATGACACTAAACTGCATCTGAGGGTTAGTCTCCAGCCCCGGAGCTTTGAAGAATCTGGAGTAGTCCTTCATTGCTATTACTCCCAAGTTTACCCTGACCTGGAGTAGTAGTCCCTGTTAGGGTCCCATTTATGAGTTAAATAGAACTTGTGTCCTGAGTATGTCACTCAACTGCATCTGATGGAGCTTTTGGGGAATGCAAAGTACTCCTTCATTACCATTAATCCCAGGTCCACTCTGGTTCAGAGTGACCTGTTAGGGTCACATTTATAGGTCAAATAGAACTGTTTAACCATTTAACTATGTGCAAAAAATGACTGATGTTAATTTAAATTGTTAATGTTAATTAGAAAATACTTGAAACCATTTACCTGTGTACAAACAAATAATATTAAATAGAATTATTCATGTTTAATAACAATACTTGAAGCTATTTAACTGTATGCAAACAAATGATTAATACTTAATAGAATCATTTGTGTTTGATAGAAATACTTGAAATCTTTTAACTGTATGCAAACAATATTAAATAGAATGATTGAGGATAACAATACTTCAAACCATTTAACTGTATGCAAAGAAATGAACTCTGGCTCATTTAAAAATGTTACTGACAAACTATTTGTTAACAAATCATATATATTTAACATATGTATAAACATGATTCAGCATTAAATAACTTACAAGAGTTGACATGCCATAAAATCCAGCCAACCATACTAAAGCAGTCTGCAGCAAAACTTAGTCAGGGTTATCATTTTGTCTTTCAACATGATGACCTGAAGCATGTATTGCTTCTGGTGATGGACTATGAAGGCCAAAGTGAATCTTATTGATTGGCCTACTTGATCATCAAGTAATGGATTTTTACCACAAGTTTTCTTTTCTGATATCTAATTAAAAATAATATTTACTTTTAATCTTATATTTTTGACCTTGGTTCAGGTTGACAAGGAGTGTAATTCTTGCTCAGGTAATATTTTTGAAATAATCAGGCAAAGTAATCCCATTTGGAAGAATAGTGCAACAGAATCTTTCTTCCTTGCAATCTTCCTTAATAATTAAAAAAAGGCTTAATTTCTTATGGAGGTAGAATAATTTTGTTCTCAAATGTATGACCTTGATCTATTTAAGTCGAGTGTCAATAAATTTATCATTGGTCCTTAGATGATTAAGTCACTTTTTGTCCATCCATGGAGTAATAAATATTCCAATGTTCGATTATCCTTGTGCTGTATTAATCAAAGCTTGATAAAAAAAGAATATAAAGTGACTTGTGTTTTGGCCAGTAGCATTGTTGCGAAAGGTTCAAATTTTTGCTGAGTTCAAACTTAGTTAGCAAATCTTCCTGACTTGGAAGTTGGATAATCTTTTCAAAATAAAAGTGATGACAGTAAATTATCAAATGTGGTTTGAAGCAGCATTTACAGAATATTATGATCTGTATCATATATATGCAGATACTGAAAGGCATAAAAGAATCCTGCCTATTTAATTAAAAATAAGAATTTACTGAGGTATACATTGAATATAATGCTTGATCTTAACTTGATAAAAAATTGGAAATCTTTGATATTTTTATGCCTTATGTATATGAAATTACCAGTGAAAAAAAATGGATATTTTGTAATTTCTATCAGATGATTTTTTTATATTATGGTGTTTAGATGTTTTACCGGAGATGATAAAAATAAATGCAAGTTAAATTTATTTGAACATTATCATAAAAAATGTAATCATCTTCATTTTCAATGACTGGTATAACAAATTTTTAATTACAATTTTCAAAATATCTGGGATTTTCTCATTAAAAGTTTGAAAGACTGTTTTTAGGTTCTTTATGTTTGAATGCACTGCCATTTATGGAATGTAATTAAAACAAGGGAAAATTTGTAGGTGGCAAATCTGCTAAGTTTGGGAGATGTGGAAGAATCCCTCAGGAGTAAGGCCCCCTCCCCCAACAGGTGCCCTCAAAATAACTCTAAACCATCTGATTGTTAAACTGAACTATTAGTATTACATAGCAATACTTGAAACCATTTAAATGAGTGTAAAGTTATAAATAATGTTGTATTCAACATTATTTATAACTTTGTCCACATCATGTATGGCACCAAGTATAAACAAAATGCTACAGCAACAAATAAAAATGAATTTGTTGGTATCAATATGAATGACAAAGATACCATATCTCACCTAAAGTCTTAATGGACATTGGGTGAGTTGTATCCACTCCAGTCACTAAGAGACAGATTCGCAGTGTTGGTGAGTATTGAGTTGGTCTGGACAAACTCTAGCATTCTCAACCATTCACTCCTCTGCCCATGTGTTTTTGATCACAGGGAGGTGAGTTGTTTGTTATTGGTAATGCTGGGTGATATATGGCCTTCAGTTGTATTTTTATATGCCAAAGAAAACTTGACTCCAGTAAATATATTAAATAATTCTATAGTTTATATGTCTGTGATAAAATACAGTTATATGAATTCCTTCCCAATGCTGCTATCTTTCCTGACACTAGACTTGTGAATTTTCTTGAAGTAACAGGGAAATTCTCAGTCTGAAAGTCTGGATCAAGAGCTGCGTTCCAAAGGCTTTATTAAGGGAGGTGGAATCCAGTGGCAGCTGGAAGGTGATGCTCAAAATGCCAAAATATCCACCTTATTTTGAGGAGGGCCTCAAATTGGCATAAGGCCAACTCAGTATGGGGTTAGTAAATTTCCCTATTCTAAATAAACAATACATTCAAAATGACATTAATTTCATTTTCTACAAAAGTCAGTATCTTTTGATATTTGGGAAATTGATCACCCTCTTTTCAGTTGACAGAGAGTTAGTTCAACTCTCTTAACTCTAACTCACTCTAATCTATATCTCACATCCTCACTTGGCTGTGTAGTATTTAAGAGTCCCTGTAATTTTCTCACGTTTTCTATTCCTCATCTGTCCCTCTGCTTCAGGATCATTCCAACAACAAATAACGAATGTAATTTTTAAAATGAGTAGGTAAAAAGGAGGTTCTCAAAAATTAGTAATTTGTTTCTTTTCTTATTAGTGCCTTTTCAACACAGCATCTTTATCTCCTGATGTAAGTCAGATGCCCTATCTTGTCTGGGACCCTGGAAGTAGGTTGTTTGCTAAAAGGCCTATCTTCTCTGAATGTTTTCTCTTCATAATATTCTCTTCTTTTCAAGGACTCATATTAATCAACTTCCTTTTTATTCCTTGTTATTCTGACTCTCAAAAGAAAGAGGCAGCCGGTACTTTTATACTTCATATCTATCTTTGAGAATTCCCAGTTTTAACTCTCTATTTGCCAACTTCTAAATTATTTAACCACCACATGTCCACAGTATTACAGAATTAATAGTGATAAATACCAATACTTGAAACCATTTAACTGTGTGTCAACAAATGAGCTTTGGCTTATTTAAAAATTGTTACAACTATTCATTTACAAATCATATATTTTATATATGTATGAATAAACAGGATTTAGCATAAAATAACCTACAAGGGTCAATATGGCATAAAAGACAACCCACTGACCAACTAACAAAATCATCCTAACAATCTTATTTTTTGAAAATAAAGGTGATTACATATTTGATAATGATATTTAACTAGATTTAATTTACATTTTTGAGTGTCCTCTCTGGTAAAAAATGATTACTTTCTTTATTTGGTTATATTTAATGCAGTTCTTTTTTGTTGTTATGCCAATATGAGGTTTGTTAACTTTTAGGGATTTATGTTACTATAACAATGGATTTTCTTATTAAACAACTTGCCCATCTTTTCTTTATGGAAAATTCTGATGATCTAAATAAATATTATGAACAAAACAGAAATATATATTTATATCTCTCTATATATATATGGAAGTAAATGATAGAGAAAATTGAAAAACAAAGTAATCCAAAAGTGATGAATTATTATGAAGGAAAGTCAGTGTTATATTGTTTTGATTTTAATGAATAAGTAAATAAATTCATCATTTTTTAATTACTTTGTTTTGCAATTTTCTCCATATGTGTGTGTGTGTGTGTGTGTGTGTGTGTGTGTGTGTGTGTGTGTGTGTGTGTGTGTGTGTGTGTGCTATCATTTACTTCTTGAGCTCACATCAGCATTAGCTGATGGTCTTTCACTGAAATTTGAGTGACAGCAAGTCTCCTCTAGTCTCCAGGATTCTTCTCAGTATTCTGGCCATTCTCAATAATGTAGTTTGGATGGGCTCCACTCGTCCTCTTATTTCTAAGTCCTCCAGTCCCTTTATTAATCCTTTGGTGACTGTACTAAGAGAAGCAATTACAATTGGTATAAATGTCACTTTCATGTTCCACTGTTTCTTCAATTCCCTAGCAAGTATTTATCCTTGTTTTCACTTTCTTTCAATTTTACTCTGTGGTCAGCAGGGACAGTAAAGTCTACAATTTTACCAGTTCTCTCTTTTTGTTTTTTTTTGTTTTTGTGTCTGTCCATCTGAAGAGCTAAAGCTCAGGTATTTTAGGCCTGATTTAAACCAAACATCCAAAAATTGTTAGTCATGTCCAAAAAGATTTAAAATTATATTAAGAGATTTGGTGCAGATATTCAAGGTCTCTCACCTTGAATGTCTTACTGGCCACCTCAGTGTAAAAAGATATTTGTCTGACGGCTTGTACCCACTCTCTTGCTAATCATTGCAAGAGGAAAATTAGTTCTCTCCTTCCTTATATATATATATATATGTATATATATATATATATATATATATATATATATATATATATATGAGGATCATTAAATAAGTTTCCAGACATTTTTCGTATGAGTACTTTTATTGATAGTACACTCATGAAACTCTAGTCCCCTTTGAAGTAATCTCCTCCGGCTGCAATGCACTTGTACCATCCCAACAACTTCTGGAAGGCCCCATGGAGTCCTCTTGTGTCAGCATGTCAATGACCATCGTCACAGCCTCTTTCATGTCCTCAATTCTCTCATAACGACAGCCTCTGAGCTTAGGGATTAACCAAAAGTCACAGGAAGCAAGGTCTGGACTATAGGGAGGCTGAGGAACTGTCTTGATGTCCATCTTGGTCAAATAGTCTGTGACAAGGATGGAGTTGTGGACTGGTGCATTGTCCTGGTGGAAATGCCACTGACCCGATTTAAAGAGTGCTGGCCTCTTCCCAAGGAATCTCTTCCTTAACTCCCATAAAATCTCAACATAGTAACCCTAACCCTAACCCTTTGGCCAATCTACTCTGGTGTATTGACTTCCTTACTCCTCCCACACATCTCATCATCCCTCACAGACTCCCTGCCTTCCTTGAATCTCTTATGCCACTCAAAAACTGATGCTCAATTCATGCAAGATAGTCCAAAAGCAGTCTGAAGCATTCCATACGTTTCTGTGGCATTTTTTCCAAGTGTCAGATTGCATTTTTGAAATTCACCAGCTGTGACAATCAGGCTTTAGTAGGGTGTATTCCAATTGCTGCTGTAGCTGTTCATTTGAATCTGAAATCATAAAAATTGGTCAGTCATCTCATAAGATGTATAGCAATAATATACTGACTTTTCAAGAGTCTATGACAATTTTAAATGCCTGTACAAAAAAGTCTGTAAACTTATTGAATGCACCACATATATGTATAATCTAGCATATTTCCACTACTGAGTCCATTTTTATAATTCCTTAAAGTAATTTTGCAATGATCAAGTAGTTTCTAAGTAGACCATTTCATCTTTCTCTGTCTCTCTCTATACATACATATATATATATATATATATATATATATATATATATATATATATATATATGTATAAGTAAAGTTTGCAAAGAAATTTGATGGAATGAAAATTCAAATGCTTCATATAAATTTTCTCCTTTTAATAAAGGTTTATTTTTTATAGTTAAATCATTTGCATTCTTATGATGTTTGACCTCCCCCTCCCACAAAAAAAAAACAAACTAAAAACAAAAAAACCCCATTAATGCAGCCTTCCTGTTCTTTTGCATACCCTTTGGCAACAATGACTACCTTCAATTTTTTTTGTAGCCACCAATTTTCTCTGCGACCAGATGATAGTTTTTCTACTTTTCTTTTGCAATTTAATTCCTTTCCTCAAAAGCATATTTTTCTCTCTCAAGATGTTTTAACAGAATTGAGATCTAGACAGTTTAAAACAGTCCATTTCTTTTAACCCTTTTGCATACTTTTGGTTAAATTCTTCAGGTTTTCATGGTGCTGGAGAACTTATGTTTTCTTATATTGAGTTGCTCATTTCAACGTAAAATCCTTTGTTACTCTTTGATTTTTATGAAGTTTGTAGTGACAGAATTACGATAGTTGCATATTTACTTTATAGATGAATGTTATATATTTGTGAGTTGCCTGTTGTGGAAACTGATAAAACTAGATCAAAGGTATATTGAAGTTATCAATTTTGTAGAGGTATTAATTAACATGGAGAATGTTGATAGAATAATGAAATACTATTATAAATCTTGAAATTTAATGAGTTTGATTAGCTGGTAAAAATAACCAAGAAGAATATACAAAAATTAGGAATGAATACAAAAGAGGGAAGGTATGTGTATAAAGGAAAGTTGGTTTGCTGATACATATATGTTTGAAAATACTAAAAAGTATTTTTATATCTGTAATAGAAATATGTAGTTGTTAAAGTTCCTTCATTTGTTGTGTCCAGAATTATAAATGTATCCATATGTTTGAAAGCTTTTTGTACTATTTATTGTGCCTTGTGTGTAGTGTACTTCTAGCAGAAATTGCCAAACCCCAGTCAGGAAAGAAAATAGGTCTTGCTTTTACTTCAAAAGGAAGATTTATCTTATAGCTTTTTTTAAATGCCGGGATGTGTTGATATGGTAATGCTACTCTAATGCTCACTAGCAGTAATCGTAAAAATTATCTTGTAGGCAAGGAAGTTAATCCAACATCTTTAATGCAGTCAAGGTCTCTTGTACCATAGACTACAACATTATAGATCCTTTGTCATACTTAATTGTAGGTAGTGTGTTCTTTTTCTTACAAACTTAATTCTTTCATCTATAAACAAGTAATAATGATGACAATAAGATGGCATAAACTTGTAAGAAAATAATGTTTTCCATTTGTATATGATGATGCTGATAATAATGATAATAACAATTTACAATAATAGTGTGCATCAATAGCCTTTATAGCAACATTGTTCATTATCTATTGTTAGAGCAACTTGTAAAGAAAAATCATATTAAAATACAAACAAATAGTGGCTAAAGGTTTCATGTTGAAATAGATATTTTGATGAATACCCATTAAATTCTGTAATTTTCATAGAGATAATATAAGTATCATCAAAGTGTTAGTGTCTAAGAAAAATGTAGAAGAATCTATGTATTTGCTAAAACTTTCTATCAAGTGTTTTTCATCACAGTTTTTGGGACTTGATGTAATATAAAAAGTTTCCCAGAAGAAAGTTTTCTTCAAAATGATTTTTATGAAAGTTATTACAAAACTAAATCATTACTTTGTGTAAAAAAAAAAAAAAAAAAAAAAAAAGGAATCCTTCAAAAATATAAAGTGCTCTGTGCTCTTATTTCTACAGATTCTTTTTGTTGTATATTTTGCTTCACGGTTTAAATCCAAATAACTTCAGAGCCTTTTTCAAACAAAATATCAAATTCTTTGCATTATACATAAAACAAAATTTTTCTACTTCTGTGGAAAGATTTTAAATTCTCATTTTATTTGAATGTATGTATAAATTGTATATAATTAATTCTAAAAAAGACTTTAAAGTAATAAAGCTTATTAACAAAAGAATTAATCCTAAAAATCAAATCTGGATTTAAAGAATAGGGATTAACTCTGCTTATAGAATTTTTATTTCTATCTATTTAAAACAAAACACCCTGAGTCTCTGTACCTCAGGAAGAATTTAAGATTCAAAGATCAGAAAAGAATGGTAAGTACTGATTTGGTAGAAATCAATTCTTAAAAAATACTTAACAAATTTCAAAATTGTTTTAAAAATAGCAAAGAGTATTTTTCTAAACCTTACAGAAACCAGCTAAGTTATTAAAGTATATTGTGGTTTGGGTTCTTCATTTAATGACATTGGCATTGAAATGCCCACAAAGGCAGATACCTTTGTGGGTTATTCAATACCAAAACCATCCTTAAAGAAAAATAACTATGATACCATTTAACAAATTGCTGGGGGATAAAAGGAGAGTGTATACTTTGTGAAAATGAATGTAATAGTTCAACTGGAGTTTGAATTTCCTTACTTCAAGGCCCCAGTCCAGCACTTTAGCCATTATATCATGGGGACTCCTAGCATATTGTATTTAACCTCATTTGATATAGGGCTACTAGAGAAGGATACCCTGTATAGGTCAAATTCAATTCAGTAGTGGATGATCTAGCGCAGTAGTTTCTAAACATTAGAAGCAATAAAATTGTTCACTTGGTAATTTTTTAAAAATATTTAAAAAAATTTATAGCTGATTATAATGAAGATTATGTCTCTGCTGTGTATAACTGAAATTACATCACCACCAACATCATAATTTCCTTAGTTATCTAAGTTACATTCTCCATGATTTTGCTTTTATTTGAATCTTAGTTATTAAGAAAATATTTTAATATTATTATTATTAATACTGTTGGATTTATTTACATACTAATAACAAGCAATTGTATTTACATATACAACTAAATAATAGTTTACATTTGAATTTGTGCATTGATCTTTAAAATTTGATTTTGATAAATATTTGCTTGGTATTGTTGATTTATAATTTTTTGGTTTTATTTTAAGAACAGATAGATTCATGCCTTCCTTAATGATGCTAGCTTTAAGTGAAATGCAAACCCCTTTCTTCAGGATTTGGTCATTCATTCCATTTCCTATGATAAAAACTGTTGAGTTTAGTAAGCTTTCTTAGTAATGATGTTGTATGGTAATTGTTTACAACAAAGTATCTCTATGTATCTATTGTTTGAATGAAGACAGTCTTACCCAGCAAGGTATTTTTACTTACATGTATAATAAACTTGTACAACTATATATCGAGAGTTTGTTCAATGACAGTATTTCCTATCAGGGGTCTAACTTGCCTTTTTTGTTGGTCATGACAAAATGGAAAGATTCAAATAAGTATAATTTTCCTTCTCTTTCCTTGGAATACAGAAATTCTAAATAGAAAAATAAGATGCCCACACATGGCTACTATTAGAACTGGGTGCAGTAGAAATGAAGTTTTAAGCCTCTCATGGGGAGAATCATCATGATTTATGAAATGGCAGCAGCTATCCATTATTTAACAAGAGAAATCTGGAATTAGGAAATAAAAAAGAAATTTAGCAAACTTTTCTTTTTTTTTACTTTAAAGAACAAAAATTAAATTACATTCCCAAACCATAAATAATGGACAACTTTACTTTATTTTCTCCAAAGATCTTTTTACTGATAGACTAAAAAGTATTCTTCTATTTTTGGTTTTTTGAGTTTTTTTCGAGAATTAGCTCCTTGTGGATACTGATCAGAAAATGTCAATTACCTGATTGGCTGATCAAATACAACTCTTTTAGATTTTCATAGTCATCAAATGATTGTCATATCTTCTTATCACTGTTTCTCAACCTTTTACCATTGTCAATCCTCCCTTTTTACTTATATTTTTACTGGGTGTCAATTTGTTTTCAATCAAAGTTTATCAAATAAGATGAAATTGATGTGAAATTCCCAACTGCAGCCTATTACAACTTTACTGATCCTTGACTCTGTAGAGAAGAGGCTGAACTGATAATTCAATTCAAAAGAGTTGATTTTTGTTAAATTGGTTTTGGATATTTAATAAATGAGGATCCTGACTCACAAAATTTTAAGGATGTGAAAGGTAGCTGATATTTAGTTCTGAAGTTCTGGATATTGTTTTTGAACATCTTAGTGAACTCTTTATTCAGATAAAATTTCTACCTCTGTGGAAAACTTTTGCCAAAGAAATAGAAAAATCTGTCTAATCAGAGACTTAAAAAATAAGGTGTTATTCTACATAGACACCTGTTCAGGTTCACTGGGAAAAAATGTTTCTTGTAATTTTTTTGTGATTTGAACTAACTGGACTCTCAAACACACTGCAATGTTTTTATTTAAAAAAAAACAAAAAAACACAAAAACGATTTTACATTATACAAAAGGTTTCACTTTCATATTTTAAAAGGAGGATTCAATTTCACATTTTAAAAGGAAGGTTCACTTTAACATTTTAAAAGGAAGGTTCACTTTAACATTTTACAAAAGGGTTCAATTTCACATTTTAAAAAGAGGGTTCAATTTCCCATTTTAAAAGGAGTGTTTACTTTCACATTTTAAAAGGAAGGTCCAATTTCCCATTTTAAAAGGCGGGTTTACTTTCACATTTTGAAAGAAGGGTTCACTTTTCTATTTTAAAAGGAGGGTTCACTTTCACATTGTAAAAGGAGGGTTTAAAATCCCAATTTTTAAAGGAGGGTTTACTTGCCCATTTTAAAAGGAGGGTTCACGTTGACATTGTAAAAGGATCATCTATTCTGGAACAAGCTTTAAAAATAAAGGAACTCCCCTCTCACCTCAAAAGTAAAAAAAAGAATTTTGATAATTTGAGCTGTTTGGTTATTTATCTTTTCCAATCATAACTTTTTTGGAAATGAGGCTTCATTCTACATTGAATTAAAAAATGAAAGTAAACCTTCCTTATGAAATGTAAAATAATGTTTTTTCTTTTAAAAAATAAAAAAAATGTGGTGAATTTGTTCAAATAACAGCCAAAAAAGAAATACTAGAAATTTTTTTCGGAATGGACTTGAATGAGTGCATGTGTTGAATTTTTACTGAAAATAAAATATCATTTCATTTTTAATTTTCACAAGAATCATTCCATTCTTTCAATACTGAAGTCAAAAACTAAGCCAGCTGTCTGATAGGTACAACAGTTGCATGAAGCTTGAAGTAACACCAAGTAGTTCTTAAAGTAAACATTTTAATTTGCTTTTAATTTGATTTTAATAATCATGTGTGTGTGTGTGTGTGTGTGTGTGTGTGTGTGTGTGTGTGTGTATGTGTGTAACATAGCTTATTTTCACTGCTGAGTAATGAGAATGTCAATTGTTATGGTAACACAAGGTATTTTAGCAATATGAAAACATTTAATTTTTTTGCATGAGTAACTAAATAAACTACTTTATTTTTATTTTTTCCTCCTCCTCCTCCTCTCTCTCTCTCTCTCTCTCTCTCTCTCTCTCTCTCTCACATACATATTCTTTTCCTCTTCTCTTTCTCTAACATGCTCTTCTCTTTCCTCCTTCTTTCTTTCTTTCTCTCTCTCTGTTTCAATCACTTTCTTTCTTTGGTTTGCATTATGTTTTCTTTTTTAGTTTTTCTTCCCATCCTGCTTATTCTCTCTTTGTGTTTCTTCTTTCCATTTCTTCAAGTAATTTCAGTTGACCAGTGTTCCTGTATTTCTCACTCATGATTACGAGTGATGCCATCATTTTGAACCCATAGAAAAGTAAAAGAGCTGATCCATGCATAAAAAAGCCATCATTTAATTTTTTCAATTCAGTTTTTATGGAAAAGGAAGAAAAGTATTTTAATCTAGAAATTAGAATATCTAATAAACCGTATTTCAAAATATCTTGAGATTGTTTTAAAAAAGCTTTTGCGTCTACTTTTAAGCTAAGAATATGTTTTTGCTTTAAATAAAGAATTTGTACCTTTTTTGGACACCAACCTCTTAATTTGATTTTCCATCATTTTTTTTCTTTTACTATATAGAATTATTTGTGGGAAATACTTGACAACACCTTAGAAATGTCAAAACACTTGGTCTTGATTTCAGTGTTTCTTGATTCTGAACATTAAGTGTTGGTGAGGTCACATAAACTTTCAAATACACATTTTTATTAACTATGTACGAAAATATATTTAATGTTAACCCGGAGAGTTGTTTATAGTCATAAAAAAAGTTAAGTTCTCAGGAAATAAGATGTAAGTACCATTTACATCATATAAACTGAATATATATATATATATATACACACACACACACACACACACACACACACACACACACACATATATATATATATATATATATATATATATATAGAATTAACTTAAATCGCTAGTCGAAAATCTTCTACTAAAGTTTCACCTTAACGGATCATCAGGAAGTTTAACCTCGAGTCGAGGTTAAACTTCCTGATGATCCGTTAAGGTGAAACTTTAGTAGAAGATTTTCGACTAGCGATTTAAGTTAATTCTATAATTGGCTCCATTGTTTTATGTTGAGCACTTTAGTAATTGTAGCATTGCAGAATTCGCGGAGGGTTTTTTGGTTTTCTTTTGGCCACTGACTAAGTACCCCTTGATTTTTTTCAAGGAGTCGGACGAGGTGGTCTTTTCTTTCTTTTTTACCCAAAAAACTTTTTTCTTTTTACCTCTGGACCGTGATTCGAGATATTTTTAGCTCTTGTTACGGACCAGGGGTTTTTTGGTTTTTCTGGTACCGTGAATCCTGGTAGATAGTAGATTAGTAAATATATATATATATATATATATATATATATATATATATATATATATATATATATATATATAAAAGTTTGTCTGCAAGTATCCAGCTATTTGATTTAAACAAAAAAAATTGGGTATGTAAGGCAAAGCTGCTTTTAGATTACTAGTAGGATTTCATGTATTGATCCTATGATCTCTTATACTTTTCAAAAACGACAGCAAAGTCAGAATCACCTTTCACTATTTTTACATTCTCCTTATTCTGGTTCCTTTACCAGAAATCTCCCTTTCAATCCCAATTTTACATTTGGGTAGAGGGGTTATCAAAGTCAGGTATTGCTGGGAGTTAAACAGCAACTGTAGAGGTAGTGGGCTGACTGACACTCTCTGAACAGGACATGGAAGAATGGATAAGCAAAAAGTTTTAAGCCTTGCCCAGATTTTAGATTTGTTGTACACCTCTCATCTTTGCATGGGCCTCACCTCAATACAGAAATCTGAATTAGTTTTTCTAGTTTTATTAGTAGTGGTAATGTATTGCCATAGTAAAAAATTTTCAGTTATGGATCTTCTTTCTAGGTGAGACTTAGAAGTTTTTAAACAACTCTTGCACATGCAATGGTCGAAATGGAGCTGCTTTTAGCGTAATGGTTACCATTGTGAAAAAAATGGAATCAGCAAGCCTAGTTCAAATCCTGGATGAAGCTGTTTGCATTTCACATCTGCACTTCAGAAAGGCTTACAGCCATCTCTTTTCTCCTTGCCTGGCTAGATTATTTATTGTTGGTTAGGAAACCAGTCTAGAAGAAAAACCAGTTTGACTCTACTCAAAAATTAATCTTCTATCACATTCGGTCCATGGTGGAGATTGAGTAAATACATGTAATGTTAAAATGATCTCTGACTTTCCAAAATGCATGTATATGAGTTACCTTTCTCTTGTTTTTATTACAACTTTTTACCTGAAGAGAAAAAGGAGGGAAATTATTAATAGCAGGATTAGTAGGATTTGAACTAATCTTAATAATGTGAGGACCATTTCAAAGGTGACATTTGAAAATTAAACCAGCGGAAAGATAACTGGCATACATGCATGTTAGATTGTCAGAGACATTTTGACATATTACTCATATTGTAAACAGGTTCCCTTTCTAAAATGATATAAAAATCACTATTTTTCTAAAACTGACAAAGTTCCTGAGTAGAAGTAGGTCTTCTTAATACAAAACAAAGTATTAGTGATTGTACATATGTGTATATTTGCTGTGTAATGATTATTAGCATAGGAACTGGACATGCCAACCTAAGTTCAAAACCTGGATGAGGGTGTTTGCATTTCATATAGCAATAGAAATGTATGAATCCAACTCTTCTCCCTTCAGCTATTGATAAATAGTAGAACATAATGTGTTCTTTAATTTTGGTATGGCAAATGATCTAAAAGAAAGAAAACTTGGAATTCAAACCTGTTACACTCAACTTAAAAATTGTTGCATCCTACTCCTGTGGATGAATTAAGGATATATATATATATATATATATATATATATATATATATATAATGCATATATAGAATGTATATATATATATAATGTATGTATGTAAATATATATATTTATAATATATATATATATATATATATATATATATATATATATATATATATATATATATCGACCAGGACAAGACTCGAACTCGCAATCGTACGGCATACCTAAAGAAACTGTAGCAGCAATAACGATTCTCTATAGAAACACCAAAGTAAAAGTACGATCACCAGATGGAGACACAGAATACTTTGACATGGTAGCAGGAGTACCACAAGGGGACATGCTAGCTCCATACCTCTTCATCATTTGTCTAGACTACGTACTTAGAACATCGATTGACAAAATCAGAGAGAACGGCTTTGAGCTGACAAAGAAAAGAAGCAGAAGGTACCCCGCAAAAACAATTACTGATGCTGACTACGCCAATGACATAGCAATACTGGCAAATACACCCGACCAAGCCGAAACACTAATGCATAGTTTGGAACGAGTAGCCGCAGGCATAGGCCTCTATGTCAATGCACACAAAATGGAATATAACAGGGAACATCTCCACTCTAGAAAGAACCCCTCTTAAACTAGGAGACAAATTCACTTACCTAGGAAGCAGCGTCGCATCAACCGAAAAGGACATTGACACGAGGTTAACAAAAGCATGGACAGCTATCAATAGGCTATCGATTATATGGAAATCAGACCTAACCGATAAAATGAAATGCAGTTTCTTCCAGGCAGCGGTCACATCGATACTGCTATATGGATGCACTACATGGACTCTAACAAAACGGCTGGAGAAGAAGCTAGACGGCAATTACACAAGAATGCTGCAAGCAATCTTGAACAAGTCCTGGCAGCAACACCCCACAAGACACCAACTGTACGGCCACCTGCCTCCTATCACGAAAACTATTCAAGTTAGACAAACCAGACATGCAGGACACTGCTGGAGAAGCAGGGACAAACTCATAAGTGATGTACTCTTATGGACCCCCACACATGGCCGTGCAAAAGCAGGACGACCAGCACGAACATACATTCAGCAACTATGTGAGGATACAGGATGTTGTCCAGAAGACCTGCCTGAGGCGATGAACGATAGGGAAAAGTGGCGAGAGAGGGTCAAGGATATCCATGCTACCAGCACGACATCATGATGATGATGATGATATATATATATATATATAATGTATGTGTATATATATATATAATGCATATAAATAATGTGTATATATATATATGTATATATATATATATATATATATAATGTGTATATATATATGTATATATATAATGTGTGTATATATATATACATATATATATATATATATATATACATATATATAAGGTGCATACGATAAGTTTCCAGCCTTTTTCGTATGGGCATTTAAAATTGTGGTAGACTCTTGAAAATGTAGTATGTTATTGCTATACATCTTATGAGATGACTGACCAATTTTTATGATTTCAGGTACAAATGAACAGCTACAGCAGCAATTGGAATACACCCTACTAAAGCCTGATTGTCACAGCTGGTGAATTTCAAAAATGCAATCTGACACTTGGAAAAAATGCCACAGAAACGTATGGAATGCTTCAGACTGCTTTTGGACTATCTTGCATGAATTGAGCATCAGTTTTTGAGTGGCATAAGAGATTCAAGGAAGGCAGGGAGTTTGTGAGGGATGATGAGATGTGTGGGAGGAGTAAGGAAGTCAATACACCAGAGTAGATTGGCCAAAGGGTTAGGGTTAGGGTTACTATGTTGAGATTTTACGGGAGTTCAGGAAGAGATTCCTTGGGAAGAGGCCAGCACTCTTTAAATCGGGTCAGTGGCATTTCCACCAGGACAATGCACCAGTCCACAACTACATCCTTGTCACAGACTATTTGACCAAGATGGACATCAAGACAGTTCCTCAGCCTCCCTATAGTCCAGACCTTGCTTCCTGTGACTTTTGGTTAATCCCTAAGCTCAGAGGCTGTCATCATGAGAGAATTGAGGATATGAAAGAGGCTGTAATGAAGGTCATTGACATGCTGACACAAGAGGACGTCCATGGGGCCTTCCAGAAGTTGTTGGGATGGTACAACAAGTGCATTGCAGCTGGACGAGATTACTTTGAAGGAGTCTGGAGTTTCATGTGTGTACTATCAATAAAAGTGCTCATATGAAAAATGTCTGGAAACTTATCGTATGCATATATATATGTGTGTGTGTGTGTGTGTGTGTTTGTATGTGTGTGTGTGTGTTATTTGTGTGTGTTGTCTTTGGAAATAGACGTCAAAGAATGTGAAGGAAAATTATTTGATGGAAATAATTGGTGCCTACTTCTTAAGTATTATTGTACTGAAATTAAATACAGGAAGATACAACATGTAAAACTGTAGTGCATTTTTTATGAGAGTGATTCTGTGATTCTGCCTGGTGGTTCTGAGAATTGTGAATGCCTTTATATCCTGTTATCAAAAGCTGGATATGTTAACTATGTCAAATCCAATAGTAGCTTGAAAAGTTAAGAAACTTGTAAACTTTTGTTACCACCTTGTTCTTATGATTGCTTATGGTTGTAGTCAAATCAATTTCTGAATGAAAAAGAGACATGAAGATTCATAAAGATGGATTGTCTACAAGTGGATCCTATTAATCCTATATTGAATCTAAGTCATGTTTTTCATATTTCCCTTAAGACTTGTAAGTTAGCAGCTGGGCTTAAGAGTCAATTAGTTATCAAGCTGCATATGTGAGTTGTAATTTTGGTGGTAAAGACATTTATCATCTGTCGAGATGTGGCAGTCATGTATATGTCTCTGTGTGTGTATGTGTATATATCTATATATATGTCATCATCATCTAGTTGTGCTGACAGAATAGAATTCTTTGACTCTCTCTTTTGCCATCCATCCTTGTCATCCATCACTCCTGGTAGGTCATGTAAATTGCATCCAGTTTCTGCACAGAGCTGATATATGTATGTCTTTGCTAGTAGGCCAACACTAGTGCATCCATATTTTCAGAGGAGTTCATCCTTACTTCTCCAGCAGTGTCCCACATATCTTATTTGGATGGTTTGTGAGATGGGAGCTTAGTGGCTGTAAAACTGTTATTTTTCAGGGTGTTGCTTCCAAGATTTGTTCAATACATTACATAGCATTCTTGAGTAGTTGCCATCTAGCTTTTCTCTGTATTTTTTAGCACCTATAGAGTGCATCCATATAGTAGTATGGATTCAGCTACAGTTTGGAAAAATCCCATTTTATTTCATTGGAGAAATCAGATTTCCATATGATTGACAACTTGTCAGTTGCGGTCCATGTCTTTACAAGGCATGTGTTGACATTGCTTTGAGTAAATAAGATGGGGCTGCCAAGGTTTGTGAACTGGTCGACTAATTTTTGAGGTTTACCACTTTGAATAGAGATAGCTCCTTGTTCAAAACACTTTTATTTGCATTCCCATTAAGGCCAACACCTCCTGCTGCTTGGTCTAGACTATGCAGTAGGGATTGGCTTGAGTTTGTGTAGTTGTAAGAAATGCTAGATCATCCATGTAGCCTGTGTCTATGATAGTTTCTGTGAAATATTGTTTGCATTTTGCCTTTTTTAGTGTGAAATCATTTTCTTTCATTAGATTTATTGATGTTTGAAGTGTATAGTTAAGCAAATTATTAACAAATATGGTGCTAATGCATCTTCTTGAAAGATATTAGTGACAATGACCAAGAAGTTGGTGCCACCATCAGGTGAGCAAATCATTGTTTTCATGTTTTTGTAAAACATGATTAAAGTTTCTTTGTAGAGACCAAATGTAAGTAGTATTTGGTACATCATACTCTCTGTATATGGAATTGAATGCCATGAAGAAATCAAAAAGAGTGGTGTTGCCTCAAGACTTTTTGCTTGTACTCCTTGAATGATTCAATGGATTGTCAGAATCTGTGAAGTGGATTGATTTCTCTGAAAGCTATTTGGATTTTTCCTCAGAATTTTCTTGATTTCAGGTCGGATACAAGAAGCAGAATATCATAAACCTTAGTGGCTATAGCAATAATCCAGTAAAATATACATTGTACAAGTATTTATTCATAGATATATTAGTGGGAATTGATACATACTTTTATTTTACATCCAGAAATGATTCTTGGAATCACAAAGATATTGATTACAATACACTTTGCTTAGAGTAATATATATATATATATATATATATATATATTATTATATTGGACAAGCCAAGAACTACTGAGGTATAACACTTACATTCACAGCAGCTAAAATATACAATGCCCTATTATGCAACTGCAGAGAACCTAAAATTGAGAACATACTTAGGAAGAACCAAAATGACTTCCGGAGAAATAGATCCACGGCCTCTCAAATTTTGACTATCCATAAAATTCTTGAAGGTATACCTGCAAAAAACCTACAGGCAACAATATCATTTGTCGGCTTTACCAAGGCCTTTGATTCCATTCACAGAGAGAAGATGGAGCAAATTCTACTCGCATACGGCCTACCAAAAGAAACCGTCGCAGCCATATTGATTCTCTATAGAAACACGAAAGTGAAAGTACGTTCTCCGGATGCCCCATACCTTTTTATCATCTGTCTAGATTACATGCTTAGAACATCTATTGATAAAATCAAAGAAAATGGTTTCAAGCTAACAAAGGAAAGAAACAGAAGGTACCCCACAAAAGCAATTACCAACGCCAACTACACTGATGACATAGCACTTCTGGCAAATGCACCTGCCCAAGCCAAAACCCTACTACATAGTCTAGAATGAGCCACTGCAGGCATTGGCCTCCATGTCAATGCACACAAAATGGAATGTATGAGCTTAAATCAAACGGGCGACATTTCCACACTAAACGGTAGCTCTCTGAAACTAGTTGACAAGTTCATCTACCTAGGAAGCAGTGTCTCATCAACCAAGACAGACATCAACATGCGACTAGCAAAGGCATGAACAGCTATCAATTGGCTATTGGTCATATGGAAGTCAGACCTGACCGATAAAATGAAATGCAGTTTCTTTCAAGCAACGGTCGTGTAAATACTGCTATATGGATGCACTTCATGGACGCTAACTAAACAGATGGAGAAAAAGCTTGATGGCAACTACACAAGAATGCTGCAAGCAATATTGAACAAGTCCTGGAGGCAACACACAGCTGCTCTGTGTAGATATGGGGTGTAGCCCTGAAGACCTACTGGAAGTGATTTAACAATAGGGAGGGGTGGCGAAAAAGAGTCAGGGATATCCATGCTGATGGCACGACAAGATGATGGTGATGATATATATGTATATATATTGTATATATATATATATATATATATATATATATATATATATATATATATATATATATTGTTTTATATATCTACATATAACAAAATTTTATATTATCTTCATGGTACTGACTGCCATCACACAACATTTATTTAACCTTTGGCAATGATATATAAATAGAAAAATCAAGGGTGTAAGAAAAATCCTTTAAAAATAAAAAAAAGTTGTCATACATTACTGTGGTGTGATAGAAATATGTGGAAAGTTGGATAAATCAAGCACTTAACTCAGATTTAGATCCGTGATATTTTGGAAGATGAAATATACGTAAACGAAATATCACACATGTAAATCTGAGTTAAGTGTTTGATTTATCCAACCTTCCACATATTTCTATTATGCTGTCAGATTCACTACGAATCTATCTTTTTAACAATACTGTGGTGTACAAAATAACTTTAGCTGATCTCCTCTTAATAGCCGACTAATATACGTACATATATATATATATATAAAAGTAAGTAAAGTTGGTGACCATATAGTCAAGGGTGACCCGAAGGCTCCCTTTTCAATAGCTACTACACCAAGGTGTAGGGGAGGGCGTTACTCCATTCCCTGGATTGCTTCACTTTACCCTTGCTCCTTACCTTATAATGCTGGGTGTTAAGCAAGGTAGCATCAAGTACCATTTTTTGAGTCTATGGTATGACTTGACCTGGGATTGAACCCTGGTCTCCCTGACCATTAGCAAACACTCTACTCATTAGGTCAATGACCCAGTTGAACATATATATATATATATATATATATATATATATATATATATATTCGGCAGAGAATATTATTATACTCTCTGTCTTGTCAGATGATTTTCACAACTTAACCAGGTTTGAGTTTCCTTCTAATTGCACTATATATGCTCTGAATGTGAATTTTGTTATATATACCTGGAAGTAATAAGTGATGTAACAATAGCCATATATCGAGCACTCACATAGATTGATATGATATTCTTCATATATTCTATACAAGAATAATCCATACCCACTGTCTTCAGACCCTGACTAGATATTAATGTATATATGTGTGTTTCTAAGAAACGGGAATCCTTTTGGGTTTCCTGAAAATAATGTAAAGACATCTTTACTTTTGGATGCTTGAGGTGACGCATCATCACTTAAGCAAAAGACAAACAACATTTTCAGAAAGTTATCAAACTAAAGGTTTAGTTTGGTTTGGTATTATGGCATATCAACCATTGTAGGTTATTTAATACTAATTCCTGTTTATACAGATTTATCAAAAAATATAATTTCTAAACACATTTTGTAGATAACATTTTTAAACAAGTTTGAGCTCATTTTTTTTTGCCCACAGTTAAATGTTTTCATTTATTTCTATGTAATATGAATGATTCTATTTGCTATTAATCATTTGTTTGCACACAGTTAAAGGCCTTCAAGAATTGTAATTCAACCTTAACCATTCAATTAAACATCAGTCAATTGTTTACACATAGTTAAATGATCAAATAGTTTTATTTCAAACAATTCAGTTTAGTATATCAAGAAAATTAAATAGTTCCAAGTATTGCTTTGTATCACTGACAATTTAATTAAACATCTGTCATTTGTTTGCTCACAGTTAAAAGAATCAACAGTTCTATTTCAAGCAATTCAGTTTAGCATAAGTCATTTGTTTGCACTCAGTTTAAATATCAAAGTGCACAGGTTAGATGTCAAACAGTTGTATTTGACCCATAGATAGGATTGCTTGGTTGGTTTAATGGCATGTCAGCCATTGTTTTTTTTTAAGTCAAAATCAGTTTAACAATTATAGTCTCCAGTTATATACAATACAAAAATGTTTCTTCATAATTGTTTTAAACTCTTCATTTTCTCAGACCCATAGATGGGTCTTAACCTTGACAAGCAAAGAATGGCTCCACACTTGTAAAAGTTCAAGAACTAGAGCCTTACCACAGTTTAGTCATTTTATTTGGGATACACAAATAGTATTATTCCTTTTAAGGAATAAGCAGTTAGCATATTCTATGTCCTATCAAGGATTGGAAATATATACGAGTAGAAACCTATGTAAGGTGGATCTCATTTTTGGGTGGGTGTGATACTTATAGAAATATAGTGCTCCAGGTGCCAGATATGTTCAAAGCAAGAAACAGAACCTACCAATCTAGCTGCACCCAAAACAACAGATGTAGTACATGAGCTCCACTTTAAGTCTTGTGTATATAAGATCCAAATGTTTATTTAAGACAGAATTTTTTTTTTTGCTTTTTTCAATAGGTCTGGTTTATTTTTTGCTTATGTTATGATTCAAATTTTATAACAAAATAACTACACAATTTAAAAAGAAAAAAGAGTTATTTCCTATCTATAACTCCAATCAAAAGATTTAAAAATGCAACCTGTTTATTAGAATAGGAGGAAATTCAAATGGCTTATGGAGGCATTGATTGATTGATAGTAGCCTGGTTTTCAATGCAACGAATATCACATAGTATTTGTTTCAACAAAGAACAATCACAGTCAAGTCAGAAGCCATGTCCAAATGATTTGGTGATTATATCTTATCTGATAAAATTTCACTTTATCTGTCAAACTACTGACTGGATAGTTTACAAAAAAGTGTGGAAAGATGCACAAAGGTAGAAATTTTAAGTAGAATTCTATTGAATGGTTGATTGATTTTATGGCATGTTAACCATTGTTAGGTTATTTAATGCTGTCTTTCTTTTTGCAAGCAATTATATGATTTCAAATAATTAATGATAATTATTTGTAAATAATCAAAGCTTCAAGAAACTATTCTTGATAAAGATAATTTCCACATGATCATATGGTTTCAAGTATTCCTGTTTAATACTAATAATTTGTAAAAAAGTATATGATTTCAAATATTCTGCATAATCATATAGCTTTAAGTAACTTACAATTATCCTTAACTTACAATTAACTTACAATCATAACTTTAAAAAACATTCTTAATACAAAAAATTGCACTCAGTTGTCTGGTTTCAAGTATTCCCATCTAATACTCGATACTATTATTATTATTTATATTATATAATATATAATATAATATGAAATAAATCCTACATGGCCCAGAGCGAGTCTACCTAAGTTTCACTAATGGCTCTTCAGGATTGCACTGGCAAAGAGGGTTAGGATAAAATACAATTTATTGATTTAAAAGACCCCTCACCAATACAAAAATTAGCATATAAAAAAATAACAACCACTTCATTTGAGAACCCCCCCCATTTTTTTCCCTTTTTTCTATGTTGAACAATTTTTATCAATCCTTTAATCCACAAATTAACCAATTTTTCCTATGTCTGCAAATATTGAATATTTCGGACCTTTGGTCAAGCAATTCCTTTGGTCAAGCAATTCCTTTGGTTTATTATCTGTAGCTATGGTTAATTTTTCCTCCATACATACTTTACACTATTCATCCCTCCACCGCTTGTATTTACTACATCTTTTCACAATTTCCCATTTTGATATAGGATCTATACCAAATTTGTTCTTGACTTCTCATATGTAATTGGACAATTGTCTATATGTCTATATATTTTATGTATGAAGCTACTTTTATGACCATAATATCTTTGTTTGAAAGGGCCTTGCTTCACCAAAGGTCTGAAATATTTTATATTTGTAGACATAGGAAAAATTGGATAAAAGGATTGATAAAAATTGGATAAAAGGATTGATAAAAATTGTTCAACTTAGAAAAAGGGAAAATGTTTTTTTTGTCAGTTTCTCGAATAAAGTGGTTGTTTTTTGTTTTGTTTTTTACTTAAGCTAATTTTTGTATAGGTGAGGGGTCTTTTTAATCTATGAAATGTATTTCATCCTAACCCTATTCGCCTGTCTGATCCTGAGGAGCCATTTGGTAAAACCTAGGTAGACTAACTCTTGGTCATGTAGGAATTATTTTCATAATATAAGCTCTATCGGTTTTAAGGGAGTTCAGCAAGAGATTCCTTGGGAAGAGGCTAGCACTCTTCAAATCGAGTCAGTGGCATTTCCACCAGGATAATGCACCAGTCCACAACTACATCCTTGTCACAGACTATTTGACCAAGATGGGCATCAAGACAGTTCCTCAGCCTCTCTATAGTCCAGACTTTGCTTCCTGTGACTTTTGGTTATTCCCTAAGCTCAGAGGCTGCCGTTATGAGACAATTGAGGAGATGAAAGAGGCTGTGATGAAGGTCATTGACACACTGACACAAGAGGACGTCCATGGGGCCTTCCAGAAGTTGTTGGGATGGTACAACAAGTGCATTGCAGCCGGAGGAGATTACTTCGAAGGGGATTAGAGTTTCATGTGTGTACTATCAATAAAAATGCCCATACAAAAAAAGTCTGGAAACTTATTTAATGATCCGTGTATATATATATATATATATATATATATATATATATATATAAAATTAACCTAAATTGTGAGTCAAAAATCTTCAACAAAAGTTTCACCTTAACGGATCATCAGGAAGCCTCAGTTCGAATTTTATAATTGGCTCCATTGTCTGGTGTTGAGCACTTTAGTAATTGTAGCATTGCAGGATTCGCGGAGGGTTTTTTAGTTTTCTTTTGACCACTGACTGCGTATCCCTTGATTTTTTTCAAGGGGTCGGACGAGGTTGGCCTTTTCTTTCTTTTTGACCCCAAATTTTTTCTTTTTCCCCTGGGTGGTGATTCGAGATACTTTTTTCTCTTGTTCCTGGCCAGGTTTTTTTTTCTTTTTTTCTGTACCGTGAATACTGGTAGATATTAGATTAGTAAATATATATATATATATATATATATATTATATATTTGTGAGTAACCTGATAATCCCATCTAATAATAATTTTTAAACAGATCCATTAGTTCCATAGATGGGACCTTATCAATGGACCAAAGGGGGCCTGGGAGTAATAGCCTTGCTGCTGGATGCAGATTAATATCATACCAAGACCACCTTTTCATTTTTTTTTCTGAAGGAGATGCAAATGATGTATTTTAAAATTGGCTGTCTTGTGGAATCCTAGGCCAAGCTTGATATTGGCACTGCAAAATTATAGAGCCCCTCCCTGGAAGACAGGAGTTATATTAATATCTAGATATATCCTAGAGGTGTGAATAGTGTAATGGTGAGTATCAGAAAAAAGAACTCATTGAGCCAAAGTTCAATTCCTGGATGAATCCATCTCTCTGAAGGCATGAATCCATCCCTTCAGTTATAAGTGAATAGTAGGTTACACTGGTCTCTCTATCTTGGTACAGATAAGGAGACAGAAAACTCTATATGCAAATCCTCTACTTGTGTGGCAAAGTAACTTGCTGCAGTGGAGTGGCCAAACCAGGAGCTGGACTCCCTAGGCAGTCAGATGTTATATCTAATCTTATTCTCACAACTCCTCTGGCAACACTGAGGGCATGTTGTATTGCAACTTGTCCTTCCCTTGAACAACATTAATGTTATGAAGAAAGGAGACCTGCTGCATAGGCAACTACCGATCTTTCATTCAACCTTTTCCAGGTCTGTGTCAAAATCTAGACATAGATCAACAGTCTTGTAAGACTGATTGATGTCATAAAGATAGTTATACAGTATCCAAAAGAATAATCTCCTGTATTTAAAATTGCCCTGCTCAGGTGTTAGTCATGATGAGTAGGTGAGAAGTATCTCTTTTTGTAGCAACCATGCCATTTTATTTTGCCCATATGGCATAAAATATTGAACATTATGTGTGTTTCTGATTGAAACTTTTTGAAAAAATGTTGACTCTCACATTGCAATGCAGCAGTTATTTCATAAGTATTTTATGATAGGATGATACTGAAGATTTCCTGTTAGAAAAAAACATTGTTGTAAGTTGGAAATTTTTGAGGGACAGATTCAATTTTACAAAGGAAATTGCCTGGGAGACATACTGTGATACCAGAGGTAATGATGAGACAAATGTTGCAGAAGTTGAAGGAAGGAAAGCATGTGGGTGATATAATTTTTCAAAGTGATGACAATATTAAAGCAAAATGGTAAATATTGCTCTTATAGTGATATTAAATTTTGAATTAGATCTATGTTTCCTTTCTTCATTCATGTTCCAAACCTGAGAAATCACTCTTTTGTCCTTTTATTATTTTTTCATTATTTTTTTTTCTTGAATCAAATTTTGAATGTCATTTCATAGAAGAAGAAAAATTCGTTTGAAAACTGTTCCTTCATTACAACTTGGCACAAATGACAAGAAAATATTTTGAATTATTCCATATCTTTCAATACACAGACCCCACCACATTAGTAGGGGTTTATGTATATATATCAGTACACCTTTACCAGTTTTTAAAAATAAAAGTTGATTTTTTAAAAACTAAACATACTTGAATTTTATTATTTCTTATTGAGCATTATGTTATTAAAAGATATTATTATCTATTATCAAACACTACAACACTGAAACTCTGTAACCAAAAATAGTATAAGTATATGTAAAGAGTATTCTTATTTTTGAACTATTACATATTCATATTTGTTATTATAGAGTTTCAATACTGTAGAGTTTGGCAATAAATAACACTTAATATCTGTTTTCAATGTATAACATTCCATTTAGAATAATAGAATCTTAATATACAGATACTAGGATATTAATTGTTAGGTATATATTTATTTGTAAGTGATACTCTATGATATAAATAGGAAGGATTCTGCTAGAAAAATAAATTGAAATTCAGAAAGAAATGGTCAGGAATTCAAAAATGCATTGCTGAAAGGGTTAGATTATTATTTGTATAATGTAAAGACAATGATAACTGTTTTATAATAAAAATTCATCCAAATAAATATAAAGTAATTGTTAGAGGTCAGGAATTAATATATGCATTACTGATTGAATAGGACTATTATTATATGTATAATATAAAAGTATTGGTGATTAATTTATTATAAAAGTAAATTCAAATTTAGATAGAAATGTACGTAAGAGTTAATACAAACATTATTGCTACAATTGGGCTATGATCTGTATAATGCCAATAACTTGCTTTTGGTTTTCATATAAATGTATTAAAATAGTGAAAAAGTATTGTTTGTAGTCTGGAATTAAGGATGCTACATTCCTTTCCTTTCAAAACATATTTTATTTGATCCTGAAAGTTTATTATCTCTATGGGAAAAATGATCTAAAGTAAAAAATATAAGACATTAAATGGCATATTTGGTTGTCAGAGAAAAAGAAGAGGAGAAAAGAGTTTGAGAGTTTTTTCATTTCTTTCATTTTTTTCCAAAGAAAAACTATTTGAGCGAATTTTATGCCTTGAACCTCATAAAATCTACCATGAGTCTTTTTATTTTTAGTATCCAATGATTTATTTTCTTTAGAACAGATTTGTATCCAAAACATGAGTGTGTGTGTGTGTGTGTGTGTGTGTGTGTGTGTGTGTGTGTGTGTGTGTGTGTGTATGTGTGTGTTGGTTTGATTCTGTCAGGTCTGGTATAAGGTCTCATGTTGATCAACTCTTGAGATCAGAATAAATTCCAGTTATATAAAATGAAAGTATATAATAGATCTCTTGTCATACACAGTGAATCAGTGTCACACAGTTCAGTTAAAGATGTGAATTACAAAGCTAGTAATAACATTGAAGGTTGTGTCAAACCAGCCACACCTTTTAGATTTAATGACAAATGAATAGTGTACCACTGTACCACATGTTGTACTGAACAACACTTACCTGGTCTTTAATTCAGAGTCTTTCTTTTCCTAGACCAGTTGCTCTACTATTTACTTATAACTGGAGTGAGAAGAGAAAAATTCATGCCTTTCTCAGGAAAGTAAAATATTAATATCCATGTCCAGGATATTTATATATATATATATATATATATATATATATATATATATATATGTGGTGCATTCAATAAGTTTCCAGACTTTTTTTGTACAGGCATTTAAAATTGTCATAGACTCTTGAAAATTCACTATGTTATTGCTATACATCTTATGAGATGACTGACTTACCTTTATGATTTCAGGTTCAAATGAACAGCTACAGCAGCAATTGGAATACATCCTACAAAACCTGATTGTCGCAGCTGGTGAATTTCAAAAATTCAATCTGGACGTGAGGACACTTTAGAAGAGCGATATGCAATAAAATTCTGTTTTAAACTTGGAAAAAATGCCACAGAAATGTATGGAATGTTTCTGACTGCTTTTGGACTATCTTGCATGAATTGTGCATCAGTTTTTGAGTGGCATAAGAGATTCAAGGAAGGCAGAGAGTCTGTGAGGGATGATGAGAGGTGTAGGAGGAGTAAGGAAGTCAGAACACCAGAGTTGATTGGCCAAAGAGTTAGGGTTAGGGTTAGGGTTACTATGTTGAGGTTTTAAGGGAGTTCAGCAAGAGATTCCATCGGAAGAGGCCAGCACTCTTCAAATCGGGTTAGTGGCATTTCCACCAGGATAATGCACCAGTCCACAACTCTATCCTTGTCACAGACTATTTGATGAAAATGGGTATCAAGACAGTTCCTCACCCTACCTATAGTCCTGACATTGCTTCCAGTGACTTTTGGTTATTCCCTATGCTTAAGGAAAAACTTAGAGGCTGCCGTTATGGGACGATTGAGGAGATGAAAGAGGCTGTGACGAAGGTCATTGACATGCTGACACAAGAGGACTTCCAGAAGTTGTTTGAACGGTACAACGAGTACATTGCAGCCGGAGGAGATTACTTGGAAGGGGACTAGAGTTTTATGTGTGTACTATCAATAAAAGTGCCCACACAAAAAAATGTCTGGAAACTTATTTAATGGTCCTCGTATATTGTTATCAAATTTGTTTTTCTTTCATACTTCAGGATGGATTTTGTTGAAGCCAGCAGCTTTTCTACTTTCAATTTTTTCAGTACTGCATCAAATTTTTCCCCTGTAAACTATTTGATTGGCCATTAATTACTTTTGTAGGTTTATCTATGATTTTCAGAGGGTTTCTAACCAGATTCTTGAAATGTTCTTTCCACTTCTTAAGTCACTTTTTGTTTTGTTCTTGTGGTGCTTTTCTTTCTGCTCACTTCATTTACTGTCTGTTATATTAATTGTGATTGTCTATCTTCAATTGGACTTCTGATTTTATTGATTTGGCCTTAGATGTATTCTAGTTGTGCCTTTTGGTATGTTTTAGTTAGTTCTCTCAGGGCTTTCTTAAGTTTCTACATGTTGACAATTGTTGGGTTTCTTTTATCAATTGAGGATGCTTTTTCTTTCCTGTTATCTCATTTTGCACTTGGTTAGTGCTTCTATGTAGGCAGTAACAAAGTTTTCCAATTCATCAGAAAATGTTTTTCAGATGTCTCTTGAAGAGTGTCAAACTTGTTTGTTGCAGTTACAATTGTTATGAATTTCTCAAAATTAAAAAATCCACAACAATGGTTGCAAACACAAGGTTAAAAAAGAAAGATTGTATCTGGTCAGAGAGAATAAGCACATACAAAAAGATAGACACAGAAAACAAACTTAAAATAGAAAGTTCAAACAGTTTTTATAAAACAATAACAGGAGAGGAGAAAGAAAGAAAACAAAATAATTTAATATAATCCGTAGTGGGACTGAGAAATAAAACTCTGTCCAAACCTGACTCATCTCTTTTTTTTTCATGTGCATCCATCTAGCAGCAGAATATCTTGGTGATTTCCTGAGGCTTTCCACTCACCTTTGTCTTTTTAAGTGGAATGTTCCTTAGGCATTTATATCAGCTTTCTCTTGGCATTTAATTCTCTCTGGTCCATCTGACTCTTAACATCGACTTATCAGGAATTCAATTTGCTTTTCCTTTTCTATGGATATTATTTTCTTTTCACATGTTGAGGTCTTTTTGGTACATAGGAATTTGAGTGCATGGTTATTTCTTCATTGCATGGGTAATTCCTGTGCCTTGTCTGTATAGCATTGTAGTTTCCACTGCTATCTTTTCTCACTGCTCATGGCTGCCTTCTCAACTAGTCTTGCCTGCTTGCCAATTCCGTGACCTGCCTCCTTGCTGGTTTATGTTGAAAAGAGGACGGTCAAACAGCTTTTTTCACTGTCATCTCTTTTCCAAAACCTCATTTTTGGAAAAAGTTGTTTTGCATATGTCACTTATTGACCATCGAATCTTTCTTCATATAGTTTGAAAAACGGGGGCAGAGTAGGTATACTAAATATGAAATAAGACATTTTGGTTGTGAATTTCAGTAATGGGTGTACTTACTTCACTGGTTAACATTCAAATTGATCAACTAAAAATATTCATATATGGGCTACGTCACATAGTATATTGATTGTTTATATTATTGAGTGATAAGTGAGAACCAGTTTATCATGTAGCTTTACCTGTTTGTTTGACGTAATGCATTGATTAGGTAACAATGTGTATAAACAAAACACAAAAGAGAAATGAAAAAAGGCTGCATCCTCCTCTTCTCCAAGTAAGGCTACCTCGGAATCCCTAAAAACAATTGGCATAACTCTAATGTTTATAATGCCCAGCTTCTCAATCGTATCAGACCTTTAGAAAAAAGACTCTCAAGGAAAATCCGAATAGCATTCCAAGAAATTGATTCACAACTTCACAGTTTCTGACTATCCATCAAATCATTGAAAGAGTATGTGCAAAAAATTTTAAGGCAACTATTATTCATAGATTTCTCCTAGATTTGCTTCCATACACAGAGTTAAAATTGAAAAAATACTACTTGCATATGGTCTCCCAAAAGAAATTGTTTCTATTCTCATGATGCTTTGTGAAAATATGAAAAAGCAATGGTTCACTAATCTAATGGTGGCACTGACTTTGTGACATTGTTGCTGGAATCTTTCAAGGAGATACATTTGCACTATATTTATTTATTGCTTGCATAGGTTATGTACTTTGACTAGATATTCATCATATGGAAATCTGATCTCTCTGATAAAATAAAATAGAATTTCTATACAATAATGCTACATGCTATTTTGAATAAATCCTAGAAGCAGCACCCCATAAAACAGCATCTCTATGGCCACTTAACTCACAAACCAGCCAAGTAAGACAAAGAAGACATGCTGGGCACTGTTGGAGAAATAAAAACAAAGCAAAATTCTCTTGTGAACCAGTAAGGACTTACATAAACCAGCTCTGTGTGGACACTGGATACAGACTAGAGGACCTGTCACAACTAATGGACAATCGGAACATATAGTGTAAGGATCCACTGTGCAGTCAGCATGAGTTGATGATGATGATGATGATATATATACATTTGTGTGTATATATATATATATATATATACTGGGCCATTGGCCTAATGAGTAGAGTGTTTGCCAATGGTCTGGAAGACCAGAGTTAAATCCCTGGCCAAGTCATACCAAAGACTCAAAAAATGGTACTTGATGCCACCTTGCTTAACATTTAGCATTATAAGGTGAGGATCAAGGGTAAAGTGGAACAATCCTGCGAATGGAGTAATGCCATCCCTTACACCTAGGTGTAGTAGCTATTGAAAAGGGAGCCTTTGGGTCACACACACACACACACACACACACACACACACACACACACACACACACACACACACACACACACAATCCTATGTATAATTTGATATAGAAACTAATTAAAATAAAAATGAGCGTAATCTTTTTACTTTCTTATTTCATTTTCTTAGTTTTTCTAATTTGATTTATTTTATTAAATTAAAACTTAAATACTTGCTCCTAGGAGGTGCTAATTTTTGCAAGTATATATAAAAGATGTATCCAAAATTTGTGAAATTTAAACAAGGTGAGGACTGAAAGTAGTGTGAACCTATCTGAAACATCTACAGTTAATGGTGGATCTTTGAATGTGTGAGTGTATGTAAAAAAAAAGAATATTAAAAACTAAGAGTCTTGTTCAAACTATCATCACTTAACTCCCTGCTCTTCTGATCTTTCTTCAAGACAAGGTTAATATCACATGTACAGAAACAAGTTTGATAAGAAAATCAAATCTAGAAGAAATGATTACATAGAGTTAGGAAAACAGAAAGATAGAAATAGATTTTCTTGATGCCAAATGACTGCAAGAATTTTAGATCAAATAATTTGGTTAACTATGAGGGATGAGGGGTTTTCATGATATTGTTTTTGTGGCAAGTGGAGTACTTAATGAGTTTGGGTATGTTTTTTGTACTTTGATATTGCTATTGGAATAAATATTTATTCAAAAATGGTTTCTCTGATATGGACAAATATCCATACAATATACACCTTCACACCCATATATAGATATACTAATCAAGGAGAAAAGATTGGTGATGTAACCATAGCAAGATAATCATATGCCTACTAACTAACCTAATTTTTTTTCCTCTTAGCTAATGAGCATTTACATTTGGTATGAGTAAGAATAGCAATAATTTATGTAAATTTTTGAAACCAAAAATGTGCACGAATTTTATGATTTCTAAGTTTTTGATGAAAATAAAAAAAACTGATGGCAGACAAAAATTTCAGACAGAGAAAAGTCTTTTTTAGAATTACTCCATGATAAACTGCAATACTTGCTCTGGATTATTATAAATGAATGCCAATATCGATGGGAATCAGTTCTTTCTTTAATTTAAAGAAAGTTTTTATTTATGCTGAAATAAATCTGAATGACTGCAAACTATTTACTTTTAAATTATTTTTTTCTAAAAAGAAGTAATAATAGAAAAGTGATTGAAAAAAGTTTTCCATTTGTTTTCAGTTCATAATTGTATTGGTAAATGAGAACAGTTTGAGATATTTTTTTCACTTTATATGTATCTATGGGTTGGCTATGACACAAGGTCAATTTTTAAGTGGAGTAAAACTGCTTTGAATTTAGTATTTTCCTTCTCCAAGATTGGTTGTTTAAGCAAGGCTAAAGAACCCAGTCTACCCTATCATTTACTCATAATTAGTGGATTCATGTCTTTCCTGAGTAATTTGTGCAAAGTGAAATGTTAACAGCATTATGTTGCCTATTCCATTTCCTATGATTATAACAAAAATATGATTTCTTTGTAATAAGTTTAGATTTAAGCAAAAACTTATCCAAAGATAAGATTTTTTTGTCACATTTCTAATGCATGTAAAAATCACTTTCAAAATGTGGATTCTTTTTTAATGCAATCAAATGAAAACTTTTTTCTGAGCTAAATTGAACATAAAACTTTTTATCGTTGAATTATTTTACTAAAATGATGCATTAATTTGAAAGGATTATTAAAATGTTTTTTTTTTTCAATATTAGAATTAATGTAGTTAGTTAGATTGGGTTAATTTAGGGTTCAGACTTTGGTCAGTAAATAAAAACAGCTTGAAATTATTCTTTTTTGCAATAGGTTTAAGTTTAAACAAAACCTAATTTCAGGTTTTGTTTTTTTCCCAGCTATTGTCTCATGTCTAGTGAGTGAAAAAGTGGCTGTAGCTTGAGGAGTTAGATTGAATTTTTGATGACACAAAAAATCCCCCACAGGAAAATCCTTCATATACCCACTGTAAATATTCAAACTCTAAAGAAAATATGAAGGAGTAAACCAAAACCTAAGATTTTAACATTGTTTTTTACTTCCAGCCAAATATTTTATTTAAGTCAAATTTGTATTTGTTCCTTTTTTTTATAAGCTGGAAAACAGTAAATGTTTCAGAAGTTTTAAATCAAGTTCATTTGTATTGAATTTTTGGATGAAAAACAAAATCTCTAAATTGGATTTTTAAAGATTTCTTTTTGCTTCAAAGATTGTTTTATTAATTCATATTTTATAATTCATAAAGAATTTAAAAGACCATAACATTTAAAAGAAATTAATTTAATATCTAAAATAAGATTCTAAACAATATTTGTATTTTCTTTTTGAAACAAAAATTAAATGAAGCAGAGAAAATTCAATTTTTCCATGCAATTTTTTTTTGTGATACTCCAAATGTCTGATTCATTTTTAACAATAAAATCATCACTAATGACAGTCTTAATAGATGCAATGAAATACAATTGAGAATTAAGATGCCGGAAATAAATGTAAAGAATATTCATTAGAACTACATTACACATACTGCAGCTTTGAACATATGTGGTTGGAAAATATTTTAAAAAAAAATACAGAAATGCTTAATTATCTCTTGACATACTGCACTGTATAAAACTGCATTACTTCATGCCAGGAAAAATAATTTAATTCCTTTCACTATCATTCTTTTCCTGAGTTTTCTCTTCTACATCAAAGGATTCCTTACTTCCTTGTTAAATGCGTTTGTATCAATCTTTAATTATGTTGTTTTTCATTTTATACTTTTGTGTAATAAATGGTTCTGAAACATCTAGGTAGTAAAAGTGTTAAGAGCAGTGATGAAAAGTTTAAAAAGACTAGACATGCGCTAAGTCTTATACAAAAATTGAATAAGTTAAAAACTATATCAATGACAGGAAAAAGAGTTATGTATATGTTGATTAAACAAAAAGAAATTGAATTCAAAGAAGTGTTAGTGTTTTGTCTGCAGTGGGGAAAATTTTCTTTCAGGTCTGTGCTAAAGATTTTAGGTAAATTTTGAAATTATGAGAATGAAAGAGAGAACCACTGTGTGTGTGTGTATGCGTGTATATGAGAGGGAATAACCAAGAGTAAGTGATTGAGAGAATGTATTGTCTATTATTGTTATTGTTATTGTACTGTATTATTATACTTTTGTTCATTATGTTTTTACATTTGTTTTACAGTAGCATCAAAGTTATATGCAAAATAAATAAGCACATTTTATGTAAGGGTCTTGAACCGGCTGTGTGAAATACAGACCAAATGGATGTAAAAAATTTATATATATATATATATATATATATATATATATATGTGTGTGTGTGTGTGTGTGTGTTTCATTAAATAAAACAGATTTTATCTTTGATCCATTCATGTCATTATATGAGTTGTTTGACTTCTAGATGGGATGAATGCTGGAAAGTGCTATATTTTTTCCAAGTACTTTCAACTCTAACTGAGCCATCTTCAGGGAAATGAATAATGAAATGACAAATGCAATCCTGAATCATATACATTTATATAAAGTGTTGAAGGAAGAACAGTGGGAAGGGAATTTTTGGAAGAAAGGTGTCAGTCCTATTTACTCAAACATGCTTAAAAGAGAAAATACTGCTCAGATATACTGGTCCATTTGCCTAGTGGTTAGAGTGTTTACCAAAGGCCCGGAAGACTGCTGTTCAATCCTAGGTCGAGTCATACCAAAGACTCAAAAAATGGTACTTGATATCTCCTTGCTTAACACTTGGCATTATAAGGCATGAATCAAAGGTAAAGTAGAGCAATCCAGGGAAAGAAGTAGCACCCTTCCCTACATCTTGGTGTTGTAGCTATTGAAAAGAGAGCCTTCGGGTCACTCTTGGCAATGGTCGTCAACTTTATTTACTTTATATATATATATATATATATACCACTGACTATATATATATATATATATATATATATAGTCAGAGGTATGTATTCCTAATAATATGTTGCTTACACAATAGAAATTACATATTGCTTACCAGAAAGAATTAAAGATATCCTAATTTATTAGGTCTAATCTATCATTTATTTCAGTTGTATCATGCAAGGAAGATTCAGTTTATTTATACTTATTCTAATGAACGCTTTAAACTTGTAAGCACCTGTTCACCTGTAAAAATTTGTACTTCTGATATGTATAATTCAGTTTGTAGTAATCTCTTTCTCTGATAAAATAATAAAACACTTTCTGATGAAATATGAAAGAAATTTTGGTAAGCAGTATAGTAAGCAAGTATGTATAGTGTTAAACTCCTGCTGATTTGTTGAAAGGAAATGTATTGTTTTCGATATTTTTGGTCACAGTAAACATTTAAAAAAACATTTATATGATATTCATCAAAATAATTTATCAATGCAAATAGAAAGCATTATTATTTAATATGATAAACTATTCTAAATCTTAGATTTATTTTCATCAAACAGCTTATCCCAGCATATTTTTCGAGACATGACACTCATATATATATATATATATATATATGTAATTAATCAAAATTTCAGCTAATGCATTTTTATGAAGATATTTTTAAAACATGTTTGAGTGATAATATTTGATTTTGTAAACTAATGATATCTTGCACTTCTTTAAAGGATTCAAGCCATTTCTCTTGGGCAAGGTCAGGGTCCAGTAGCAGAAGCTCTTATAACTGAAGCCATCAAAACAGGAGACTGGGTCTTCTTACAAGTAAGTTTGAGCCTTTTTTCTCTGTCTTCTGTATTGGTTTTACTTAAATGTTTATAAGAAACATTAAAAAGAAAATGTTTCTTGCAACCTGCTTAACTTTTATGGAATGGCATCATATGATTATTCCCAAGATTGGTATCACTGTTTATTAGAGAGCAGAAAATTTATTTAGTTATCCAAAATGAACAAAAATGTACTGGAAATTGTCCATTCACAAATTTTTTAATAATCTTTAAGCAATTTTTTTATGTATGCATTTACAAAATATGTTATTCTATTAGTAGTTTTGGGAATTTAGTTCATACTTGCTTGATAGTTCTTTGATAGGGCTATAGTAACCAATGTATAGCAAAATCATTTTTCTTTTTTATATACACTAAGTAATTAGATGGGTAAATCTTTTGTGAAACATTTCTCCTGCATCTTTTACTAGGCCTTTTTGCCATCCCATCCACTTCCTGGGCTTTTCCACATTTCATATACTTTTGTGAAAATATATTTTTTTAAAGGTTGATGTGAGAAAAAGTGGAGATATCTCAGGAGGCATAACAAACAAACAAACAAACAAACAAGCAAACAAAGGATAATAATCATAATAACGATGATAATAATATGGGAACAGAAAGAACATAAAAGAAGGACCAAATGGATAAATAGCATGAAAAAAGACTTACAAGGACTTGACTTGCTGAGGTGGACATACACCTGGACTAAAAGTAACTCTCAAGAAAGTACCAACTTGGAAAACTTAGGTCATGATGGCATACATAAATTCTGGTTAAAAAAATTCATGTTCATCCATGACAGATTGGCTCTGAAACTGAGTAAATGCCTGAATGGATGATGAAAGGGAAAACTATGCTGATCCAGAGAGAACTCCAAAAGAGACAACCCCTGAGAACTATTGACCAATAACATGTCTACCTATGATATGAAAAATACTTACTACATGGATTAAAGAAGAGATCTATTACTTGCTTTTTGTTACAGACTATTTACAGGAGAATTGAAAGGATGCCACTAAGAAACAAGAGGAACATATCAATTTGTTAATACTGCAGCACTGACACCACACTTGTTTGACTGAATTACTACAAAACAAGGAAGACAGCCATATATAAAGAGATAGCAAGTTAGATAACACAAACTTCAACATTGCTGGTATCTACATGAGAAAAATACAACTCTATTTAAAATGAAAAAAAAATGTTATTTATGCAATAATTCTCTCAGAATATCAGAAGAGGCTCCCATCATTTCCTTCACTCTGGCCACATTAGTTTTCAGACACTGGTCACACACAAGATTTGATAACTTTAAAGTTTCTACCAGAGATGCATTGTCTGTTTTACAAAGGACTTCTTGCAACCTTGGTAGTCTGGATAACTCTATACACCACCATCAACTGCCTCATTGAATACAAAAGTCTCTGAGACTAATGGACTCTTTATTACACTTTCAATTTTTTTTTTTATGATCAGCATATTGGAGTCATTCTGTTCATTCTGCTACAAACAAAGATGATAGAAATACTTTTTGAGGATCCATTCTCCAAAATAGCATAGATGGTATCTGAATATAATCAATATTCAAACCCACCAATTTTCCTAACTGAGGAAACGGTATAGAACCTGTCTTTGATTTTGATTTTAGTCATGACTTTTTGGCTTCAAACAGTAACTTCACTTACAGAGATTTTCCAGTATTACTCATCCTATAAACATCAAATCAGTTTGAATTTGAGTGACTAGTCACATCATTTGACCTGTCAGTCTTTTTAGGTCCATCTTCTCTTGACTCAACTCATCAAATTTTTTTAAGTACCTTCCTTTCTTTATGTCTATTGGGGACATAGATGAAGATATATAGATTTTGGTTTGATCATATCCATATTAAAAGATTGAGACAATTTTTGAAGCCTGTGCTATTTTGCTTTTATCCTCTGTTAATGGAAATTTAACTGCTTTAATAGCTTTTACTTTCACCTGATCTCTAAAACATAGTGTCCTGTCAGACTTAGCAGTTTCCACTAACTGCTTTAACATATTTTTTGATACACTAAATGTGTATCAAAAAATATGTTAAAGCAAGTTTCTCCTGCAACTGTTTGTGAATATGCAGAGTCCAAGACTGCACTACTAGTGTCTAGTTCTCAAGATTGAACATTTTTACATAAGAATCACAGGAGTTAACATAAAAAAGAAAAGTTTACTGGGTCAGAATCCATGACTGTGTCAATATCCTTTCTAGGACTAAAAATTGTACAGTTTCAGGCCAAATGTTTAGTTGAATAAGATTTGAAACAGGGCATTATCTTACCTTTTCTGTCTATGAGATTTGTTTTATTTCCTCGATAAGTTTTTTGTTCCCTGTTACTTCAGTACTGACTGAAATTTACTGTTTCAACTTCCTCTTTTATAAAAAGGAACAGTTTTGCATTCTGTTGATAGAATGTGAGAAAACACTTTCTTTAATGTATTTTTCATTGCTGTGTATGTTAAAGTTGCCCATGTCGTTCTTGTTTGCTTTTTGTTTTCCTCCTGGACATCCACTCACTGCATTCAAAACAAAAAAGACCTAAATTCCTGGCCATGAAATTCTAAATTTGCATAATTTTTGATACAAAAATTTGTACCGTACCAAAAAGTCATTTAAATTCACTCCTCCTGTCCTTTTATAGGAATAGAAATTCTTGAATGCCATATATACCATAGTGTGTTCATCATGTAAATATCTTTCGTCTAGCTTGTCCGGAATGACTTGTAACACATCTGTTCATCTCATATCTGCTATTGCCAAATATTGAACACATCCATGTATGTTCTGAGGCTGGGCACTGTTTTTCTTTTGGTAAATCTGTGAATAGTGACCATATATCTACATTTTGCTTTTATTCCACATACAACTTTTCACCTTGCAAAATAGGTGGTTATTTTGTAAAGGAAGTCATCTTTCTTTCAAACATGTTTCTGTTGAAGTTGAATGATTATAATTTCTGTCTCACAAAAAAAGACAGTTTTCGATATCAATGTTTATTTGTTAATATTGCAGCACTGACTCAACACATGGTTTGTGGAACAACATATTTATTTGAGAACTAACAACTACAAAACAAAGGAAACAACCTTATATAAATAGATACCATATTAGACTACTCAAACTTCAACACAGATAACTAATTATTCATAGATCAGCACATCCTGAAGGAGTTTAAATCAAGGTGGGGAAATGTTGCTATGACATGGTTGTGCTAAAAAATGTCTATAATATGGTCTCACAAACTTAATAAAATGTGTGAGAATATACAAAATCTCTGACAAAGTCGTTAACTTCATCACAAAAGCCATGGAAAACCGGAAAGTGGAATTGACTGTTAGAGGACAAACTTTAGCAGAAATTAAAGTCTAGAGAGGCATCTTCCAGGGAGACTCATTCTTAACACTACTATTTGTAATAGCAATGATGCCACTCAATTACATACTAAGGAAGTCAATAGGGTGCTACAAATTTATTAAATTACAAGAAAAGATTAATCTCCTGATATCAAGCTATTTGGTAAAAATGAAAGAGAACTGGAGACTTTGATACAAACAATAAAAATATAGAACCAGTACATAGTAATGGAATTTGCCATAGAAAAATAGGCAATGCTTATAATGAAAATTTGAAAAAGAGAAACAATTGAACAGAACTGCCAAATCAATGCTCAAAGAGAAGGAAAATCCCAAGTACTTAAGAATATTTGAATATTGGACACTACCAGACAAGTGGAGATGAAAGAAAAAATTAGGAAAGAGTATCTCAGAAGAACGAAAAAACTTCTTGAGACCAAACTCTGCAGTAGGAATCTCATCAAAGGGATAAACACCTGGGGATTTCCCCTTGTAAGATTCTCTGGACCATTCTTAAAATGAACAAGGGAGGAACTTATATAAATGAACTAAAGCACAATTAATGACAATGCACAAAACCATACATCCAATGTGTCAAAAAACGGTGGAAGAAAACTTGCCAGTGTTTAGGATTGTATAGATGCATCAATACAAGAACTTGAAAAAGCAAAGGAAGATTAATCAAAGTGGCCAGTAACAGCATTGACAATATAAGAATAAAAAGAAAAACAACAAAACCTAGAAAACAGAAATGAATAGGAAAAAACTGTATGGATATTTCACATAATAAACTGGCAAGTTGCACACAAGAAGACCTAGATACTGCTACAAAAAGGAAATCTCACAAGATAAACTGAATCTCTTCTAATAGCAGCCTAAAAAATGCTCTAAGGACCAATTTTATTTAAGTGAAAATTGATAATATGCAAGTGTAGGTTATGTGGGGAAAGAGATGAAATGGTTTATCATATAATAAGTCAATGCTGCAAACTAGCACAAAAAGAGTACAGATTCTCTGTGGAGATCTTAAGGTTGTTAGACTGGTCCTAGGGCTCCAAGGTTGGTACACAAAGTATCTTTGTTTTCTGTGTCTCCGGGACAGCCAGGCTGATGGCCAAACATTTTATCAGACAAGAGTGGTTGTTAAGACAAAGGTTAAAACCTGCCTCATATAACATTCAGTCTCACTCTCTTGATAAACTGAACCAATTACTACTTCCACCCTTACGTATCAAGTTAGGAGTATTGAAGAATTTTGAGAAGGCAATGGACAAGGAAGGCAGAAAGTTTGCTTTCCTCTAGAAGAACTTTTCACGGATAAGCATGGAGAAACTCAAAGCTGGTATATTTGACAATCCACAAATAACAGAACTTATGAAGGAACCAATGATTGTTGAAACACTGTGTGAAGCTGAATTATTTGCCTGGCAATCACTGAAATCAATAGTTACACAATTCCTGGGAAACTACTAGTGTGTGGAATATGAGAAGCAAACTGAAGAGCTACTGAAGTGTTTCTGCCAACTCGAGGCATGAATATCAATCAGACTGCACTTTCTGCAATCACACTTTGACGATTTTCCAAAGAACTGTTGAGATTTGAGTGAAGAACAGGGTGAGTGCTTTTACCAAGACATTTACATTATGGAAGAGTGCTGCTGGTGAGATATAAATTTCTTGCTGACTAGGGCTAGTGCTTGAAAGGGAATGTGGTGGCTGCCAAGCACAAAAGGAAATCCCTGAAAAGACTTTTCATCCATGAATAACACTTTTGTGTATTTTTCAGTTCACTCTAACACAATGTGAGCTTTTTGCAAATATATCAGCCCTAAATTTTTCTTTATTTGTTTAATTCAACAAGAAAATAAATAGTGCTATAATACTGTTCATTAAAAATTTGATCTGATTAGAATAAAAATGAGCATAATTTTCGATTCAGCATAAAAAACTGCTTTAAAATTAGCTAATATATATTCAACCTTGAAAACATTGCAGTCTTACTACATCCAGACTCATGATCTAGTTGGAACAAATAGGAGCATTACTGATTCTTCCACGAAGTGAGCAGAGTTCTTATATGATGAGGACTTACTGGCTAGGGGGCTGATGATCTTCACTAGGAAGCAACTCAATGGATGACATGCTGAACCTCAGTTACTGACAATGGGTCTTAATGTATTTTTGGAAGACCATATAATTGTGGTTGCTTGCTGTAATGTTGAGTTAGCTTTCTGTATTTTATTTGTAGTATAAGATCTTTGTTCTTACTGAGTATCTGTGACAGTTTCCTTTCCATTCTTAGGGTCGGGTCTCTCTTTACTTTACAATCGCCACCCTTGCCAATCTAGTCTGCCTATCAGAACAAGTGACCCCATGGATTAAATAAAGGATGTGGTTTGAAGTTCCATGTAGGCTCCCGAAATCAACAAACATCTGAAGAAGGCTGGAGGACAAATTGGTCAAAATGTTGTGAATATAACAATAAAGATGGAGACAATTGTCTGAAAACATTGAATGATAGAAAAATTGTTTGTATTTTAGAATGAATCAGAAAATAGAACTGTAATTTTTTTCTTTGTCAAACTTCTATAGCTGAATTAGTTTTGAAAATATCCTTGAAAGACAAACTCTGAAGATATAAAATGTTACTTGATTGAAACTTCTTTTGATTTCATGCAACTTTAATGTTCTGAAGACATTTAAAATAAAATCTAATGATAAAAAAGTAATATGAAGACAAGATTAGCCAAAATAGCCCAAACTGGTTTTAAGTGAATTGGAAAAATGGTAGTAAAGGTGGTTGCTAGTGAGTTTAATGCTCTGGGTTATCAGGTTTTTGACTAATGTATTATAGTAGCCACCTTCTAATACATGACCTTGTTGACCTACAGTGTGACAGACAACAGAAGGTCAATCATGAGAACTTGCACAGCTGAGAGAGATGGTCGAACACTAGACTTAAGGATTAAAGAAAGGGACAATCAGTTAGTCACTTGGAGAATGACTAGAAATGACCAAAATTTGGAGGCTAAGAGAAACTGCTCTATCATCCACTGAAGAGGGACTACAATTTGTCAAAGAATAGTTCTTAGATTTTCTTCAAAATACTACTTCATATCTTGTTTTTGAAATCAGTCCAGAGGGCAGTTATAACCTGAGCAATAAATTGAATGAGATTTTTCTGTGACCATATATTTGACTTAATCTTTCCTTTCATTTGCTTTTCATAATTTGAAAGGATTAACGATGTTTATTAAAAACTATAGTTGCAAGATGAAGGGAGAAAAATGTTTTAAGGAAAACTAATTCTATTACATAAAAATGTGTTACAAAATAAGATTTGAAGAGTCTCTAACATAAAATTCATTGCTCCTTGTTCTCTTAAAAGCAAAATTTCACCTTGAATAAGCTGTAAGGTAAACAGTAAGATGTTTCTAGCTGATGTAAGTAGTTAGCCAACCCCTCCTCCTTGGACAGGATGTGATACAAGGTGAATTTTTAAGCAAAGTTAAAGCTGGTTTGAATTCAGAGTTATCTTTCTCCTAGACTGGGTGCCTGAAGCTGTCCTATTATTTAATAATAGCTATGTGGAGAATTGACAGATTCATACATTTCCCATGGACATTAGCATAAAGAGAAGTGCATCAATTTCATCTAGGATTTTTAGATACCAATTCCATTTCTTTTGATGATAATCATGCTTTCTTTGTTGAGGTAGAGATAGAAAATGTCATTTGATTGATTTGATGTCTTCACTGCTACTTGTATGATACAAATTTTAGAGAGAAAGGAGTTAGAAGAGAAGTAAGAATATTTTGATTTATGTCCATTTATTTTTATGATTGTGCAGTCTCTAAAGATTTAAGGACTCTCTTTACTGTGAGCAGCTTTGATGGTCAAAATGATATAGAAATTGCTATGGTAGCAAGGTTCTCTGGAACAGGATGTAAGTTTAGGTCCTATCTAAAGTTGCAGCATTATTTGAAATTTTCATTGTTTAATTTAAAAGCCAAAAATATTTTAACTTAAAAAATGACTATCAGAAAAAGTGTGGAATAAGTGAAAATTTTAAATCTCAGAACCTAAATAATAGCCAAAGTGGTTAAGGCTAGAAATATCTCAAATGAACTGATAGCATATGCAATATTAGTTCAAGTCTTGTTAAAAAGCACTTCTTTATTCTGATAAAATTCTATTTATTAATGCACTAGGTGGGATAAAAATGAATCAACCCTGAAACTTTGGATTTTTTAATTTTAAAGTTTAACTTTTATATGAAAATGTACACACAGCTGAGCAGCTTATATAGTGAAGTGGTGATGTCTAGACTTCATTTAGATGATTCAGTACTTTTTGAGCAAAATGTTTTTGGCAAAACACACAAGTGTGTGAGTGAAGCAGCTCTTTGTGATTTTTTCTTCTTACTTAAACTGAAAATTCTTAAATTTAAAATGAAAATAGATCATTCTTTTCATTTGTATATTTCACTCCATATGAGATTTTCACTCAAGTTTTAGCTGTTTTCATTGAAGTTTGAGTGACAGTAAGTCTCCTGAAGTCTCTACAACTCTTATAAGTATTCTTGCTGATTTTAACAGTGCTGTGTTCTAGATGGTCTCAGTTCTTCCTCTGATCTCCAGTTCTTCCAGCTTCTTTTCCAAGCCTTTGGGGACCATTCTAATCACACCAACTACAATTGGTAATAACATTGCCTTCCTAATCCATAGCTTTTTCAGCTCTCTGGCAAGATCCAGATCTTTTCACTTTCTTTTATTTTCTCTCTTTTGTCTACTGGAATGACAAAATTCACTAAATGACTAGTTATTTTCTTTTTGTAAATTAATCCTCTGTGTTATTATTATTATTATTATTACAAATGAAATCTCAGATTTCCCGAGGTAATTTTCTTGGTCCAATCCTGTCAGAAAGCATTGATAAGAATTTGGAAAGGCTAAAACTAAGAAAACCTTTGAAGTATATAATTACTTGGGCTTTTAAATTAAATTAAAGTAAATATTGCACAGTTAACTTTTTTTATGAGTGTAATTGTTCATTAAATTTTGTGAATACGAAAGAATATAAATATAAGTCTTGTAAATATTTCTCTGGGCATTTTGAAATCTAACAGCAAGAACATGGTGAGTTGGAGAAGAAAGAATGGGGTAAAAAAAAACAAAACAAGGAAAGTAATACATGAGGAAAGTGGAAATTAAACTTATTTTACTACCAGGAAAAATATTTTCGACCTAAAAACTAACCAATTAAGATGTTTATATTAGCATATCAATTTTTAGATTTATGTTTGGCTGCATGTCTAACAATGATTCATAGGATGTAATCAATGTCTGCTAAATCTGTTATGAATGATTACCAGTATAAGAATTTGTGTCCTGGGTATGAGATTAAGCTGCATCTGTTGGTGAGGCTCCATTACTGGAGTTCTGGATGTGTAGAGTCATCCATTAATGCCATTACTTCCATATCTATTCTAACTCAGAGTTTTAGTATCTATGGGGTCAAACATATCTGTTTGAGATAATGTTTAAAAGGATTTTTAACTACATTGTCTCTTAAAACATTGATATTGCAACTAGGTACAGAGTTTTTATCTGTTTAAAAATGACTGAAATGATTGTGAAGATATATTTTTGTTGTGTAGATAATTGGAGACCATAATTCTTTTATCAACTTTGGTATAAAATAATCCAACAAGGGTTGATATGCTGTAAATTCAACTAACCAAACCAGTATAAGAATTCATTTAAATTTTAAATTTGAAAAAATCTAAATTTTCAGTTTTGATAGTTTTTGATCACATTTAGTATGCACTCATAAAAATGTGTAAACCGATTTACTGGACTGTTTATATTTTTATTCTGACATTTGAGCTTCATCAGTTAATCCTTTGAGAAAAAATTAGCTTTCGGAAAAATATTGGGTAACCTCATTAAACTTATCATGACAACTTAGACAGTTGTAACATTCTCTAATATTTATTCAAAAAATTAAATTTATTTCCAAATTATTATCTGAGTGAAATGTCATAATGAATATATAAATATTCCACCAAATTAGTATTCGTATCTTATTTCCCTTTCATTCTGTCAGATATTCTATCTAAATATTTATTCAAAATATGATAGAAGAGAACTTCACATTTTCTTAACTTTACTCACACTCTAATTATTTTCTGCATCCGTTTTCAGCTTTTATGGATTTTTATCTTCAACATGAATTCTTCATTTATTAGATATGCATTTTTCTTTCTCTATTGTTTGACTAGAATTGCCATCTGGCAGCATCATGGATGCTCTCCATGGAGGAAATTGTGAAGCACCTTGCTGAAAAACCACAAAACATTCATGCAGACTTCCGACTTTTCCTCAGTTCCATGCCTGCCAAACATTTTCCAATCAGTGTTTTACAAAACAGCATCAAAGTGACCAATGAGCCTCCCAAAGGTCTGAGAGCAAACATTCGAAGAGCATTTGGAGAAATTTCTCATTCTTTTTTTGAAGATCATAGTAAGTGCTTATATACACAATTTTGGAGAAAAATTTTCTTTCCTTTTTTGCCCAATTGATCATCATTACAAAAATAATTTTCCTGAATATCCCAAAAAAATTCAGTTTTGTGTTGTTTACAGAGAATTTTTTGAACTTGCTAAACATTTTCACTTATATTTTAATAATTTTAATGAAAATACATGTGGATTTTGATTCCAATATTGTTTTACATGTACATTATCTTTTTTAAGTAGAGGAATTATATTGTGAATTGAATTACCATGACCAGAAAATTCGACAAACACTTGCACGTAACATACGGAAGCATTAGACAGCTGTTTTGACCTCATTAGGTCTCATCAGCAGTGTATACTGTGATCTCTTCCATTGGAGATTGAACCAGTGATCACAGATACAGAGCTGAAACTCTACCACTGAGTCACCAGTTCATACTGCACATAAGTGACACCAAATCAACTAATCATGGTAATTGTGTGGCCATTTAACCTGAATGTGTCTTGCAAGTTACATCTGTACTCTTTACAGAGGACACAGTCACCTCCAGTGCCACGTCTTTTCAGAAGAATTAGAAATACACACCCGCATAATTATTATAACCACAAGGGCAAGGATATAACTTGCCAGGCACATTAAGGTTAATTAGCCTTGCAATTACCATGACTAATAGAGTTGGTGTCACTTGTGTGTGATGTGGACTATTGGCTTTTCCTCAGTAGTAGAGTTTTGGCTCTGCATTCTGCAGTTGCTGGTTCGATCTCCAGTGATAAGTCCAGTGTTTCCGTGTGTCATGCTCAAGTGTTCGCCAGATTTTCAATTCACTATATTGTTTTATTGTGAATGAACAAATTTGCTTTGGTTTTTTTCTATATGTCTTTATCCAGGGCACAAAAGCAAAGTTAGAAGGGAATAATGGATATTTTCTATATATCTACGACATAAGCAATTAAGAAATAACATCTTTTATCCAGGGAAAACATTTGTTTTATTTTTGCAATAATAATCTGTTTTTTGGAAATGAAAAGTTTTTTTTGGAAAATAAGTTGATCAGAATTTTAACTGATAAAAGAAATAGAACAAAAAAGCACTTTATCTTTTTTTTATAGTTTTGGCTCAAGATTGGCGCAAAATGGTGTTTGGTATTTGTTTCTTCCATGCAATTATTCAAGAGAGGAAAAAGTTTGGTCCACTTGGCTGGAATATAAAGGTAAATGGTTTTTTCCTTTTTAGATGAAACACCTGAGAGGAATAAAAAAAAGATTTTAATTTTAATTTTAATATGATTTAATACGAGGGATCTTTACTAGGGATTTATATGATTTAATACTAAAGATTTTCATTTAGGATTTATATGATTTAATAGTTGGGACTTTTTCTTGGGGTTTATATGATTGATAGTATAGACTTTTTACTTGGAATTTACATAATTTAATACTCATGATATATATAATTGAATTCTAAAAAATTCAATTATATATATCACTAGTATCAAATTGTGTAAATTCCAAGTAAAAAGTTCATACTATCAATCATACATAGAAAAAGTGTACTAATTATCAGATTGCAGAATGTTTTATAAGATGTGTACTTATATTTGAAATTTAGGATTTTGGTCACAGAGTTTTATCATAAATAATACCTAATACCTGTTTAGATTTATGATTTCTGGTAGAAATAATGAGATCATTGTATCTTTTTTTGGAAGAAAATTAATTTTTATAAAAAGAAATATTTGCATTGTACTTATTTATGCTGAATACTGTATACATTAGAATAAGTTTGAACAGCAGAAAATTATTTGTAAGTTCATTTTTATTCAGTAAATTATGTATATTTATTGATATAAAATACAGGCTTTGTTTTTAAGTGACATTTTCTTTGTTAGACTGTACATGAGACTAGCAGGCTCTTATTTTCTGTTTAATATACAGAGGTCTTTCTTTCTTGCTTTTAATGTTATTAAGATAAAATTGAAGGATACTCATCTACAAAAGAAATCCAAAATGGATCATTATGTAACTCTTTATGCTTTATTTTAAATTGACAACTACTAGATATAAATATGTTTGTATAACTTGAAATGAATATCAAATTGAATTTTTATGAAATGGTTTTAAACCTTGTCTTAATCTCAGTTTTTAATGATGGAAATAAAATTTTTATCTCTCTTCTATATTTTTCAAATGTTTGACCATAATAGGTGTCATTTCTTTAATATTGGTTTATATGTATATTTTTTCATGTAATTTGTAAACCATTGCACTGTTGCAATATGAAAAATGGTTCATCACTGTTATGTTAGTTTACTAGAAAGAAAAAATGAGTGAGTGATTAATCGCTTGTTTAAACCACTCACCCATAACTACTTTCCCAAAAAAAGTAATGGAAAAAACTTTTTTCACAATGTGTTTTTTATGATGCTTTTTGTTGATTATTGCCTTTAATTTGTCTAAATGGGAACAGTACTTGTTCATGGCGTCTTTTCTCAAGAGAAGTGGGATGTCAGAGTCCACAACATCAGTGATAATACTGACTTCAATATCAGTGACAACACATGGTAGAATCACCTTGTAGTGTGAGTTCAGTTTATTTCCATTGCTGAATTTAAAGGTTCTCACTCCTTTTTTTTTACTATTTTTTTCTTTTGTGCATTCATTAATGTTTCAAGAAAACGGTGCTGGATGCACCACTATCTAGAACAGTGGAGCCAAGTGTCTCACCCAAAAGAGTGTTGCTGCTGTTCTCGTGTTTTTGCTGACTCATAAGAACAACGTGAGATCCTTCTCATTTTCGCCGCCATGTTCATCCCTGCTACTGTCAACGTAAGGACAGTCATAAGACCAGTGAAACTTGCAGCCACAATTAAAACATACAGTAGTGTTGCCTGCTGGATCTAATGGGTTTAATTTCTTTTTGTCAGTGGAGCGTGTGTTATTCTTATTGCCCTGTTGTCTTCCACTGTGGTTTATTTTTTCTCGCCAACTATTGAAACGTGAACCACCTCGATATGAGGAGCAACCATAATATACTTCAGTAGGGTCCATTGGGTTATTTTCTGCATAGTTAAGAATATCCACTTTGTTCTTCATCACGACAGGTGAAGTGTTGGGTGATGAAGCGTCAGAAGAATGTTTATGCATAATCTTCCACAATTGTCCTGACATGGAAGAAAGCGTTAACTCGCCGACAGTAGCCTTGACCAATTTTTCATTATCCGGGGTGAGGTTGGCACTCTTTAGTGCTCTAAAGGCAAGTACAGGTTCTGGTAAAAGAATGTTAAAGTCTTTTAATTTGGCGACATGTCGGCCAAAGTCAATCAGAAAGTCTTCCAATGAAGTCTCAGGCAGTCTCCGATAGCCTTCCAATGTTTCGTATGCTCAAAAGGCAGACGGGTTTATGTTTTCCAGAAAAAGTGTATCCAGTTTTTCCTACAAGTTTTTCATTCAATCCTCAGAATTAAGAACTGCAGTGTCCAACTCCAAAATAAGTTCTCTGGCTTTTCTTTCCAATGATAAAAATACTATGGGGGCTTGATTTGTTTTATCCAGTGACGTCGCCATCTCCCAAATCTGCATCTCTTTCTTCCACGTACTGTATCTATCCTTAAGTAATGTGGGTGGAGAAAAATACTTTGAAGCCATAGTGTCGTTTAGCTCTGCTACCAAAGTTAAATATAAAGAATTGAGACTACAACACTCAGTATACGGAGAGACGCCCTTTTTATTAGTCCTTGTTCCCCTATCACATAAACAAGTATGGCTGTTGCTTCTCTTCCGGTCCCAGCAAAACATTCTTTTTTCTCGAGAGTATCATGGGAGGTAACTTGCATGATTTAACAGAATTCTTTTCTTATTTTTCCTTTATAGTATGAATGATACCATTCACTTCCTTAATATTTATAGGTTTTATTCTCTTCTAATCCTGTAATTTCTGTGTTTATGTCTTCAGTGATGTTTTTAAACTTTACAAGTGAGCCTTTCTTTTCATGCATTTTTCCAGGTCGATTAGTATCCTTTTATTGTCTCTAAATCTTTTTAGAGTGTTTGTTGACCTTCTAAATAGTCATTTTTTACATATAACTTTAAATCGTCTACATTAAATAGGTGGGTTATTATTTTAGTTGTAGTTTTTTATCTATAGAATGTGTTTTTGAGTTCTAAATTAAGAGAAGAGGAGAAAGGGAGTTTCCTTGGAAGGTTCTATTGTTAATATTCAGATTTTTAGTTTTGAACATACTTTTTTCATGGATTAATTTGAGCTTAATGTGCCACCTTTCCATATTGTATTTTGGGAATTTTATCATAACTTGGGATATCTTTTATATGTTTTGAACTTTTAGAACTCATTCATCAAAAGCTTTTTCGTAGTCAATCCAAGCAATACTCAGCTTTTTCTGTTTGGATTGACAATTCTACATGATCATCTTATTTATAAGAAGCTGATATTTGCTGCTATCTGATTCTTTTTTAGCATTTCTTTTGTTCTCAAGGGAAAATATCCTTACATTCTATGAGTGCGGCTATTCTCTCCTTTAAAATCAATATTATTTTATATATTGTGAGAAGGCATGTGATGGGTCGGTAATTTTTTTTGCATTTGTTGTTTACTTTGTTTTTGATAGTAGGTATTTTTCTCCTTCTGAGGCATTTTTTCTGGTGTGTTCGGAAATAAGTTTCACCATTAGTTGATGTGTGAAGGATTGGTGGTAGAGCTAAAAGTTTGTTATTCTATCTATTCCAGGTGACTTTCACTTATGTGTGTGTTATATATATTTATAATCTCTTCTATTGTAATATCCTCATACATGTGTTGTTCAATAGTTTTATATGTATCTTTTATATTTTCAATCCACCTTGCTTTTTTATTATATGATTTCATATGGCTCTATATATTATTACAAAATGCATGTGATCTACATAAAGAAAAGGAAACAGCTATCATAATTCTTCTATAATAATCTTAATTTTTATTTTATAATAAATCACTAAACAGAACATCAAATTATTTGCAAATTTAAAAGCTCCCCCACAACTAATACTCAGCCTCTGTTTGTTTTACTAGACTTATTTAAATCCACAAATTCCCTTATAATTTTAAAAGTAATTTCGTTGTATCTGATGAAGCCGTTATATTGAAATACTTTGTTCTCCTTTATCATTGATATTTTTTTGTGCAAATCCCTAGCATTCTTTATGATTAGCTAATTAATAATAACTAGTTCACATAATTATTTATCAAAATATTTTCCTTGGTTTGCTCTGACTTTGCATCAGCATTCTGGAAGTTTCCAAGTTTCATTTTGTTAAAAATGACTTGGTGTCTGATGCAATCATTTTGTCAAAGAGTTTTGAACATCAAAGATATCTCAAAAACTATTTACCCCAAATATAGAGTATTGTTGATCAGACACAATTAATGTGAAGCCTGTTTTCCAACTTTTTAAAGATCTTTTCCATACTTTTTCTTACAAATGTTGAATGATTTTCAGTCATTATCCAAAAGAGCTTCCAAATCTACCAAAAAATTAATCTTTCTTGAATTTTGCAAACCATTCACAACAGACACTGCTTCAGACCAAAACAGCTTTCATAGGTTTCATCAATAATCTTTGATTCTGCTGTTGTTGTCTTGCTCAACATGTAGAGTTGCACCTGTATCTTGTCTATTTCTTTCTACAATCCACAGTTTTTTACAAATCAGAATAATAAAGATCACTGAATACAGAACACTCAAAATTGGTTTTCTGCTGTGTGTTCAATCTTTAGTTCTTTTTTATAAAGAGAATACTGGGAACTTTAGCACACAACTAAAAAAAGTTGACTGCAAAACTACTTAAAGGGTTTGTAAGAGAGGAGGAACATAGATTGAACATAGATTGTTGATCAGATTTGGATTAGGATTTGATGGTGGCTATTCTGTTATCTTTTGTAATTATTTTATGCCCAAAGAATTCACATAGAATTAGATACATAGAATTAGATACTTGAGAAGCAACATCATACATAAATATACACTTCACTTTGAAACTGCCAGACTGGGATTTGTACCATGCACAGAAAGTCTTGTCCATAAAATTGCAATGGATTGCATTGTTCAGTTTAACTCCTTCATCAACTTTGAATGGTCGGATAATGGTTTGGTTGATAATTTCAGCCAATATCATCACACTACTACCTCATTTTTGCCTTCTTTTAACCAAAGGAATGTCTGCTTTGGGTAGAATTCATCCTTTAGTCCATCCATCAGGTCAATCAAATGTCATGCAAGATTCGTCCATGAAAATTACTTTAGAAAAGTCAATTTTCATGTCCAATTTTCAGGTCCAATTTTGATGTTCTAAAATATTTGCTTTTGTGAGAGGAGATCTCTTACTCATAACAATTCTCAAAGTATTTTTCACTTTTTGTCCTTCTGTACTCTCACAATTCCAACCTTTTCAAAGTGGTGTTTTCACCTTAACTTGCTTTAGTTTTTGTTCATCTCAAGGAAACAAGTTTTTTAAACCTTTTCCTTTGATTTGAGTTCTCAACTTATATTTTCAACAACTTTCTATATTGTTCAATGATCTCTGCTAAACTCCTTTGATATCTTCAAAGTGGACATTCCTTCATTCAATTAATTTATCATTTTCTGTTTTTCAACAGTTATTAAATCCTTCCCTTTATCCATGTTTCAAGATATATTCTGGGCAAAAAGAAAAAAAATGTTTGTATTTCAGTGGTCTTAAGCTAATATTAGTTTTATCTGCATAATAACTTTAGTCAGTCTATTTTCATAAATTCCAAAGATCTAAAAAAAACTAACAAGTAAAAATGGTAGAAAATTTAGTTAAATATTTTACAATGGGTGAAAACAGTTCAAGGTTTAAATTTGACTGATATTGGTTCAGAAATCTGAGCCACTGAGGTTCACTTGATTGTTTAATAACTTTAGATAGGCTGAATAATATATATAATATAGGCAGCAGTTTTTGATTCAAACAAGTCTCATTAAACGTAACAGAAAAGAAGCATCTTAATCTTTTATCAAACTTTTCTTATTCCCAACGAGAAAATATATATAAAGAACAATGGAGCGTAATACCTCTCTATTGTCTTTTTCTTTGGTTTCGAGCACTTTCAACCATTTTCTGAACATTATCAAGAACAAAAATGAGACATATTTCAAACATTAGGAATTTAAAAGAGACATGGCTAAAATAATTAATCTCAGTTTTGACCAATGACCACAACACCCATGTTTTCCTTTCTCTTCCTGATGATATCTAAAGAATGGTTGAAAGCACTTGGACCTGGAAGAAAAGAGAGTTCTTATACTTCTTTAATCTTTATATACCTTCCTCTGTAAAGAAACTAGAAAAATCAAATAAAATTAATTAAAAGTTTTTTTTATAAAACTCTGTCTGTCTGTCTGTCTGTCTCTCTCTCTCTCTCTATATATATATATATATGCACACACACACACACACACACACACACACACACACACACACACACACACGTGTGTGTGTGTGTGTGTGTGTGAAGATCATAGGTATGAAATATATGCAAACTAAGCAGAATTTTTTTTTATTGATGGCAACTCAAGAAATAGAAAATTACAAAAAAACAGAATTTAGTATTATTTGTATAAAGTGTAATTTAAACTGTCATTCAAACTTTCCACCTTGTTTACTTCTCTCTTTTTTCTCTCTCTCAAAAATTAACATTTAATAAAAAAAAAGAAATAAAAGGGGAAGGGTAAAAAAGAAGAGGAAAATACATCCCATATTCATTAATCATATACACATGTGGACAAGGGTTCAACCTCCTTGAACACTAACATAAATTCAAGCTCCCTCATTCCCACAAGCTTGGACATGCTAATTGTGCTTCTCTCAATATACTTCCAGAGCATTTCTCCCTGCCTTTTTTTTATTGTAAGCCACCCACCCTAGCCCAAATACACAACGAACATTTTCATTTGGGTATGGCATTTATTTACAAAGTTAAAGAAAAATTTATAAGATAAAATTTTTTAAAAATTAATTAATTCTATAACAGGTTTGAGGAGGGTATTTGGTTCAGATTTCAGTCCATGCAAACATTTGTTTTAATGATATTTTTGTTTCATTTTAATGCACACATGATAATATGAGTGAATATGGGATGTATATATACATACATATATATATATATATATATATATATATATATATATATATATATATATATAAAAAATAATGTACGTATGATGTAATGTGCATGTAAGTGTGGAATGTTTGAATTAGGTAAAATTCATCCTTTAGCTCATACACATGGACAATTCAACACACTTGATACACTTTGTAGTTCAACCTACTTGCTCATCATTTGTTAAATTTCTTTAACTCTTCAAATAAGAAAAGATAAAAGTTATTTGCTTGGACCAAGAACTTTTCAGCACATCTCATATGTATTTATTATGTGTTTTATTTGTATATCTATAAGCATCTATAAATGAAAGAAAATCAAATAATTACAATATCTCTCATCATACACGCAGAACCCTTACGTAACACATATCATTTTCATGTGTATATATCACATGTTTGAACATGACCTGTGACTAAATTCTTATACATTAAATTATGGTTGCTTAGCCACTTTTTCTCTTCTTTCTATCCAATGATTGTGTTCTGCATATGAAACTTTGAGTAACAGATTCAAGGAAAACATCATTTTGATGTTTTAGACTAGCTCTGTTTAGAATGCTTTATATATAACTTCCTATATATATAAAATGAAGGCACTCGCTGTCAGGTAAAATCAGCAAAAAATAAGTTGAACAAAAATCAAATAAATTAAACAAAAGAATTAGTTGAACAAATATACTGAAAATGTAGAACAAATATCCCAATACTAAAAGCTGATAACTCATGATTATCACTTTATCGATCATCCAATGAGATTTGTTCAAATGGTTGTAATTGTTGGAAATGGATACAGCGATTTGAGTTCAAATCCTGGATAAGGCTGTCAGCATTTCCCATAGCTCTAATCCCCTTCAGAAAGGTATGAATCTAACTATTCTCCCAATGGACAAATTGTAAGGCAGACTGGGCTCTTTGATCTTGCTGTGGCAACCAGTCTAGGAGAAGGAAAACTATGAATCAAATCTGTTAAACTCTCCTTAAAAATGATCTTGTATCACATCCTGCTCATGCCAAGGTGTTGGTAAGTACATATGTATAATAATAATATTGTATACTCATGCTGCTGCAAACAAAACAGCTGTGTGGTCAATAAAATTTTCATCAGATGATAACTCTGGAGTCAGGTATAGTTTCTGCATCAATGCATCATTACCCAAAGTGTGCCAGCCATATTTCCTAATATTTTGTTGGTTTTTGGTAACATCTTGGGAATACTAGATCAAGATGCAGCCCCTTTGTCTAATCCTTCATGGCATTTACAACTTTCCCATAAAGTAGCTTTAATTCAATGGTGCAAATTTTGAATGAATTGACAATGATTAACTGAACATGAATGAGAAGAGAATTTCCATGAAATTCACATGTAAAGTCATTGCAAAATATCTCAATAATTAATCGTTCAGTGATGTTACTTTGAATTGTATGACTAAATGATAAGGTCATAGTTAAGTTGAGACAATGCCTTATGTAATTCATGTTCAAATGACTAATTTTTAAACTGATAATATGTGCCAATAACCAAAGGGATCCTGTGTGCTGTGGGGGAATTTTTGACTCTGTATCCCTTCAATTGATTAAAAATCTTGGTATTACACTGTTTACAACATTGGTGTCTAATTTTATTGGGATGGCTTTTCATTGTTTTCTGTCTTGATGTTGTTCAACTCTGACATTGAGTATGCGGATCCCATTTCTTTGTGCCATGATAGTGATATATATATAAACTGTGTCTTTGACAGCTCTTCTATGGCTCTTGACTGTATCAGCTGCTGCCTTATCATCAAATCCACTTTGGAAAATTGAAGATGGCACAGTCAAGGGAAACTGAACTTTTCTTGACACTAAATTCAACTGCGCAGCTTTCCTTTATATAATAAAGAATATCATTGTCGATATTGACAGACAACCATAAGCAGTGAATACACAAAGACAAACACATAGACAGACAGACAGACTGACACAAGTTACCTATTTGTGTGTTTCTGAGATACTTTCACACTCAAGTGAAAAGGTTTATTGACATAATATTTCTTACATAAAAACTCACTAGATTTTCACTTGTGACTAAGGCTATGAACAGTTGACACTGGAAGTCATGTTCTTCAGAGATCAAATAATGAAATTCTCCAATTTTAAACATTGGAAATTAATAATTTTCTTGATTCATTATCCTGCTTCTCTCTATTTCTCTAAACGTCAGATTGTTTCTTATGAAGTCAAATGCAAATGCAGTTTACTTTATATCCAAAGCTAATATTTGAAATTAATTGCTTTTATCAGTTTTTTTCTTTTATAGTGGTGTTTTTTTTTCTTTTTGGGCCAAAATTTTAAAAATGTCTTTTCATTTTCATTTTATTTAAAAGCAACAACTTTCCTCTAATTCTAAGGTTATGGCTTCTCTGTGTTCCTTTGAGATTTGTTTTTTTAGAATTTAGATATGTTTTTTAATGAAGTTTTATGTCTCCTTATTGTAAAACATTTTTTGTAGCAATAATTTTGGTATTATCCTAAAAATAGTTATCAGAATTTCTGACTGTGCATTTCAAAGGGATTGTTTTTACAAATACTACAACCCAATGTTTACACTGTGTAATCAACTTCTTCACAGGGGAAATTCTTCATTTCTAAACAAGGAAAGAAACAAATTTGATATGAGAATTTTCTCTAAAAATTCCTCTTATGAATAAGAAAAAGATAAATTGCAATAATTTCTTTTATATATAGTTGGTACTAATATAGCTAACATGGACCTTTCATACTGTAAGAAATCACTACCTCTGACTGAAAAAAAGGTCACCACAAATCAGGAAATTTGCATTAGATTTGACTTTTCTCCAATCACAGGTAAAATCAAAATATCTAATTAGATAAAGAATATCTTTACTAATTGAAAAATATAAATTATAAAGCAAGAAACTGGGAGCTTTTTTCATTTTTAGATATTTTCATTTATTTTGATTAAATTGCTTAACAAATTTTATTTTGTAAAATTGCTTAAAGGATTTTTGCTGTAGGTTTCCATGCTTTCCTCATTGATAATATTTTTTTAATATCTAAATATTAAAAAAAGATGGTCAATGAAGAAAGTATGGAAACCTACAATAACAATCATTTGTAAAACAATTTCGAGTTTTGTCCCTTGAAATCAGGTTGAATATTTGAGTAAAAATGTAAGGAAAATAAGCAAAATTATGTAATAAAAATAGAACATTTAAAAAAGGTAAAAATTAGTGTTTTAGTGGCAAGGAAAGATTTGTAGAATATTACCAGGTAAAACATCAAATATTAAAAACACAATTAAAAATTCTTATTATTAAATTAATAAATTAAAAACAATTATTCCATTCAGTTTTTCTTTATTGTACATTCAAAAATCATGTTAAAGTATCAATTTTCCTTTTCCAAGATTAAATACAAAAATACTGATGAAACAATTTTCTAAATGTAAAAAAAGTTAAAGTTTTTTTGTAGTTGGTAATTCTAACCTTCCATAACTTATAATTTTTGGTGGCAAACTAAAGCACACTAGAATAGATGTATGGTAAGTAATGGAGGAAATATCTGTTATTAATTTTTTCCTACTACTTTAATTTGAATATTGTATTAAGTGATAGAGTTATTGATGTGTAAGTAATATTTCTATATAACTTAGTATATTAATGCTTCTTGATACTGATTTAATTAAAAGAACTTTTAAAAAGTATTTTAACATTTTAATAACACTTCTTAATTACATAAACTCAAGTTGTGAAAGGTCATCACTTTTTGGTGGATTTAAATCTTTAAAATGTATTTAGAATTAATTAGATATGCAATGTTATTTTGCTTTTAATACTGATAATTATGATGAGTATATCTTTCAAATTAAACTAAAATTTAACCTTAAGTAATAACTTTAATTATTTTTGAATCCATTAAATAAAAAAGAGTAAAAAATTATTATTTATAGTTTCCATTTTCTTTCATCAAAATTGGGTGAGCGCTTTCAATATTCTTTTCAACATCTGATAAACAACATCCTTAAATTAAAAATTGTTTGATTAAATCTGCAGTATTTGTTCTTAAGAAGTGATTTTAGACTGTATAAAGTTGTGTTACTAAACAATTTGTATAAGGACATAAGGATTTTAATTTTAAAATTCTAACTAAAATCAATTAATTACTGGATATTAATGAAGTTTGAGTATATATCTAATAAAAGAATATAATTTTTTCAATTCATCATATTTTTTGGTACAATCCTGTCACTCTCAAGAAGGACAGACATCTTCTATTTTGACATTCTGAAACAGATCAATCAAACTATTCACCTTAAAAAATCACTTTCTGAAGAAAGTGAAAGCTCTACATTCTATGAGAATATGTTTAATGGTGCAAGGCATTTGACATGTCAAACATTATGGTTGTTGTTCTTGTTTCGGTATGAAAGAGTGAGTAAGTCTTGTTTGACCAATATGCCATTGGGATACTATGACTTGTTCTCTTCTTGATTTTCTAAAAGCTGGTCTTTATTCTCCCAAAGTGGGCTTGATCAGGAAGAGTTTATTGTGAATGTTATTATTCCAGCGTTGTTGCAATTTTGTGTGAAGGAGTTTATTGATTTTGGATTTCAGGTCAGTATATGGAATCCTGAATTTGTTGGAGGTCAGATCTAAGGCTGATAAGAGTTTACTCTTTCATTTCCCCTCACTCCAATGTGGCTTGGAATCCATCATATAATTATTTCTTTGCTATCTGACATTGAGTCTAGTCTACTCAACTGTTTAATAATTAGGGGTTTCTCAAGAATTTTATTGCTTAATGATAGAAAGTGTTGCTTGTATGTAGGGTTAAGGATGAAGTCATAAGTTGGGTTGAATGGGCAACATTTTAGTTTTGTGTAGTATTGGAAAGCCAGTTTTTCACATCTTGGTTGAAGAGGTGCTTCATATAGGCTATCAACTCGAGAAGTTCTTAAAGCTCCAAAGACCTGTCTTAAGGCTTCAGGGTGAATAGGGTTGAGCTGTTTGAGGTATGACTTCTTGGCTGATTGGTAGATAAAAATAGCATAATCTAGTTTTGAGAGGATCAGGGATCTGTATAGTTTAAGGAATGTTTTGTTGGTCAACTCCCCATTCTGTGTGGGTGACCACTTGCAGAAGATGTTGGGCTCAGGTTGATTTGTTTTTAAAATATTTTATGTGAGGGATGAATGTTAATTTCCTGTTGAATATAACCCCAACGAATTTATATTTGTCAATGACAGGAATTTCTGTATCTTCAAGTTTGATGAGATTGTCATTGTGCATTTTTCTTAGTTGATAGCAATGTATGCATTGTGTTTTGCTTTTGGAGATTCAGAACTGTTTGTGGTCTGTCCAATAAATGATTTTCCGAATGCATTGTTGCAGTTGATGCTCGGCAATTCACATATATTTTGATCTGGAAGGGATTTAGAAGTCGCGAACATAGAGGTATCCTCAATTCCAGGAGTAAGACACTTTGTGATGCTGTTTATTTTTATATTGAACTGTGTCACTGACAAAATACTCCCTTGAGGGACTCCCTCTTCCTGCTTGTGGAGATTAGAAAAGGTTGATTTGACTTGGACTAGGAATTTCCTATTCAAGAAAAAACTTGCAGCCCCATGCTATGCCAGTCTTTCATTATTCCGAACTTCCAGATAGTCTCATAAGCCTTCATCAGATCAAAGAAGACTACTATAAGGTGCTGTTTTTAGATGTTTGCCTCTCTTATTGAGGTTTCCAATTTGACCACATGATCGATTGTCGATCTCTGCTTTCTGAATCCACATTGAGAATTGGTGATAAGTTCATTGAACTTGAGAAACCAGCCCAATCTGTTTTTGACTATATACACCATAGTTTTGCAGAGGCAGCTAGTTAGTGCTATTGGGCTGTAGTTTGATGGATTTGAGCCATCTCTCTCTGGCTTTGGTATAGGGATGATTTTTGCTATTTTCCATGATTATGGGAATTTACAGTTTATCCAGATATCTTGAAATATTGTCAGAAGAGAGTTGAGTGAATTTTTTGTTGGATGTTTTAGAAAGTCATAATGAATTTAATCTGGGCCAATTGCTGTGTTGTGTGTTGTTTAAATCCCTTCTTGTAGTTCTGCTGATGTAAAGGGTTGGTTGTATTTTTCAGAATTGTTGAACTTGAAGTTGAATTTTTGTTTATCTGCATTGTTTTTGAAAGTAAGGAAACGTGGATTGCAGTTATTGAGGGAAGAATTTACTAAAAATGTCTCAATTAATGTGTCTTGGTAGTTACTTCTGTTTTGTTTTTTGTGACGTGTTTGAGATCAGTTAGTTGGCTTTTCCCAGATATTTTCCTCATCATCATCCAGATAGTGTTTGTTCTGGTGAGAAAGCAAGTTGGTTGACATAGTTTTGCCAACTTTTCTTTTTAGCTTTAGAAAGTGTTGAAGTTAATTGTATTTGGTTCTTTAAATTTTTGTAAGGCAGCCTTATGTAGGTGGATAGCTGTTCTGCAGTTATCATTTAACCAAGGAGTGCTATGATTGTTTGAGGCTGAGGTTTTTGCTATTGTTTCATTTGCTATTGAGATGGGGATTTTGGTGAAGTATTTTGTTTGGTCTATGATGTTAGGGGCTTTTAACAGTTTCTGTTTACAGGTGGTTTCAAAGACTTGCCAGTTTGCTTTGTTTATTTTCCAGTGAGAGAGTCTATCTTTGTGGAGAGGTGGTAAACTTTTGAGCATTATAGGGAAGTGATCACTGCCACAGAGATCATTATGGACTTTCCACCCAGAGTCCATATAGCTTACAGGATCGCATAAGCTTAGATCAATGGCTTAGTAGGAACCTGTGAATGGGTTGAGATAAGTACTGGATTTGTTATTTAGGATACAAAGGTTATTAGTGTTGATGAGTTTCTCAAGATTTTTTCCTTTTTGTTGGTTTTCCGACACCCATATACAGTGCTGTGGCTGTTTAGCTTACTCGGCAATAAGTGGGGTTAAGGTATTTGTTCTCGAATTAGTTCATTTTGGTGTCACTTATGGGGTCATGTGGTAGGATGTAGATGTTGCAGATGTTTATTGGTTTATTTAGGGTTGCTTTGACAGCATTTGCATGAAGTTCGGTGTCTATGTGGATTTGGTGTATGTCATTCCTATATAGGAATGAGACCCTTTTGGTAGCTCTGTTTCCGTCTTTCTTAAAATTATTGTACAATATGTAGTTTTTGAATTTAATTGTATTGAATTCTTTCAGGAATGTTTCTTGGGGCAAACTATTTTAGGGTTGTGGCTGGTCAAAAAGTGTTGGAGTTCTTCATAATTACTCTGGATCCCACTGCAGTTCCACTGTATGAGTTGGGCTACATGGTTTGTTTGAGTTGTTGGAGTTTATTATGATGGAATGGAGGTATTTTTCTTTTTGTTACTGTTATTATTTGACTTTTCTGTTTCCATTCTTTCTAGAAGTTTAAATTTGTTCTTGGTCTCTGCAGTTCGATTTGGGGGGGGTCGACATTTTCAGTTGTTCCCTTCCAGTTGATGATGGCGCATGATTGAGATTTAGGTTATCTAATTTAGATGAAGGTGCTTGGATTGGTGATCTGTGAGAGTTGAGTTTTGCAGGTAATTTTTTTTGGTGGGAAGTAGTTTGGGTTTGAGCAGTAGGATTTGTTTGTTGATGATTTTACTTTGATTGTTTCACTTGCTTTTTCTTTATTTACGCTGGCTGGTCTTGGTTGGGTTTGCAGTTCAGCCAAGTGTAAGTTCTTGAGTTTTTCTGCAAATTTCAGCCAATCATTTGGTTCCAGCTGAATCAATTTCTTCATATGAGCTTTATATTTGTTAAAATGATTGATTGTATCCACCCTCCATACAATGGAGGCATAGCTATTTTCACCCATGTTGGCCCCTAATATTTTCCTTGCTTCCAGGAAAGATGCATTCCTCTTGTGTTTCACCTCAAGTATTTCTTTTTCTTTTCTGTAGACTTCACAAGATCTTGCCTAAGCCAGGTGATTTTGTTGGCAGTTCACACATCTATTTTCCTTCAAGCAGTCTTCATCCATATGGTCTGGGTCCATGTGTGTTGTCTCCTACAGGCTTCCTTGTGGTGTCCATATTTTTGGTATTTGAAGCACTTCAAGGGAGCTGGGATGTACTGTTTGACCCTCTATACACAATAGCCGATTTTCACCTTGGGCATGTGGAGTTGGTTGAATGTCAGGATGTAGGTGTTGGTTTCGATTTTTTCTTCTCCTTTTCTAATAATTATAGTTTTAATGTTGTTGTTGGAATCCCTGAAAAAACAGGGTTACCAACATCTCTTCTGTTACCAATGTCAACTCCCTACTCCTATAACTCCCTTGGAAGTGTGGAAGTGTTTAGTTTGTCATGTGGGTAGGCCCTGCACTTGGTTGTATAGAAGTTTTTCATTTTTAATATGCTTTCTGCCCACCTCTGGTACTTCATTTTGACAAGCAAGTTTCCATTTTCGATTTTCATCCCATATTTTGGTGTAGCTTTAGTTGATAATACTTTTTCTCTAAGGAAAGGAGAGAATTTGGCTAGGCAGACCTCCTCCAAGAATTCAATGACAATGAATCTGAAGATGTCTTCTGCCTCACCGTCTGAATCTGATTCTGATTTTTTTTTTTTTTTATAAGACTTCTACCAAAGATGCAGTTTGTATTTTCTTGGTACCATTGTTGTTTTAGTTTCCTGAGTTACATTTCAAGCATCTTATAAGGAGCTGGTCAAACCTTATAGTTATCACTGTGAGATGTTTGTTTCTTCAGATTTTTTGTGAGATAGTCAAAAGCTGTTGATATCCTCCCCAACTTTATTGGAGTGTTCAGTCACTGATAATCCTAGATAGGAGTTTTCTGTTCTGAAAACAAAAACAAAAACAGAACTTTATTGCAATTAAAATAGACCTTTTCTTCTGTATTTATGAGATGTGAAACATTGATCATTTTAAGTTGAAAACGTAAAACAAACTCAAAAAAATATACAGCAAGCTCAGGACATACTTGTTTCGTAGAAAACATGAAATTATAATCATGTTTCTTTTCTAGACCTATTTGCGTTTCTTCTCTCACAGCCTTGTTTATAATCACAAAAGTATAACTTTTCTGAATGATCATTATAGAAAAGTTATACTATAGTAGTTGGCACTATTTACAGATAAAACCTTTTCAAAGAAATCATTAGTCATGGATCCTTTCATGTCCCTGAACACTGTCAGCCTGACCTTTTTTAATGATTGTTATGCCAGAAATTTTTTCTTCATTGAAGTGTTAGTGTGTTTCCACTCTGTGAACTGTCTTTTTGACTCAACCTCATAGTGGTAAACTCATATTTTGTCCTTTTGTGAAGAGTTTTTGACTAAAATATGCTACTCTGAACACATTACACATTCTTCTGTAAATTTTACATGGTTTGCTCCTCTTAGTAACCAAAACTTTGATGACAATCCACAGTTCAAGTCTGGAGCACTGTTTGATTTGCCGCCATTTTTAAATAACCTCCAAATAAATATTTTTGTGAGATTAGAATAATTTTTGCTATAAAATAATTCTAAACAATGAAGAGTTTACATTTATGAAAAAAAATTCTGAAAAAAAATTAACTTCAAAAAAACTTTTCTTCATTTATTGAATGAATCTCAACAATACAATATTGCTTATAAGTAAGTATAATATTTTATGAAATCTTAATTTTCTTTTAAATCAATGATTCCAAAGTTTTATTATTTTTAGTGGAACATTATATGATTTAAACAAATATTAGGTATTATTCATTACCAAACTCTGTGTATGCATGTGTGTATGTGTGGCTCCATCTCTTGATGTTGAGTGTTGTAATGGGGATAAAAACAAATTGTCTTTGAAATGTAAATCTTTCTTCTCTCATATATATATCCTACCATTTTTCACAAACAAATGTAAGCTCTTCTCCAAGGTCTGTAAGATAGAGTAAATAATGGGCCTTAACTTGCCATACTAGACAATGATACAGGGGGAGTTGAATTCAAAGTTATTTTTCTCTTACCAAGGCTAGACAACCCAATCTTACACACTGAGTATTCATATCTGGGGAAGGAAGAAATTGATATAGGCCTAATGCAAAGGACATTACTGTTGTAACCTCATAAAGTTGACACATTTCTGGTTATTAGTATACAAATACTTAACAAGCACACACACACACACACACACCAACAGGTACCAAATTTAAAAATAAAATTCAGTTGTTATCCTGTTATCAGGGCCAGTCAACTTGTTTTATTCTTGCTTTAAAAACTCACAGTTACCTTTTATAAAGCTGGTTTATAAAGTCTTAATCATAAAATTGGTGACAAAGATGAGATTAAATACGACAAAAGAAGAAAAGAAGAAAAAAGAAAGAAAAATAAGCAATTTGTAAAAAAAAAATTGGGAAAAGAAGACCTAGAAAGATAAGTGATTTTTTTTCCTTTTGTATATCATCATCATCATCATCATGTTGCGCCGCCAGTGCGGATATCCTTGACCCTCTCTCGCCATTTCTCCCTATCATTCATCGCCTCCGGCAGGTCTTCAAGGTTACATCCTGTGTCCTCACATAGTTGCTGTATGTATGTTCATGCTGGTCGTCCCACTCTTGCACATCCATATGTGGGGGTCCACAGGAGTACATCGCTTATGAGCTCGTCCTTGCTTCTCCAGCTTCTCCAGCAGTGTCCTGCATGTCTGGTTCGTCGAACTTGTATAGTTTTCGTGATGGGGGGCAAGTGTCCGTATAGTTGGAGTCTCGTGGGGTGCTGTCGCCAGGACTTGTTTAATACTGCTCTCAACATTCTTGTGTAGTTTCCGTCCAGCCTCCTCTCCAGCCGCTTCGTAAGCGTCCATGTGGTGCATCCATATAGCAGTATCGACACAACCGCTGCCTGGAAGAAACTGCGTTTCATTTTATCAGTTAGGTCCGACTTCCATATGATCGAGAGCCTATCGATAGCTGTCCATGCTTTCGTCAGTCGTGTGTCGATGTCTTTTTCGGTTGATGAGATGTTACTTCCTAGGTAGGTGAATTTGTCGACTAGTTTCAGAGAGGCTCCGTCTAGTGTGGCAATGTTGCCCGTTTGATTGTAACACATATATTCAGTTTTGGTTGCATTGACATGGAGGCCTATGCCAGCTGCGGCTCGTTCCAGACTATGCAGTAGTGTCTCTGCTTGATTAGGCATATTCGCTAGTATCGCCAAGTATTGCCTTATTTCTGTAATCACTATTGTCTATATTCAAATACCTATCAGAGCTGTTTGATAACTATTGCTCTGTGTTTGCAAAAGGTCTGCACATTTTAACCGAAAAAAAACCCAACCAAATAGCTAACAGGTATCACCTTTGTGACGGCAAATCGACTAAAATCCCAAAACGGGACTTTATTTTCGCACGTGTGAAGACGGGGCAGGTTGGCACTTGATCCCCTACAGAATAAGTCCTGTTCAGAGTTTTTCTCTCAGGCATATAAGAACTGGCATATTACGTGAGGGAATAATTTAGGGCCAGACTGACCACCGCTGGCAAAGGGGTTCCAAATTTCACACTATCACACACCCACCAGGCCGCTAAACTTCTTTCCCTTAGATAACAGAAGAATACGGGCCTATAGGTCTTAGTCGTAATAATATTAATATTGTAGTAGTCAGCAACTCCGGTTTCCCGAGTGATACTTTAGGAATTAATAGGACAATTCTAAGCAAGATAACATAAGGCGAATAGAAGCTGCAAAGAAAGCATGAAGTAACAACATAGACCACATGGTAAAATGAAAATACATAAATTCCTTTACTACTTATATATACACGTTCAGAGTGTCAAAAACATATAATTGGACAGTCCACGAGTATAAACGTCTTTTCTGACTTTTGTCCTTCTTCAAATTGAGAGAGAGAGTAATAAACGAAATTTGGGTATAAAGGAAAAATGTCCCCAAAGTTACTTATCTTATTTTCGACGGGGTTCCACTGGAGAATTTTCTTCTTTCACGGGCTACTAGACTTTGTTCTGTTTTTAATACTGGCTTGAAGGATTTGGAGTCCTTCGTGTCTCAGCTAATCTTTTGTCTTCAGCCCGGAGTAAAGTGGCTATGGTTCGTCTGCCCGCTATGAACCCTGCTCAAAAACTGACTTTCTTCCTATTTACTTCCGCTGAGGGGAAGGGAGCCCCACTTCCGTTTTGGGGTCCCAGCCAATCATTTGGCTTCTCTCTCTTTCCCCTTCCGATGTCCGGTGACCTGAGGTCACTAAGTACCAACATCTGTTTATCCCCTCTGTGACCCACATTCTCTCTTAACGGTCACTTTTTGACTGCTAGATAGTGCTGATTCACCACGGGAGAATAGTATCAGTCTTACCTCTTCGTCTCCGTGAGCTATCACGTGACACCTTACACTTACAACCTTTGAGACAGGACCAATGTAGATCAAAGATGGAGAATGTGGTAAGAAGAATTCGAAGATGAACTTAATTTATAAAGAGTCACAGATGATAATGATAATGACAAAATAATTTGTTTAAAAAAATACTGTGGAAGAGGGATAAGGCTGATAGTCAAATATTTACAAAAGTTCTAGTTGTAAATCCTGCTATAATAACACATGAAATTAATAAGATATGACTACAAATTCTAGAAGCCTTATATAAAAAAACCCTTGAATCAATAGAATTAATTTTGATGATAGGATAATGTTTTGAAATGTTTCTATTCATTTATCTATTTTATATTCTTTCTTTCTAGATAATTTTCTATTTCTGTTGATAGTGTTTTGTTTCAAAATTTGTTCAATGTCATCAGCATCTTAGTTTTATCCAACTTTATGTTATGTTATAAAAAATAAAACAAATCTTTAAAAACTCTTTAGGAAAACTCTTCTTACACATGCAAGCAACCCCTGATGAGGGCCTATGAAAGGTCCAAAAGCACTTGGGACTATAATGGTAAATTCATCCACCATTTCCAACCTGAAACCAAGACATTTATCAAGAAACTTGAAAGGATCTTAATAAAATTATATAGACAAAATGTATCTTTATTATTTAATTAAACATGCTTAAATGAAAGACTGCTGCCCAACCACACACACACACACACACGTATATATATATATATATATATATATATATATATACAGTATCCTGCCCAGGACACCCATTTTAAAGGGGTCCATCTAGAATAGACCAACTACTTCCTTGATAGATGGATAGGACCCCTTCAAAATGGGTGTCCTGGGCAGGATACTAAACTGTATCCTGTAGTGAATCTCCACTTCTTGAGTTTTGGAGAGAATGAAGTTACTATTTTGCCATTAATTCCATGTCCACATTGACTCAGGGTTCTGTCTATGGGTCAAATAAATTCGTTTGAGATAATGAAATATTTATCTATTTAAAATTATTGTGAGGTTACATTTTTGCAGCATAAATAACTGGGGACTAATTGTTAAACTGACTGCAGGATAAAATGACCCAACAGGATTTGACATGCTGTCAAACCGACATACCTATCTTATTTCTTGTTCTTTTATTTCTTTTCTCTCTCTCTCTCTCTCTCTCTCTCTCTCTCTCTCTCTTCCTTTGCTTTCATGTTTCTTGTTTCCTTTCTTTTTCTTGCTTTTTTCTTTCTTTTCTTTTTTTCCTTTCCTTTCTTTCTTTCTTTTTGCACTTTTCTTTCTCTTTGTTTTATTTCAATTTCTTTTTCTTTCTTTCATTTCTTTCATTACTATTCTTTTTTCCCTTTACTTCTCTTTCTTTTCACTTTTTCTTTAACTTTCCCCCTTTTCCTTTCTTTTCTTCTCTTCCTTTTATCCTTTATTCATGTTATTCTTTTTATTCATTTTGATTTCTTGCCATTTACCTTGTCTTTTTCTAATTTACTTTTTTCTGTTTTACTCTCACAATTCTTCCCTTCCCTTACACACTATCCTCTCATTAGGAAAAGTAGTAATGTCTTCTCTAAGAGATCTTATTTCATTTTTTCTAGCACTTAAACCCTGGTTCTTAACCTTTGGCTCTTCAACACAAACGTACAATTCTAAATATGGCCAACCATCTGGAAACAAGACAGCTTAAATAATCATTCTCTACCTCCTCACTTACCTTGCAAACACACACACACACACACATACACATGCGCACGCTCTTGCAGAGTCCCAGAATGTTAATTAAATCTCCTAATACATTGTTCATGCTACATTAAGATCACTTTAATGTTTCTATTAAAAGCTGAAATCAGGTACTGTTGATGTTCATTGCTCAATTCAAAAAACTTTTTTTCTTCTTCTATTCGGGGAAGAGAGGTATAAATAAAAAAAATACATGCCAGTAATAGACAATCATGAATTTAGAACTTTCTTTAAGGAGAAAAATATTTTTGTATCAAATCAAAGTGAAAGCAAGAGAAATGAGTTACTGATAAAGAATTGAACCTATAAGAGAAATAGAACATTTATAAATGTACATAAGTAAAGTTGGTGACCTTAGTCGAGGGCGACCCGAAAGCTCCCTTTTCAATAGCTACTACACCGAGGTGTAGGGGAGAGCAGAACTCTATTCCCTGGATTGCTCCACTTTACCCTCGATCCTTACCTAATAAAGCTGTTAAGCAAGGTGGCATCAAGTATCATTTTTTGAGTCTTTGGTATAATTCGACCTGGGTTTGAACCCCAGTCTACTGGACCATTAGCAACCACTCTACTCATTAGGCCAACGACCTGAACCATCCCTAACTCTTAGGAAATCTAATTTATCATCATATAATAAGATATATGAGCTTAGATTGGTTTAGTATTAGACACCTGGTAAATAACATGCACTTATGCATGCACAATATATAAGTGTAAACCAATGGAAGCCATGAGAAGCAGTGGCTGTGCCGTAAAGTGGATGAATCCAATGTTGGGTGAACAGTGAGCTTCACCAAATAGTGAGCGGAAGAACCTCATAGGTTAATGGCCAAAATCAAATAGTAAAGTCAGAAAACTATTGCAACTCATCTATACGAGTGTCATCAATAGATGAGGACAAAATGACCAACGAAAGATTACCATCTGCACAAGAATCATCTCTTGCTAAAATCCCACCAATGCCAGTGGTGAAGCAGACATCATCACTTTCTACTAGCTATCATCTTTTATCCGACACATTCCCAAGTACAACGTTCTAATCAACGGTGGAGACTTGAAATAACGAAAGTAACAAATTCAACTGACACAACTAGTCAAACAGAAATGGAGAATATCTTCACTCGAAAGCAGACTAGTAAATCTAAATACCAAAATTCCGAAAAAGGAAGGGTTTACACCTCCTCAAATAACACTAAAGTACAGTTAGATTATATATTCATAAACAAGAACTGGATAAATAGTGCCCTGAACTGTAAAGTGTACTCATCTTTTGAAGGAGTTCCTTCCAATCACATAACCATCATAGTAAAGATTCGTCTGTTTACACAGAAATAAGAAAGAAACAGTTAGAGCTTCACACTATGACTGGTCCTCATTCACCAATAAGAGATATTAGAAATTATTATATAGTAACTGTAAGCAACAACTTTGATAGTCTTCAGGAGATATCTGAAAGACATAAATCGAATGATGAATATGAAAAGTTTGTTAACGCCTGTATAGAAGTAGCAGACGAGTGCATTTCATCTTAACCAAGTATCAAATTTAGAGTTCCACGAGAGGCAATAACAATTAGAGAAAGACGAGATTACTTGAAATAACATCCTTTCTTTATAAAAGAAACCCAGCAAATGCCAATGCATAGAAACTTTACTGGAATACATTTAAGACCAAATCAATAACATCAGAAATTCAGTAGAAGAGAGACAATCATAATTAGCATGGCTGAGAGTAAATAAAGTAGAAGGAAGAGCACCTCGAGAGCAAAAGTAAAAACTGTTAACCAAGAAGAAAGAATACAGAAATGAAAAAACATTTCAAGTATCTGCTTGGAAACTCCTCTCAAATCACTGATAAACCTATCACAAAAATCATTAATTGCTAACAAAACATCAAACTAGAGCAGTTTATGAAAGAACTTGATGCAGTACCGAAAAAATTTAAAGCAGAAAACCTCAACGAAATACCTCCAGAAGTATGGAAGACAGGAAAATTTGATGATATACTTCTTCCATTAGTTAACGCTGTCAATAAACAAAATATTATAGAGAAATGGCTGCATCCTCCCCTTCCTCAAGAAAGGTGACATCGGAATCAGTAAGAACTACGGAGGCATAACTGTTACTGCTATAACTGCTAAGGTTTATAATGCCCTGCTTCTCAACCGTATCCAATCTGAAATCGAGAAGATTCTTTAGAATCTTTAGAAAAATCAGAACGGTTTTTGGAGAAATCGATCCACAACCTCTCAGATTCTGACAATCTCTCGAATCATCAAAGGAGCACATGCCAAAAATCTCACTATTGATAGAAAATTTCTCCAAGGCACTTGATTCTATACACAGAGTAAGGATGGAACAAATACGACTTGCGTATGGTCTCCCCGAAGAAACCGTTACAGGTATAGCGATGCTTTATAAAAACGGGAAAACAATCTTTCGCTTATCTGATGGAGATGCTGACTTCTTCGACATTGTTGCTTTAGTTTTGCTAGGAGATAATTTAGCACTATATTTGTTTATGCTCTGCCTAGATAACGTATTTCGAAAGTCGATAGATCTAATAAAAGAAAATGGATTTACTTTTTTAAAAAGTAAGAAGCAAACGAAATTTTGCAGAAACCCTGATAGACGCAGACAGTGCAGATAATCTAGTGCTTCTTACTAATACACCTGCTCAAACTGAATTTTTTGCTGCATAGCCTGGAGAAAGCAGCAGAAGGCATTAGCTTCTACATAAACTCAAATATGTGCTTTAAGCGAGAAGGAACCAACTCAACTTCAAGTACCAGGCCTCTAAAATTAGTTTACATTTTTTCAAGTTGTGGCAGTGACTTTACTACTGTATGGATGCACCACATAGAGAAAAGGCTAGATGGGAATTACACAAGAATGTTGCATGCTTTTTTAACAAATCTTTGAAACAGTAGCTGTGCGGCCAGTCCCCCACCTCAAATTCCATCCAAGACGAACAAGACATGCAGGACACTGCGGGAGAAGTAAGAACGAACTCATAAGCGACGTTCTTTCGTGATCAGTGATATTGAAAACAGGAAGTAAGATTTTATTTGTTTAACATTTAATATTTATCTTATATCTATCTATCTATTCATATCAAAATAAAATCTTTCCACTATTCACGTTTCATGACTGTCTAGTAAGAAGCAAAATGAATGGAATGAGAATTATAAATATTACCTGCATCTTTTTTTTTTTGAAAATGACAGTCTGAATACATCATAGAAAAGCACACTTATTTGTTTATCAGTTTGGGCACACAAAGCAATATGAGTCCCTGTTTTCAATATCACTGATCAACTCTCGGCAAAATTTTAGGATAGAAAATAAATATTTCCTTTTTTTTCTTTCAGAAATTTATTTCAATCAAAAAAGTTTTCTTCCAGAAATTTAGTATTCAGAATCACAAAACATGGCTAAATGCCTCGTTATTTTGATGACAATAAATTTTGCTCTTTTTGTAAAGTATCCCTTATAATTATTCTTAAAGACAAGTAGTTGGAAGTAATGCTCATGTTTTAAGGATTGTACTTTTAAGAATTAATGTGTGTGTGTGTGTGTGTGTGTGTGTGTGTGTGTGTGTGTGTGTGGATTGAAAATAGATGGTGTCAGATGTTTCATTAGGAGACTTATTGATGTTCCTGTGGGGACTTTGGTAGATTAACAGTTATTAACAAACAGTGAGTTGACTGTATTTGAATTCTGGTTAGAGTTATATATGTTTACTACTAAATATCTTTGTGTTAAATCAGTGTGTGTGTGTGTGTGTGTGAGAGAGAGAGAGAGAGAGAGAGAGAGAGAGAGAGAGAGAGATGAGTTACCAATAAAAAATTAAACTTATGCAAAAATAATATCTATATCTATATATTACATTCATGCTTTAGAGAAAGCCAGTGGAACAAGATCATAGACACCCATTGCCACACATGCACACACAGAACATTGATAGGGCTCGAATGTTTTGGACCCGATATCGTATTATTAAATTTCTCTCATATAATATTGTAATACATAGAAAACAATTATTCAGTCAAAATTTTGCTCCAAAATTGAAAAAACCTTTCAGTCAGAAATCTATTTGTCTGAACCATATTAGAAGGATTTCAATTGTTTTAGGGCTGATTTTTTTCTTTGTGTGATATTTTGTGAACACTGATATCAAAATTTATCTAAATCAACATTTTAAGGCCTGAAAATAAAAGAAAGCTAAAAAAGTTAGTGAGTAGAAATAGCTAACGGCACAACCTCAAAACAGCCAATCAGATTCAAGCAGATCTTAACTGCCGAATTTACAATTTTCAGCTCGTTGAATGTAACCAAAGCCAATGAAAAATAACTTGTTCGGAGATCATTTTTATTGCTTTCAAATAGATATGGCTGAGAGGACAGTTCTTCGAGCTGAGCCCAAAAAGCCCTAAAGCAAACATCTAACATTTTTTCTGTAACAAAAGATATGAATATGCAGCTGTCGAAAAATAAGAACACAGCTTCTGTGATTTTATTTTTGGTTACAGAGATTCAATTCAGTAGAGTTTGGTAATAAATGATACCTACTAATATCTGTTTTGATAATTTGATGTTCCACAAGAAATAATAAGATCCTGATAGCTTTGGTTTAAAAGAATATTATCATTATAAAACTTGGTGAAGGTGTAATTATTTATTGGTGATTATATATATATATATATATATATGTGTGTGTGTGTGTGTGTGTGTGTGTGTCTACCCTAAAGGCTTAAGGCGCCTTTATCATGAGTATATGACAAAATCAAAAACAAAAAAAATGAATGAATAATCCAAGACAACAAAACAAAAAACGTGTATCAGGTCCTGAAAAATCATGCATGATTCAGACTCAAAACTAAAAATGGTTTTTATTTGGCCGTAAATTCACTAATAAGACACAAAACATTTTTCTATTTAATAGCTGGGCATTCAAACTTCATTAAATATTCTTTAAACAAACTAGTTTAAATTAAATCAATGGTATGATTTTTCAATCTGCCATACAGAAGAAAATATAGAATAACCCAATGTCGGGAAAAAATTATGGAATGGCCTTGTAATTTGCATTCTTAAAACAAATGTCAGCAGAAGTCCAGATATACAGTTCAGTGTACAGTTAAAAGTCAGTTTTTGCAGAAATGTTCTGCTATTTGATAAAAAAATATTCTATGCCTTATGTGCAATTAGTTGATTTACTGCTAAATAAAAACCTAGGTGAACATTCTTTAAGTGTACTAAGTTTATATTTTTGGCCAGGCGTAATTTTAGCAAAATTACGAAGTTTATTTTGATGACAGTATTTCAGCTGTTGCTGCTATAGCGTTTCGGGAAATTGTTAATTTCTCTAACACTATATTTTTTAGGCAACACAAATGAATAACGAAACTTCTTTTTAACAACACAAGAAAGTTTTTTATTTGCAGCATGGAATATTTGGTTTGCTTTTGGTGCTGCAAGACTCGTGTTGAGTAGATTGTGAGTAAGGAGAAAGTTGAGAAGGTTAAGAAGGCAGCGTGTGTCGTCGGACGTGTGAGGGATTGTGTTTTGGAGTCACCATGGTTTTTGTCCGTCTGGGGGAGAAGCGTGCGTTGGTCTCCATTAAAGTGGCCCAGAGGTGAAGCTAGTGTGTCGATAGCGGGATTACGCACAGATCGACATAGCCAATTTTGGGGTGACATAAAGTTGTGTCTGTGCGAGGCATGTTGAATGCATCTAATTTATATTCAACTGGGATTCCTCGTAAGTAATCCATAAATTAGATGGTGTCCCTTGTGTATCCATGTTGCTGCTGCTAGTATTTTAAAGCCGCAGTGAGATGTCTGCACTGGGCGGCATTGTACAGCCAAAGCATCGCTATTGAAGAACGGCCAGTGGGACGTCTGCACCGGTCGGCGTTCCCCAGCCAAAGAGCGTGGGTTTGGCAGCTTACCCGATTTGTTGACCGGAAATGAAAGGTCCGGGGTGAATAGGATAAGTCATTCTGATTGGGTGAAATTAAGTGTCGAATTAAATTTGCGTGCCAAACCAAAATACGAAATTTTCCTCTTCTCTACACTGCTGTTTATAATGTAGGCAACATCACATACGTATAATAGGAAATCTGTTGATTTTATTCAGATAATGTTTTTGTTGTTTTGACACCAGTTTACGAGGAAAAATCATAGGTTCATCAAGATACTCTCATGGAATGTGACCAAATGATGTTTATTTTTAGCATAGTCCCCATTGCTGTCCAAATACTTCTTCCATTGGTGTTGCATTTTTTGGACCCCATTGCAAAAAGAATTATTCAATAGCAGTTTATGAACTTTTCAACCTATGAGCTTTTCAGTTCTTCCTCGTATGACATTTACATTGATTATTGTAACATTCTATAATGATTTAAAGATTTTACAATGACGTTTCTTTAAGAACCTTTTTTTACTGGTAAACAGTTTACCCAATGGGTTTTCTCTTACCTTAGAGCTTAACAAGCAAATAAAGAGATCTAAACAAGTAATTAATGTGAAGTCTATCTTACTATTCAGTCATCTCCCAGAAGAACCTTAAAGACAAGTGTATTTATTTATTTACTTAGTTATGAAGCTGGCAAGCATGTTTATTTTGGTGATGGCACCACTCGGGATTTGATCTGCACCATAAGGAGATTTTAACAAGTTTTTCTGATGCTTGGAAGAGATCAGGCAGGGGTGGGGGATAATTATTTTGAAGTCTCTTCAATACGTTGTTGACATTTTGTGGAAGGAAATCTTTGAATAAACACGTGACCTCAGGTCTTTGAGTCTATTGTATGGAATTCTTTTTTAATGAGATCAGAGATTTCAAAATGATATTCTTATTTCTTTATTTTTGTGTAGAGATTTTACAATTGCCTTCACATATTCGCAAAATACATTGCCAATACACCGACGGATACCCGAAGCCACGGAAAGTAACAAATTATCTTTTGTTCACAGGGAATATTTTTTTCAAGAATCCTAGTAGATGCCTGAACAGTAGATTGTAATGAACACACACACACACACACACACACATATATATATATATATGTATATTCATGTAGCGTGAAACTCAGTGTCATGGGATGTATTTGTTACAGTGATCATTTTAATACTTTAGATTTAAAATAGGGCTCTACTTGATAAGAACATTGAGCACTTAAGGTGTATAAAAATATTTTGAGTAATCACTTGCCCAAAACATTTATATTATCAATAATTATATTTATGCTATTATTAATATATATATATATATATATATATATATATATATATATGGTGGGGGGAATAGAAAAATGAAAAATTAAATTAAATTAAAAATAATTATTAAAAATATGTAGAAACTCCCAGAATCCCTTGACAGGAAGAGGGGCAATGCTTGCGCAAAGAAAAGGAACCGTCCCGACAAAAGAAAGAATCTTGTTCTCTTTCAGCAGTGACCAGCGGAGTGACAACACATACATCTTTCTTGGTAGGGGTGGAAGGCGCCATGCATCTGTCTCTAGACGACGCGTTGGCTAATCTTTCCACTTGTAGCAGCCGCCTTTTTTACTAATGACCTACGACTAAAAACACCGAATAATGAACTTGTCAGGATCACAATTAAGACGCCATACAACGGACTTAATAACAACAACTGAAAACACTGGATTTAGACATATCAAGCAAAAGCGTCTAACACGTTGTTAACGCTTTAAATACCAAATTTGGACATATATACCCAAGGATAACTAGCAAATTTTAACACCTTGACTGGGAGATTCAACTATTTCCTTTGTATTCAGGAAGAATTTCATCACCCACTGAATGGTTCTTGAACCCAGAAATAAAGGCAAAATATAAAAGATATCTTCGTCTCCTATCTTTTACTATCTTCTTCTTTCGTATAATTCCTTTACAGACTTCATATCCAAGAAGTTGAACCAGCAAGATAACGTGGGGTAAGAATAGAATAACCCAGAATGGAGTCAGGTAGCAAACAATATCATAAAATACCTTTGAAGCCCCATATATATATATATATATAAAGTAAAGTAAAGTTGGTGACCGTAGTCGAGGGTAATCCGAAGGCTCCCTTTTCAATAGCTATTATTACACCGAAGTGTAGGGGAAGGTGCTACTCCTTTCCCTGGATTGCTCCACTTTACCCTTGATCCTTACCTTATAATGCTGAGTGTTAAACAAGGCGGCATCAAGTACCATTTTTAAGTCTTTGGTATGACTCAACCTGGGATTGGACCCCGGTCTCCCGGACCACTGGCGAACACTCTACCCACTAGGTCAATGTACACCCATGAATAAATGCTAGCCTAATAAGTTTTTTAATCAAAAGTTAATTTTCTTCAAAACCAAAGAAACTAAGATTTGATTACTTCTTTAGATCATTAAACATTCAAAATGGGTATCATTGAATATTATTTGTTATTAAAATCTACAACCAAAACAGTAAGCAAAAATTAATCCATTAATACATATGAGGTGAACTTTTTTGTACGGCTACATATTCATATTTTTTGGATAGAGAGTTTTAATGTTGTAGAATGTAGTTATAAATGATATCTAATAATATCTATTTCGTGATGTTCTCCAGAATGAATAAAATCCTGATAATTCTATTTTAGAAGATAAACTTTTTATATAAAATGTTATTTGTTATATTGTACATATGATGAAGTCTAACCTATAAATACGTCGGATAAACGTTAACAATAATAACTTATATAATAGAATATTTTATGACATTCTGCAATAAAAATTATGTAGCGGATAGAAGATTGATTCTTACCACAGATCTCACAATTTTAGTTGGGGAGACTTTAGAACATCATCTTGGCATATTTGAATTGGTTGGTTGGTTGGTTGGTTGGTGAGTTTTATGGCCTATCAACCTTTGTAGGTTATTTAACGCCAAATCCAATTTTAAACAAATAATCAGTTCTATTTAAAACAATTCAGTTTAGCATTAGTACACAGTTTAATTGTCAAAAATATTTCTATTTCAAGCTATTCAGTTTATTCAAACAGTTCTAATTCAGCTTATTCAGTTTAGTATAAGTACAGATTTTGTTTACATACAGTTAAATGTCAAAACAGTTCTATATTAAACTATTCAGTTGAGTGTAAGTACAGTCTCAATGTCAAAAACAGTTCAATTTCAAACAATTCAGTTTAGCTTAAGCACACAGTTTATATCTAAGTACAGTTTAATTGTCCAAAACATTTCTATTTCAAGCCATTCAATTTAGTCAAACAGTTCTAATTTAAACAATGTAGTTAGTTTTATTTAACCCATAGATTGGCCCCCATCGGGTGCTACCATTCCGGGCGAGAGAGGACCTGGGAGCAATGGTTATGAAGGGGTGCTCTGCATTCCCCATAACTCCAGTATCACTGGCATATTTGAATTGCAAACATCACTATTAAGTAAGTATACTAAGTATAATAATTAGTAGCAATCTTATAAAGTAAAACTTCTAATTTCTTTATTTTTGGGTGTAATTGCGAATCACGGAAGTACCAGAAAGTGAAACTGTAGATAACAAGGAGTCGCTGTTTTTCTATTTAGATTTAAAAAAAAAAAAGATATATTTTCATATTCAGCCTGCGTTTTAATTAACCATTAATTCACACTGGAATGGCTGAAGTGTCAAAAGTGACATCTTCATATTTTGCGCTTGAATTAGAGGAATTAAATAACAAAAACCCATCGTCAAGTTTATTTTTCGTCGTTGTTGTTTATATTTCTTTTTAATTTCTTTTGCTTTTAATTCAAATTTTCTGGTTTCTTTTCTAATTTAGTCTTATTGAATTACTGGCATAGTATCCGTAAAACGATTATATATATATATATATAGAGAGAGAGAGGGGGGAGGCATAGCTGTAAATTTAATCGTTTGAATAAAAACATTGAATAAATAATTAAAAAGAGCTCGGATCATGGCAAGCACATTAGTATAAAAACGGCTATATTATTACTGCACTGTCCTTTTAGTTTCTCTTACTAACAGTGCCATGTTTTTTGTTTGTGTATATATATATATATATCAAATGTAAAGATTAATATATATATATATATATATAAGCATTAAAATCAATTGAGGTATTGAAGGTAGCATATTTTTCACATTGTATTTTCAAGGTAATTATTTTGGGCGCAATTTATTCTGGTCGAATTACCAAAATCAATATTATCGAATAAACATCTTAAATTTAAACACTAAGATTTAATGTCATATTTTCCGAAAAATCTTAACGTAGTACTTTTTATGGATACTATACAGGGAATAAGAAAAATTGTTACTTTAAGGGCGCAAGGGAGAAAGGAAGGAAAGATACGACAATATCTTTTAAATTCCAGCCTTATTTTTGGGTCTCGTGTGGCTACTTTGTAACGAGGAAATGTCTTACTGGACTCTTAGGAAACAGTTGCATCTCCCAAACGAGGCGTTGAAATGTATTAGTCATTTTCAGTGGGTGATAAGTCCAAAGTCGGTGGTTATGTCCAATTGATGCTTTTAGTAATATTTTTTGGCGGTGTCGGCTTGCTATAGGAGGATAATTTCTGGTGAATTGTTAGTTTGAAGGTCTGTCCTGTTGTGTAGTAGATATGTTCAGCAAAGGCTGCTACTCGTGGAAGAGTTAGCTAGTGTGCCGCTAAGCAGATATGTGATTTTCCCCACCAGCAGCAGGAGAGAAGTTGTTCTTACCGATTCAAGTTCTCTCTGCTGAATGAGAAAGAGTTTTTCTTTGGTACCGGTATAGAAATTTTTAGGCATGCACAATCCCTACTTCCTGTCAGAGGTTTCTAGGAACTGCTACACTTGAATTTACTTTACATTCTTTCTTCTTTTTCTTGCCCACATAACTACATGCCTAATACCCATAAAAATTGCGGGATTATTTTCGTATGGATCGACTCTTCTGCCAAGGAGTGTGGAGGAAGAGGATTTACAGTTAAATTTTGGCTATTAGTTCCACAATAATACTACACAAATTTGCACAAGCAACGTAGACATGAGAAATTTGACAAAAACAAGAACCTTAAAGAAAAACAACTTCCTATTTTCTATCAACTTGACAATGACAATGATTATACAAGGGGTGTTCATGTGCGTGTGTAAAACACGAATATTATCAGTTAAATTGGGCGTGGGTATATGTGTGTATACGTCCGAACTAAAAAGAGAAGATAGGATTGTACTTACATACATGCGTATGTGTATGTATATGCATGTATCCTCGTATGTATGAGTTTTTCGACCAACTCTCCTCACCGTTGAGTATATTAGCGGGTCATCTGGCGTCAATATATCGTGCTATGATGTGCTTGTCTGCTGATCTGTCGGTCTCTTTCTTTGAACTAAAAAGATTTCACTATTTAAACATTTGGGTAAAATAGAAGTGGATCAAAGTAAAATAATTTAAGTTTATTACAGGTCAAATAAAGTTCAAATTCGCAGACGTCGACGAAAACGCAACCCGTGACCTGTCTTAACCTATCAGATTCACAGAAATTATTTATTTTGGAACCTAAATATTTTTGTTTCTGTGACAAACCTTTCTACAAGTTAGTTTTTGATCCGCTGTTTCTAGTATATTCCATTCTATGTGTCTTTCGCTGATTGGTTTAAAAATATAAGAGTATAAATTCTATGTAAGTGAGATTTTGATCTTTTTTTCTTGAATATTCCTATCTACGTGTTCTTAGTTGATTTATCTAAAACTAAAGAAATATGTATCCTATAAATATCCGATACAATCGAGAGGACGGCAAAATGGCTATGGATAAAACGCAGTAGCTATTGGGAGATGCAAAACTAAAGTCAGTTTTCCATTCAGTTGGTTGAATTTGGAAAGTGTGAAGGTGAGAGGAAGATAAGATCAAAGTCTGGACTGTAGTTCGGAAAGATTGTCAAGCCTTGATTTATAAATTTAAACAAATATGTGTATATTTGTATTATAAATGTTTTTAATTCTAAAAGGGATCGTGTGTTGTTAGTATTTTAAAAAAAAATTGTAAATAGTTGGTATGAGATTTCTTGTAAATCCCCTTTCCCTCCTGCTGAGAAAGAAGGGAGAAAAACAAACTAAAACAGGAGACACCCCCACTGCCCGCCTCGAAAAAAAAAAAAAAAAAAAAAAGAAAGAAAAGTTAATTCTGTTTATTCAACCCTGTGTTCAAACTAAAAAGATAAGTTTTAAACATTCCCGTCAGTGTTTTTTAATAGTATCTTCTCGAATCATTTTTTGTGTTAATAATTTAGTGTTTCTGTTTCGTGTTTCGAGGTATGAAATCGAGTGTGTGTGTAAGTGATCGCGTTTGTAGAGGGGTATATATATATATATATATATGTGTGTGTGTGTGTATGTGTGTGCAAGTGGTTGGTTCGAGTGTGTGGACTGTTTGCTGCATGTAAGGCATTTATCCTTCTTAGTGGGCAAAAGAAACATGAGTTTAGTTAAGGCTGATATTTTCGCGGATTCTTGTGTTTTATGCGATGGGAGGTGGGTATGATAAGCGAAGACGTTGCTGACATTAACTGCAACTGTATTGTAATTTTTAGGATTTTTATGGTAAATTTAATACTTTTACCTGGTCTGGTTTGATGTAATGTTGTGGTTTTTGAGTATTCTTTGTCGAATCTCTGTGGACTGGAGCTGTTAAAGGTGACAACACGTATTAATTTGGCTCGGTATTGATACCGAAGAAAATGAACAGTCCTTACTTAGTCTTACTTAAAGCTTGATAAAATCTATCAATGGATTTTGAGGACAGTTGATGCTTTGGAGTTAATAAGCATTGCGAGACCATTTCCTTCTCTTTTTTTTTTGTGATCCTATCCTGAATTGTTAACGTGTCTTCGTCAGGGAAAATACTCGTAAACTCGTGCCGAGACATACTTGGTGAGATAGTGCAGGTGATTAACTTTTTGGTCGCAATGCATTCTCAAGAAGTTTAGGAAAGTTATTCTCCAGTGATGATATTCAAGTTCGGCGTCAGACGCGTTGAGTAAATTTATCCGAGCAAAGTAATTTAGCCATTATCAAAATGGTAAAAATGGGCAAAATATTGATTAGGGTATAGAACTGACACTCTTATATCTTAAAATGGCCGTTATGCCACTTGTTTCTGAAACAAAGATGGCGGACACACGGAAACAATCAGTCTCGGGAACCCATTGGCCAGGAGAACCGCGTGGTCAGTGCTCAAAACTACGTCCGCTGCTTCAATTTCGTCCCACGTTTTTGGAGCCTACTCCATGACAAGAATTTTCTATAAATACGCTCATCTTCCAACACTCTCTCTCTTTTTCACATTTCCACTTACAGGGCCAACACACTCTCTCCAGTGTGACTTCCAGAGAGGACACTATCACTCTCTCATTTTAACTAACAGCAGTCAACCGCCACAAAAAATGTATATATCACGCAACCATTCTCTTACTTGTTACACCTTTTCGGTGAGATTTTTTCAGCTTCAAAAACAACAGAAATTTCGTCAAACCACCGAAAGAAAGAAACAAAGAACATGGTAGAAGACACGTTCCTCCTAATATACACTATTAAGATTCTATAGAAAATACTTAGTCAACACACATTGGACACTTCTGTTATTTAGTTCCTTTTTGTCGTATTAGTGTTAGTTACACACACACACACACTCACTCAGGAATACTTAACAAACAGTATTAGAACACTAATGTTTAAAATATTTAACTGCATGTATTGTTGAAATATAAATTTAAATTTGTACCGCTTCGTCTTGAATGTTCTTTTTGTCCGCGCCGTTTCACATCTTTCATATTGTTTATATATCTTTACTTCATTTGCCTCCTTTGCCTTTTTCCAAATATAAACAAAACATATTCACTAAACAAATATACTACTAACAAAATGGGGGACCAAAATATCTACCAAATTACATGTCCCCCTACAAGCGTTAAAGAGTGGAAATGGGAAAAAATATGGTCACGGAAATTCTGGAGGATTTAGACAATGTGATGGGTTATATGACACACAAACTGTTAAGTAGAGTAATAATCAATTTAATTTACTCAGGCTAGGGTCTTACAAGAGGACCCAGACTGTCGTTGCCATGCAAAGGAGGAGGCTGGAACGATGACCCTAACCTTTTTCCCTTTCGATCAACCAGGCTTACTACTTTCAGAAACTTTTCTTCGAATATTATGTGATGTAAGCTTTTCCTATCACATCTAATTCTTTAATCTTAGCTGATGCTTAAAGTAACAGATCAGATCGTAATGAGAAAAAGCTAGACTGTCATAGAACCCCTTTAGTTATATCATATAGATTACCAGTCACACCATAAGAAACATTCTTTATTTCTCACCTGCCCACAGAGGATAACATTGTCCACGATATAACCAACAGCAATGTTTGGGATCAATTCAAGCCATCACATTGATGTAGTTCTAAAACGGGCGGACCTGTTTGCAGTAGTAGAAGATATGAAGGACTGAAGAAGCTTCCGAAGGGCCATCATACAAAGAAAATACGAACCCCTCTTCGGCTTATGTGGGATCTCAACTTAGATAAAGTAGCCCTAACCTTCTGTCCCCATGCTAAATCTCCTGTCAACGATCGACTCAGGAATACTAGTTTTTCAGCAAGATAGTCACTTTTCAAGTTCGGTATCATTGAGCTTCCATTACAAGACTATTGGGAACAAACCTGTCTGCAAACACTGACCAACCTCTCTTCCATAGGAGTGAAAAGACAACCATAAGGATAATGTACATTGAGCACACTTCCGCTTTGCCCTTTAAGTATAACTGCCTTCAAAAGCAGATACACATTTTTGCTTCTACCTTTGCCTGTTCTTGCAATCAGTTTCTATCTAATATAAGGTCAGGACCGAACCATATCTTGAAGATATATATGGGCCTGTCAGTGCAGTGGAAAGGCCCTCGCAGAGGAACGCACCTCTCAAAGCAACCAATTGCAGTTCTTCACTCCTATCAGAATTTATTTTCATCCCTGATAACTTTTTGTACCTTGTAAGCACCTCTTGTACCACAGTCATATTATCAGTATTTGCGGAAACCTTCTCTCTAAGCCACCACTGAAGCATGATTCTGTATAGGAATGAACTTACCTTCTTATCTCTAAGCCTCCGGAGAAGTAGCTCTAAAGTGAAGGCATAAAGAAGAGGAAACAAGGGGCAGCTCTATCAAACTGACCATTCAATCATGGAGGAAACCGTGTGCTTGTACCACTGCTGTTCTGAAAGCTGGTCTATTGATGGATTTCCGTCCGCCAAGACCGATGGTCCACTCTATCAAATACTTTGGACTGATCTGAACTGATCAGCTGGGCTTTGGTGTCATCTCTCTGTATACTCTCTAGAATCTTTTCAACCTAATGCAAATTGTTTTAGATCAATCTTCTCTTCACAGCATGATTCTACTCAGTTCAGCTCAAATTCCAAACAATAACCTGCAAGCGGTTCATGAAGACCCAGACCAAAATCTTTTACTCTATGTTTAGCAGAGTTATGAACCTATAGTATCCTAGTTCCTCCTATTTGTACCTGCCACCTTTCTTTAGCACCCTAAGTGAAATGTCCTGGGATGGCTCCCTGAGCAAACCAATGCTTGAACATATCTGTCAGATTAGGCATAAAACTGCATTACATCCTCAAATATATCTCATAGGGCATCCAGTCTTTAAGGATTTGTTGAGGTTGATCTGCTTCAATGTGTCATTAACTGTAACTACCCTGAACTTGTAATTTTTCACATCTGCCACAACCAATCGGACCACTTCATCAGAAAATGCAACATTATGATCCACTTTCAGGCTTTGTACACTCAGCAGTGAGACCTCCGACAATTAAGACAATCACTAAATGCTGAAACGAAGATATTATCCTAATTGAATACCCTCTCATCCTTTCTGCAAAAAAGTGAGTCTCCTGTTGCATGGCTATATCTACAGACATACCTGAGTTCACTTAGCACACCCCGAGCATTGCCTAGATGCCTCAGAATCCTCACATTCACACTAGCAAGATTTTGAGTCATCAAATTCTTGTCTCCTATTTAGTGTCCATGATGGTCCATAAGTGTTTGGGGCTGAGGATGCTGACAGTCTGCACTGGGAGCCACTAACTATTTTAGTCATAACCTAACTGTTACAAGTAATCCTGCTGACATCCAAAAGGTGCTTTAGTGCCCAGTAAAACTAAGGATATACAGCGAGTACCTACTACAGCCTTAACTGCTTTGGTCATGTGATATATATTCCGCAAACTAGCACGTATATATTGCCAAAACGTTCAACTCGCCTAAGTAATAAAAATAATCTTTAAAGATCTCAAATATGATTCAGTACCCATTTTTCAAAGAACATATTTTGTTTCAACTTAAAATTTTAGATTTTGACTATCAATGATTTTTTCTGTTTATTATGATATTATATGAAGAAAATTTAATAATACAATATTGGGTCCAAAAGGTTAAAACTCAGTGCATGCATGTGTGTATGTGTGGGTCTGCGATTGTTTCTGGCAACCCAGACACTGAGCAGTTAACATCAAAGATTCTAGTGGCGACTGAGACTGGTACTTAACTTGAGTCAAAGACATTTGTTTTGAAAAATACAGCAGATAAAGAAAATAGTTTTGTTTTTGTAGAATAGTCAATTATCTAGTATCAGCCATGAAAACTTGCACAGTCACAAATGATGATGAAATGTTTTTAGAAAAAATGTTGTTAGAAGCTAAAGTTCCTTTTATATTCTAAATTATACAAATAGTAAATTATGTTAAAGATATGAGCCCAAGTAACTTTGATAATCTAGAGTTATTAATATATATGAGTCTGTCTGTAAGGTATCCAAACATTTAATATCAACAAAATTTCAATTGGACAATGGTGCTTTAATCCACTTCAAAGTACTTCCTTTTGGACCTTCCACATATCTTAGTGTCCTTTTCACTTTTTAAAAGAGTCAGCAAAGTCCTCTTCCTTAATATCCTCCAGTCTGAAATTTCCTTTTTTCTTTTTTTTATCCCAGTAACTTTACTGGAAAGTGTCTACCGATACATGCTCAGTAAAGTCCCTGTAATTGGTTTCCAAGTTGCATTAAGGCTGTGTAACTCTTTCTTGATATATTTAAAATGGCAAGATAATTTCTTGACAGTAAATATATGGCATACATACACACACTGATTAAATTGAATTTATTTTAAAAAGAATGTCTCACAATATCTATATATTTGAAAACTAATTTATTTACATATCTTTACTCTTTCTAGTATGAATTTAATGACAGTGATCGTGAATGTGCACTGAAGAATCTCAAAATGTTCTGTGTGGACAGCATCCCCTGGGATACACTGACCTACATCACTGGTGAGGTAAGTGCAGACTGCATCATATTGCTATTAAACTTAACTACAATAGACTACAGAAAAACTGGAATAATCTTATTGTCATTTCAGGAATTTAAAAATATTGACAATGTTTGGAAATTAAGTTTCCCCAGGAATCATTGTACCACATAATAGATCTACTTCATCAATAATATCTGCATCAATTGCGACCAGATGAAAAAAAAAAAACACTTAAAGTGTCAAGTGTCATAAAAATGAGTTGGTTGAATTAAAGCATTACAAAAATCTAAGTAATTGCTAACATCAATATCATCATCATACTACTGTGATGTGGATGCCACCGAGAGAGGAAAAGGGAAGATAAATTCCCCTACACTCTGTGTTTGAACTAACCAGTCCCAAGACTGACAGTTAAAAGGGAGATATGAACGAAAGTCAAATTACTCGCACTCCATGATCTATAACGAATCCAGGTCAGAATGAAGGCCAAATGCAGAGAAGGGAATGTAGGTCACTGTAGTAGCATGACCGGAGGAAATAGAAGAAGAAGAATAGGCCAAATGATTGGCCTGACCCTTTTGCGCCAAAATAATACCTTTTCGTCAGACGAAATTTGGAAAAGGATCTTTAGTTTTAGGATAGAAGTTGGCATGAAAAGATGTGCTGATTTATAGCCCAAAACTCCGGGTTCCCTCGCCTGCAAAAAGAATCTTTAGTTCTGGACAGTCATTGGCAAGAAATGGACACCAAGTTAGCCAAGCTCCAGGAAAGAGTAGAACAGAATCTTTGGACAGAAGATAGCAGAAAGGTGCCTTCAGCCAGATTCTAGAAAATGCCACTCGCCCGTAAAAGAAAGGAACCTGAGAACTAGCCATCGCAAAGATAAGTACAACTTAAACTATTTTTCCTTCTACCCTTCCTAAGTATTGGAATTATACGCATTCAGAAAAGGAAAGAAAGAAACTGAAATGATTTGTTTCATCACCCATAAATTAATGAATGGGCTTAAATACTTTCCCAAGTAAAAGAAAGAAAAGATAAGAAAAGAAAGAAAGAAGAAAAAAAAGAGAAAGAAGAAAAGAACTTGAGAGAGACATTTGTATTTGACACTGCTTGCTGACTTAATACAGCCAGTAAGTTAAAAGGGAAAGGAGAAAAGAAAAAGGAACTGTGCTTTAAATCTCATAATTATTTGTTTGGTCGTCGCCTATTAAAACTTTATTATATTTTAAATGCTCCCTTGGGTTAAAATCTATTGGTTGTGTTATTTATCTATCGAGTTGCCTTCTTTTGCACATATCTTTTTCAGCTTCATATTGCTTTCATTTATTCTCACTAAATGTCTTATTCACCCTAAAACCTTATAAGGGAAATTTTGGAAATTTGACTATAATGAAATATATTTTGTTTTAACCTAGAAGTCCATGCTTTCTGTTATCCGAGGGAGTAAGAAAACGAAGGACTTGGTGGGGTATGTGAAAGGGAACTGGAAACCCCTTCACCAGTGATGGAGATGAGTCTAGCCCTAAATTAACCCCCACATTACTTGCCAGTACCATATGCCCGAAATAGGAGTCTTGACTCGGACTTATTTCATGGAGGGTCAAGTGCCAGACTGCCCCCGACATCACATGTGCATAATATAAACTCTCGTCCTGAGATAAATATTTATGCAATGTCACACTACTATGACTACTACTTGTAATTTTTCCACTGAAGGCCGAGTGATTATGTCTCCTTGACTATCTAGGATTCTTCTAAGCATTCTAGTGAACCTCAGCAGTGCTGTGGTCTAGACAGTCTCAGTTCCTCCAAGGATTTCCAGCTCTATTTGTATCTTCTTCTAGTTCTGAGGGTTCTAACTGAGATTGGTATCACTGTCATCTTCATGTTTCATAATTAATGTTAGTATTATTATTATTCAATAGGAATGGTTACTTGAAACCATATCATTGGCATGTTTGCTGGCCATGGCTTAAAATACACTGTTTCCTCTGCAAAGTAGTAAAACTCCATTCCAAAAAAACAGGCCACCTGTTGGCCATGGATGGCAACTTGTGATGCCTAAAGGTCAGATCTTTGTGTGTGAGTGGTACATGATCCAGTAACTAAGTAGTCATTTTAACACTCCACTTCTGCCCTTATTTAGGCTAGATAGGCAATTGAAGAGGCCCAATCAACTCAGTCAGCTTGTCACACCAATCCTTAGCACTTACATATAAACTACCTGACCATTCCCAATAACCACATTGGTCCATATACCATTGTGATTAAAACCTGACCCCATTTTGCATATAAGTGTTAGAAGGCAATGGTAAAAGGGCAACTGGTTTGAAAATAAAAGCTGCAACATCGCTGTATGCCTTTAATGTTTCACTCTGTTTTGGTTGAAAGCCCAAAAGAATACAAGTGCTGTGCTCATAGTCTCTCACAAATATGTGTGTACCATACTGGTAGCTCTGTCATACCAAGGTGAATGGGTTTCCCTCTTGGCATTTTCCATTGACAGTATATCAAATTTAACTCCGAAATGAAAAAGGAGCAGGAATGGGGAATATGAAAAACAAAAAACATGACTTCTAAAAAAGCAACCAAATGACTACATGTAAACTCTAGCTCAGATGAAGAAGTGGAAGAATTACCACTCTCATTCCTCAGATTTATCATTCTGCGATTAACAGAAAAAAAACAAACAATGCTAACAAGCCTGTCACATGCAGATTTTTGCTAAAAATTATCACATTCCACATAGAAAAAATAAAGACTTTTTCACATTAGTCATTAAACATTATTGAAAGGCATATTCAGAAATCAGGAACTCTCTCTCTCTGCAGCCTAGATGAAATCAAAAAGTTGCTTAAAAGCCAGGATTGCATTAATGTCAAAAGAAAGAATAAAACTGTTCTAACAAACCCTTACAGAACCTACCAAATTCTGGATTTTGCCGTCCTGGCAGACCATGGAGTAAAATTGAATGAAAGCAAAAAGAGAGATAAGTATAGGACCTTGCTTGGGAACTGAAAAAAACTCTGGAACATGAAGATAAAAGTGATACCAATTGTAATTGGTGCACTTGATACAGTCAACAAAGAATTGGTAAAGAGACTGGAAAAATTCGAAATGAGAACATGAGTTGAGATCATCGAAATTACAGCCCTGATAAGATGGGCCAGAATATTGAGAAGAGTTCTGGAGACTTTTGGAGACTTGGTGTCACTCAAACTCCAGTGAAAGGCCATCATCTGATGTTGGTTTTTGAGACTCACAAAGGAGTAAAATAGTAATAATAATAAATAATGCTTATGAATTAGATTTGAATGATATAATAGAAGTAAAAGCTATATTAGATACATATATTAGATGTCAAAAATCATATATCAAGATAACTATGAATGTTATTTTACTCCTTGGGAGTTTTTTTTACACCAGCATTAGTTGATGGTCTTTCACTGTAGTTTGAGTGACTGCAAGTCTCCAGGACTTTTCTCAATATTCTGGTCAATCTTTATAATGCTGTAGTCTGGATGGTCTTCACTTGTCCTCTGATTTCGAAGACTTTCAGTTTCTTTATGAAGCCTCTGTGGAATGTTCCAAGCACACCAATTACAATTAGTATTACCGCCCACCTCCATGTTCCATAGATATTTTTAGTTCTCTGTTAAAGTCTAGGTACTTATCTCTCTTTTTACTTTCTTTAATTTTTACTTGGTGGTCTACTGGGGCAAGAAAGTCCACTATTTGGTGGGTTCTCTTTTTTTTTAGTTGACTATCACTAGGTCTGGTTGTCTGGCTGAGAATTGGCATTCTGTTTCTATCTCTAAATTCTAGAGAAGTTCATGAGTCTCATTCTCCCGGTTGGATTCTAGGTTGTGCATATACCACTTGTTTGTATAGTCAGATTTAAATTTCTTGCACAACTCCCAGTCGATCACCATCCCCACCCAGTCGTATCTTGTCTTATGCTCCCTTTGGGCTAGTTTGCTGCATTCACTTATATGATTAATTGTTTCATCTCTATCACCACATAACCGACACTTGGCATTTTGTTGCATCTTACCTACTTTTGCTTTAACATAGCTGGTCCTTATGACATTGTTTTGTGCTGCTATCAAAAGAGATTCAGTTTCTCTCTCAAGGTTTCCCTTTCTTCCAGGTTTTATCCTGTGAGATTTTAATTGTTTTTCACTTGAAATATCCCTATAGTTGTTTTTCTTCTCATTTATGTTTTCTAGTTATTGCTGTTCTGGTGTTGTCAGTGCTGTTTCTGGTCACTGTAATTAGTCTTTCTTTGTTCTTTTTAATGTAGTCTGTGAGTCCTTGTATTGATGCATCCACCCTTTCTTCAATGCTGATTATTCCTCTTACTCCTTCTTTTCTTTACATATGCTATCTTTCAGATGTAAGGCCTTATGCATCATCATCAGCATTCTTGTCCTCTGTTCCATTTGTCTAAGTTCTTCCCTTGTTGATTTCAAGAATGGTCCCGAGTATCTTACAAGGAGGACAGCCCAGGTGTTTATCCTTTTGATGAGGTTTCTGCTATATACTTTGGTTTTGAGTAGTTTTCTCGTTCTCCTGATGTATTCCTTTTTAATTTTTTCTTTCATCTCCACTTTTTTAATGGTGTCTGCTTCCAATATTCCCAAATACTCGTACATTTCCTTTTTTGGGGGCATTCTGATTTTTCTTGATTTAGTAGTTCTATTCCTTCTGTCATTTGTTGTTTTCCACTTCTCATTATTAGCATGGCACATTTTTCTTTGCCAAATTAATTACATGCCTGTATCCTGATTGTATATTCTTCTTGTTTGTATGGCAGTTTTCAACTTTTTTCTTTTTTTGCAAACAGCTTGATGCCATCCATGTACATTAGATGATTAATTTTTCCTGCGATTTACTAAATTTGTAGCCCCTGTGCATTTTCTTAGTATGTAATTGAGTGGCACCCTTGTGATTACAAATTGTAATGACAAAGGTGCCTCTTCCTGGAAAATACCTCCCTGAATTTTCACCTCAGCTAAAGTTCTTCCAGCTGTCAGTTCCACTTTTCAGTTTTTCATGTCTTCTATAAGATTTAATACTTTGTTGGATATCTTGTACATTTTCAAACAATATATTATTCAGCTTTGTGGGACCATATCATAGGCCATTTTGTAGTCAATCCACATTTTTTAATGTTGCTTTGCTCTCCTTGAGGATGAGCTGATCAAAATACAGTAGATTACCTTTTTCTTTTGTTCCCTTGTGGCCTCCTTTCAGTTCTTCGGGAAACTGTGTATGGCTTTCTAGCAAGCCATGGATCTGTTCCGTAATCTGTTTGGTTATGATTCTACAAATCATAGGTGGACACATAATGTTGTCTGTTAGGGTATTTTTTAATAACTTTTCGGTTTCTACCTTTATTTTTTCCAGTTCTCATTCCTAATGGATGGTAATGTTCCCTTTTTTTTCGTGGTGATTTTTTTTATTAACTTTGCATTATTTCTTTCATCTTGTGTTAATATTAATATCGTAATACTGGGTTCTGTGATATTTTGGTTGATAATAATTTGTGTTTCAGCTCGTTTACAAGGTTCTTCTAGAGCATACTCACTTAGTCGGCAAGACCAAATTTCAATCATCATTTTTCTGTAACCTCTTTAGGTGTAGGGTTGCTTTTAAAATTACATTTTCGTTATCTTCTCTTGTTCATTTTTCCTTAGGTGTCTCTCAGATGTATTTTGCTTTGGTCTTTCTTTGTGTAGCTGAAATTAGAAAAACTAACATTCGCAGGAAGGCAACTCGGTCCACCATATTCTAAGGGAGCACTTGCTAATCATGACACTTGGAACTGTTGTGAGTCCCACATTTATTTGTATTTATCATTTATGATGGGTAGTATATTGTTGGCTATATTTGACCCAGGAGTTGACTACTATCTATTTTCTGATCTCATATGTTACCGACTATTCTTACAAAGAATAATAATCTTCAGAGGGCCACATAAATAGAATAAAATAAATCATTCACACTTTTAAAATTTCTAACTTTTAATTTAGTTAAGTCTACAAATTCCTTTTTTTTTTAAATTTCAATCAGGCTTTGTGGACTGATATTATTCCTTAATTTCTCGATTAGTCAACAATATTATATTTTACATTTATTCATACTATATGATATATTTTACATTTATGCTTTAATGTTTTTTACATTTTTCAGTCACAATATTTTATCTTTCCCTATTATTATTATTTTTCACTTTTGAGAGTTTTTCCCACCAGCGTTAGTTGATGGTTTCTCACTGCAGTTTGAGTGACAGCAAGTCTCCTTAAGTCTCTCAGACACTTTTCTATATTCTGACCGATCTCAATAATGCTGTTGTTTGGATGGTCTCCACTTGTCCTCTTATTTCCAAGTCCTCTAGTCCTTTTACCAAACCTTTGGTGACTGTACCAAGAGTACCAATTACAATTAGTATAACCTTCACTTTCATGTTCCACAGATTTTTCAATTTCCTAGCAGGGTCCAAGTACATATCCTTCTTTTCACTTTCTTTTAATTTTATTCTGTGCTCAGCCAAGACAGCAAAGTCCACAATTCTACAAATTTTCTTCTTTTTTTTCTTGATTATTATTAGATTTGGTGATCCGCTTGTATTTCAATATCCAAAGGAGTTTGTGGATCTCATTTTCCAGGACAGGTTCTGATTTGTGTATATACAATTTGTTTGTATGGTTAAATTTCAATTTCTTGCACAGTTTCCAGTCGATCACTTTTCCAACCCAATCTAGTCTTTTACTCTTTCTGTGCTAGTTTGCTGCATTCACTTAATACGTGATTGATCGTTTCTTCTCTATCACCACATAACCTACACCTGCTGTTTTTTGTGCCTTATATATTCTTGCTTTGATATGGTTGGTCTTTATGGCATAGTTTTGTGTTACTATTAGGAGGAATTCAGTTTCTCTCTTAAGATTTCCACGTTTTCTCGTGTGAGATGTCGCTTGTTAATCACTGAAAACGTCCATAGATTTGTTTTTCTCCCCATTTTTGTTTTCTGGTTATTTCTGTTCTGCTGATCCTTGTGTCATTAGTATTGTTTCTGCTGACTGTGATCAGTCTTCCTTTGCACTTTTCTATGTAGTCATTGAGTCGATGTATTGATGCGTCAACTCTGTCTTCAATGTTGGCAAGTTCTTTTCCTCCCTCTTTTCTTGACACATATAGTCTGTTAACGTCATCCTAGTGTGCAAGGCCTTATGCATGGTCGTTAGTTTTCTTGTTCTTTAGTCCATTTGCTTATGTTCTTCTCTGGTCCTTTTCAAGAATGGTCCTGAGTATCTTACGAGGGCACAGCCCCGGTATTTATCCCTTTTATAAGGTTTTTGCAATATAGTTTTGCCATGGTTAACTTTCTCGTTCTCCTAACATACTTTTTTGAATTATTTTTTATTTCATCTCCACTTGTTTGTTGGTGTCATACAATATTACCAAGTATTTGTAGGTTCTGATTTTTTCTTGATTTGGTAGTTTGATTCATTCTATCATGTGTCGTTTCCCGCTTTTCCTTACTTGCATGGCGCATTTTTCTCTGCCAAATTCCATCCCTATATCTTGACTGTATATTCTGTATTGGAGTTTCCAATTCTTTTCCGTTTTTGGCAAACAGTATGATGTCGTCCATGTACATTGTCTCCACTCGTCCTCCAAACACTGTACCAGTATTTTGGTGACTGGTTTCATAGTCACCTTCATTTTCCATATTTTTTTCAGATCTCTTACAAGGTCTAGGTACTTATCTCTCTTTTCGCCTTTCTTCAGTCTTACCCTGTGGTTTTAACAGACACAGCAAAGTCCACAATTCGGCAGGTTCTTTTTTTGTTGACTATTACGAGGTTTGATCGTCTGGCTGAGATTAGATGATATTTGTATCTCAAAATCCCAAAGAATTTTGTGCGTTCCATTTTCTAGGACAGATTCTAGGTTGGGCATATACCATTTGTTCGTATGGCCAAATTCAAATTTCTTGCACAATTACCTGGGAATCACCTTCCACAACCAGTCTTAAAGCCATACAATTATGGATAAATCTTAAGTATTAGACTGGAACATTTGAAACCTGACAACTGTGTGCAAATTATTTGTATTAGATGTGAATTCTTGAAATGACTAAGGACTTATCGCGTTTCGGGAAATTGTTAATTTCTCTAACACTATATATTTTAGGCAACACAAATGAATAACAAAACTTCTTTTAACAACACAACAAAGTAAGGTTTATTACAGTGGCAGGCGTGAAGGAGTGAGAGTGAGAAAGTGTCTCTTTGCGTCGCTGGTCTGTATGTTGGTCCTTGGTTCGTAGGAAGCGTGTTTAAAGCTAGCAGTAAGTGAAGTGTTCCAAGTGGAATCAGTGCAGTCATGTGAGATGTCCACACTGGGTGGCTTGTCTAGCTAAAAAGCATCGCTAAGTAGGAACGGCCAGAGGAACGTCTGTTCTGGTCGCCGTCTCACACCGAAGAGACTGGGTTTGGCCGCTCACCCGTTTTGCTAGCCAGAAATGAAGGTCCGGGCTAAATAGGATAAGTCATCCTGATTGGTTGAAATTAAGTGTTGACTTAAATTGCGCGCCAAACCAAAATACAAGATTTTCCTCTTCTCTACAGACTAATAGAAAATGCGATGGAACATTGGAAATCTAAGTGAATACAATCCAACGTTTACAAATGAATCAAATTTCGGCATTACATAGCCCCTAGGGAGTAGATATATCAATAACAAATAAACCAAACTAAATTAAACCAATATAAGCCAAACCAAATGCTATTTAACCGATTTTCCTTCAGATAAATAAGTTATAAAGAATCAGAAGACAAAAAATTAAAATTAAAAAATTTCGAATATTAATATTTGTGAAATAATTTTTTGGTATAACTGGAAGTTTTCTCGCGATTTTTCTCTTTTATTTCGCGTGAGATGTTGTCGAACTCTTTTGCATCAAGAATCCTTTTCTTCTTGATTTTCAACTCTTAACATAAAGATTAAGTGCTACAACAAATTTTTAGATAAATCAACAAGTTTTAATCCCTTGTTATCGGATATATTATGTCTTATTAGAAATATTTTGTATTATTACAGGGAATAAATAAAGTAAAGAGTTAATGAAGTAGCAATAAAATCAATGTATAACAAATCCATATTCAGCTAGGGTTAACAGTGATATATTGTTTATCCAACTCTCAACTAGAAATCGCGTTTTCCCATTCATTTCTTAAAATAATGAAATGAAGTACAGCATAATCAGTAGGGTCATCCAAAACCTGTGTAAAAGTAAAAAAATATTTTGGTTGACTTTATTTAGGCTCGCCATTTTAATTGATAAAAGACGTCTGCCACTTTTGAAGAAAATCAAGTAATATCTACAGGTCCAGCTATCTGGAAATATTAAAATTTATACTAGTTCATATTAAATATAACATAATGTTGACTGAGAAAAAAATTAGTATTTTTCCATTTATTTTTCAATTCAACGAACAAAACTAAACAACAAAATGTAAATAGTGCAGTTAAGTGAACTTTTAACATTTTAAAGTTAATAAATTATCAACCCATTTCTGTCCAGCTGACCACATATGGCACAGGGCTTATCTTAAAGTAATAGGACAGGCATTTATTAGGTTCAGTATTTAAAATAACGTACATCGATGTCAGATTGCATTAATTTGTTCGGTAATGGACCAAGTTCAAATTCTACACTCACATAAAAGACATTTAATATTATTTATTATTCAGCTTTTTGTGGGTGACTTGTTGTGAGGGTAAGAGGAAGTGAATCTTGTAGCAATTGTCATTTTAAGTTTTGAGCTAATCAGGTTTAAAAACGATATCCCAAAATCAGTAAAATAAATAAATAAATAAATAAATAAATGAATAAATTGAAGTCTCTTGAAATACTTTTGAAGTCAATAACTCACTCACAGCATGTAACATTCTGAAAATAATGTTTTGAAACACACATGGTAGTTAGGAGAAGTCAATTTTATTCTGATAAAAAATTACTTTTCCCCCTTGATCACCTCTTCCTAAAACTAGAAGGGGAAAAAAATAAGGAAAAAAACAACAATGACAAACAAACAAACAAAATCAAATTGGATCTGTAAGTCTGAATCAAGTCTATTTATTCTTGTTTGTTATCCATTCATGAAAAAAAAAAATTCTTGGCTCAAAACGGACTGTCTACAGTCATTTCCAAATCAGATGGTACTGCTTCTTTGTTTTCTGTTTATGGAAAGTCCAAGGAGGCAGGGAGTAATAAGAAGGCTGATTTGAGCTAGGAGAGCTGGTAGGATCAGAACAAAAATATCATTTGAATAAATGATATTTTTGTTCTGATCCTAAGAATATTGAATTAAATTTTATTAAAAAGCACCTTACCCTACACAAGCCGAGAATTTTTTCAGGGGACACAAATTGGGAAACTATTATTGAAAGGATGCATTGGAAATTGAGTAAAAAAGGGATTGTCAGAGGTCAGGAATTAATGCAAGCATTACTGATAGAACAAAACTATATATATATATATATATGATTCAAGGGGAAAATATAAATAAATCATGTGTTGTTGTTTGTATTTGTTTAGGGGTTTGAAAACATGATAATGTTTGTGTTGATACATGATGAATGGTTTAATTTCATGAGAAAAGAGTAGTTTAAAAAATAAGGAGAGAGAGAGAGAGAGAGAGAGTATACACTTAGGTACAGATGCATCTGTTTTGAATGTAGGCAGAGAAAGAGAAATGTGGTCTGTCTTGAAAGCCATGTGTAGACTTCCATTCTTTGCCCACAGTCAACAAATCACACCACGTCCATCAGATTCTCTTGTTTCAAGGCAACACCTTGTTTTTATTGCATGAAGTTTTCTTGTTTTTTCCATTGTTAAAATTTTCTTATTAACATTGGTGTAGTTTTCACTTCTGTACCTTTTGGTATCAAAGCATCTACCATGGGCAGCTTGGATCCACATGCTCAACAGAAATCCCATCAGGTTTTTTAGAAAGTCTGTAGGTTTAAGCCAAATATTTATTCACAAGGAAGGTTACTCACCATTGCCTGAGCTGACATAACTCCTGGGATCATCATTAACATTTTGTGTCAGCAAGGTTACCCACTACTACCTGAACTCACACTAACCTTCGGGATTACTATTAATATTTTGTGCCACTTTATTCGCCTTCCTCCTGTAAGGGTTTGGAGTGGAACTAACTTAGGGTAACTAAATTCAGGTTTAAATGTTTTCTTGTTTGGTATTTCTTCTTGAACAAATGTTTGTTACAGATTTCACTTAAACTTGTGTTTATCTTTTTAAACATAGATATTTCTTGTATCATCTTCTCAGTAAGATTTTGATCATATTGTGTTAATTTTGAATTCATCACTGGTAAAATAGAGAATGTAATTTGATGTAAGTTTTTACCTAGTCCCTCCAGGATAAGCAAGATGTGGCACAATGTCAATTTCAAGTGGAGTACTCTTGGTTTAAATTTAGAATTTTCCTTCTCCTGAAGTGGATGCCTTCCTAAAGCTAGTAAACCCAGTCTACTCAACTATTTACTTACTGCTAGGATAAAAATGGATTCATGCCTTTCCCAATGAAAACTGCATCATTCTGGAATTGAGTTTGGGTTGCCAATTCCATTTCCCATGATGACAACTGTTATACCAAGAGTGACTAATCTGACATAACTCAACAAATCATTTCACATGTGATGATGTATGGCTTATGCCATTAAATCTGGCTGTCAGATTTTTATTTTCATATTTATCATCTAAGTTGAGGAATAAGAGAAAATTTACCTAAAATATTTGACAAAATCCTAAGCACATACCAAATAATAATGATAAAAGTTTAAACAAATTACTATTATAAAATAGCATTAAACAAGAATATTGAATATCTGTCTAAATTTCTGAGATGAAAAGTTGTTATTGTTTATTATGCCTCAGAAAGAGCATGAACATCTGAGTGAGAACTGTTTTTTCTGAAGATTGAATAAGATTCAAAATTCTCTGTAGGTTATTAACTACAACAGAAGATACTTGAAGAAGGCTAAAGAGTATAGGAACCAAAATATTGTAAATATAACAACCAAGATGAGGTCAATAGTCAGATGTGTAAATTGTGTAAATATACTAAAGATCAGAATAAAAATAGATATTAAAGAAAATATTAGTCAAAATTAATGGTTTATTATGTCATCTAAAAGTGAAAATAAATAAAATATGCTACTAATACTACTTGTGTAAAAAATAATAATGACAAATATGACGCCTAGAGAGTTGTAGAATAGAGTGCTGAAAGAGTTTAAAATGTTTGATTTGGGATTCTGTAAACCAATGACTTTTCAAAGCTCACTTAGAAGAGTTGATATGATTAACTGGGTTACTCTGAGGCAAAAACTATGTGAGATCTTTATTATTTCCAATTTGCACTGTTCCTTATTGGTTGATAACCAGAGTGAATTTTGATTTAACAAAACAACTAGAATTTAAGATGAAAGAATCTACTCTGCCAATATTATTTATTGGTTGATATTATTTCATTTCAAGATAAAAAGAAATAAATGATGTATAAACTATATTCACAGAAATCTATGCCAATTGTAGAACAAGGGCAACTCTCAGGTTCTTATAAGTAGTATTTTTTTACTCTATTTAACAGCCAGATAATCCGTGGAAATATTTATCTTTGAAACATACACATCTACCTCATATAGTTATTTGCTAAGCATAGGTTAATATGATGAGTAATGTGTTCTTTTGTTTGGATTGAATTTTTTATTGGTTTGTGAAATCAGCTAGTTTACTGTTATGCTTTGGTAAGTATTCTTGGATAACCAGTTTTTGAGATACTGGAAAGTTATTCTTAAATTTCAAAAACTGCTTTGTTATAGATTTTGTTTTTTCAATAAAAAAAACTCATTTACGACAATGAGGGAATTCTTTTTTTTTTCGCAACTAGCAAAATTTGTTTCTATGAGTAGATGAATGCTACACAGTATTTATGCTACCTACATGTCTTGGAAATAAGGGTTGCAAGAATTTACTCTACTTTTCCAAATAGAATGGGCTTTGAAAATCATCATTTAACATTTCATTTTTTTTTACTTGGACTTGAACATAAACCACTGACACTGAGTGGAAGATAACTATCTCATCCACAAAGCAGAACTCACTAGTGACTGATATACTTGTTTTATATATATATATATATATATATAGAGAGAGAGAGAGAGAGAGAGAAGTTGAAAAACAAGGTAAACCAAAGAGAAGAATTTAATGTAAAAGAAAGTCAACCCTATAATGCTTTGATTCTAATGAATTATCATCAGGACTTGGACAGATGATATTAAATGACATTAAATTATCAATGTATTTTATCATAAACAAGGATGAAATATTATATATACGGAGAAAAGTTTAACCGTTTAGTTATAAATTAGCATTTGTATTTAAAAATATGTCACATGACTTTTTAAGACAATGATGTAAAACAAATTGTATCATCCAGAGAAATTGTGAATTAAAATGAGAAAGAAGAAGGAAGGAAAGAAAGAAAAGAAAAGAAAGGAGAGGCAGGGATGTAAGGAAAAAGAAGAGGGAGGAAAAGGAAACAAGCAAACATATCATTTGTAAATAACTAATTATTGTGAAATCAAAATCAAAAATCAAAAATGAAGCCTATGTCAATAGATATGTCTATAAATTAAATAATTTTAAACAGCCTCATCATATCTTTAAATACAAAAGCTGATTTATTGACAAAACAGTGGGACTTTTCTCTTTATACTTAATATTTCCTCCTTGTTTTGTATTTTATTAATAAATTCATCGGTGATTTAATGTTATTTGATATCATCTGTCCAAGTAAGGATGATGTTTCATTTGAACCGAAACGTTATAGTATTGACTTTCTTTTACATTAAATTCTTTTCTTTGGATAACCTTGCTTTTCAATTTTTCTCTATATTGTTGGATTCATTTCCATTATTTACTTATATATATATATATATGTGTGTGTAAAATGTATTAAAAAAATATCAAGACAAAAGTACTGTATTTACCAAAGCAGTAATGAATAATGAATGAAATGTTAATTTTCTTCAAAATATTATCTTTAACATTAAACACATTTAATCAAGGGTGTTTTCCATTGGTTGAAGCACCCCCCAAACTCTTCTAACATTCCTTAAATCCTGTCCTTGAGATAAATTTTCAGTTTAAGAAAGAAGAAAAATCAGAGTATTAAGCCAGTTTAATCTTTTATGGAGCCTTAAGTAGAATTTGATTTAGGCTTCCTCCATCTTCTGTTGACAATATTGATCACTGCCCATGCTTGATTATTTGCTCCTCTTCAGCTTCCCGCTCTAGAAAAAGATTTTATTGTATAAGCCATTATTTTTGACAGCACAAATAAAAACCATGAAAGAAAAAATTAACAATTGCTTTTGGAGGCCCTTTAGTAACCATTAAACCCTCAGTGTGACATTCCAATTCTACTCTGACCTCAAGAGATCGTCATCTCGGTCATTGTCCTCCGTAGAAGGCTGTTACATAGAATGTGTATCGCAAAGAGCAGCCTGGCACTTGACACTCCACAAAATAAATCCCGGTCAAGACTCCTATTTTGGGTGTATGAGAAATAAACAAATATTGTGGATGTTAATTCAAGGTTAGACTGGTCTCAGATGTCTGTAAGGGGTTTCCGATACACTTTCACATACACCACCAAGTCCTTTGTCACACTACCCCCTCAGATCATGGAGGAATGAACTTCTACGTTAGATAGTATTAACTGTAGACAGATTTCCAAATCCTCTTGTAATGTTTAAGGAGACAGTAAGACGTTTAGCTAGAATTAATGAAAGCTATATGAAGCCGAGACATGATACATTGCAAAAGAAATCAAATCAACAGAGGAAAGAACAATCAAAACATTTCTACACAAGGGTGCATTTAAAATATAACAAAATTTTAATATGTGACAATAAAACAAATAATAATGAGATTTAAGAAACAATTTTTTTTTCTTTTCTCTTTTCTTTTTTAAAATACCAGCAATATTAAGCCAACAGGAAAACATCAAGCAAAAATGTCTCTCAACAGTCCTTTTTCTTCTTTCTCTTTTTTTCTCTTTCTTTTTCTCTTACTTGAGTAAAAGTGTCCAAGCCATTGGACTGAGGTGTGTAGCAATGTTCATTCTATAAATTTAACTATTCGTGAAATAGAACATTTACAGTTTCTCTTTTTTGAATACCTACAACTTTCCAATATTTAAAATTTAGAAAAGGAAAATGGTTTAAGCTGCACTTTGATGGATTTTCAATTTTCAGATTTTCTCTCTTATTTTTATGGGTCATAATCTTTTCCCGGAGCTGGCTGAACTCAGCAATCTTGTTGCAAAACTGGATGTGTCCAAACTTCAGATTTTAATCTTTTTTTATGGGTGAGCCATATTCTTCTGGAGCTGGCTGAATTCAGCATGTTGTTCTAATGCTGGCTTTGTCCAAACTTCAGATTTTACTCTTTTTACGGGTGAGCTTCCCAGAGCTGGCTGAATTCGGCATGTTGTTCTAACACTGGCTTTGCCCAAACTGAAGATTCTCCTTCAAATTTCTCTAAAGTATGCAGGCCTTTTTGGCATGAAGATTTGGTTGACCAACCATTCAACTTTTCCTCTTCCACCACCTTGCGGAATCACACCATCCAATTGACCTTGACTTCTTTAATTTCAACAGACTAAAGTGCAAAGGGTACTTAGCTTACCCTTTCTCTCCCCTACCACTTTAACTGTTGGTCCCAGTTATCTGATCTTTCTTAATGCCTGTTGATTCAAATAAACAGGGGTAAGGGTATTGACCTCCCCTTCATTCTCTCTCAATAGCCTACCATGTCACACTCAGCAACTGTTTGTATTATATATATATTGGGCTGACTTTGCTTATGGGTACAGTTGCTGAAATATTAGTATAAAGGCAACAAAAATGGGGTAAATGGGCCTGAAATAATCAATGTATAATATTAACAACAACTCATTTAAGAAAATCAGTAAAAGCAAACAAAAAAACTTTTTGTTTTTTGCAGATCACATATGGAGGTAGAGTAACTGACATTTGGGATCAGAGATGCCTACGAACTATATTGAAAATATTCTTTGATGTTCAAACTCTCCAACCAGAATACAAATTTTCTCCATCAGGTAAGCTTTTTTTACTTTGAATAATCTGGCATTTCATCCATAGCTGGGTAGAATTATATGGCTCAGTTTCAGCCTTTTCTTCCCTAACCTCATCTTCTACATTTCACTGTACTTTCAGAACACTTTAGACATCTTATACTGAGGTCTATGATGCATTAGCTCCATCAGCATTGCCTCTTAAGATAAGGGATGATGCTGATGGAGCTAAGCTATTTTTGACAGCAATAAACATTTTTTGATGAAGATTAGTCAATTGTCATACATATATATATATATATATATATATATATAGGAAATTGTTGCTTTTGTTGTATTTGAGAGACAGACAATTAAGTTATTTGACTGGTACAGTTTTACTTAATCTTACTTAATTTTTTGGAGAATGAGGCTTTTGCTTGGGAGGTTTTAGTTCTTGGAAAGATTTCTTTTCTTATTCTCTTGTCTTTGGTATGGACATTGGATCTCTTCTCTCATCTAACCCTAAAAACATTTATTTTTTAGAGGATTCCTCTGGGAACAGACATTCTTGATTGGCTATCCATTCACAGATAATTTTGTATTCTACAGCTACTTTTTGACTGGTCAGCCATTCAAGTGTGCTGATTTATGTCTGTGGGAAGAGTATCCTTTCCACTAATCAGATTTTAATTAATCATCCAAACAAACCACAATGTAGGGGCTTGGTTAAAAAAGGGTCTAATCCCACACCTTGTAGGGGAGTATCTCTTTTTACATTAACAAAACAAAAATCTAAGATCTGATTAATCTATCCAAAGATTTTATCTTTTAACCCCAACAGGTGGGCAAGAAAGGTCATGATTTAAAAAGGATCAATGCACCAACCAAACCCCAAGCCTGTTTACTTTTTGTTTTGCCAGTTTGAAAGTTCAGTTAGTACTGACCTTTTAAATTGACTTTGAAATTTCTTTCAAAGTCAATAAGTCTTTTTATGTTGTTATAAGAGGAAAATTATATTTTCCTAAATAAAAAACAAGGCATCATGCTCTCCATAAGTTTTTAGCACCAGTGAATACCTTATATTGTCATAAAACTAAACAGTTTTTACTTGATAAACAAGATTGTGAGGCATAAAGTTTTGAGTTGAATGATTTTATTTGTTTTTATATCACACGCACACACACACACACACACACACACACACACACACACACCTAAAATATGGAAATTATGAACTCTCGGAGTTTCATATGGAGCATACAATCACCAGACAGCTGTCATATGATGGTGTGTTTAACATGAAAGTTCAAGTAATGGACTTGAGAGGTATTTAATCAAATACTTTAGGCTTTATACCTACTCTACATTAATAGCATTGAGCACTTTTTCAATGCACTTTTTTCTGCAAAGCCTTTTATTTGAATTGCTTTTGTATATATATATATATATATATTGTGATGTGGTATACTATCTAGAGAGGGAAAGGGAGATCAATTCCCCTACCCTACGGTGTTTGAACTAACAGGCCCTAAAGACTGACCGGTAACAGGGAGATATGAACGAAAGTCAGTTACTCGCACTCCATGATCTAAAACCTATTGAACAAAGAAATGAATCCTGGTCAGAACGAAGATAAATATTTATGCAATGTCACATACGCTAAAAATGGGGGCTCATGTCTGGGAATGGTTGATTAATAATAATATATATTTCCTGTAGTCGTATGATAATTCCTGCTGTCTAAATTTGCCCTGGGAGACCGTGACAGGAATGTTGTCGTAACAGTCCAAATTACCTGTGGATATAATTGTTTGGGAAAATAAAAAAGAAATGGACATAATAGAAAACTTCTTAGAGGAACACTCCATGGAGAAGTTGGAGAGGCTAAGAAAAAGCGAGATTTTTTAGTGTATGTGAGGTTGTATAAATATTTATCTCAGGATGAGAGTTTATTTTATACACATGTGATGTTGGGGGCAGTCTGGCTCTTGACCCTCCGTGAAACAAGTCCTAGTCAGGACTCCTATTTCAGGCATATGGTAACTGGCAAATAATATGGGGGTTAATTTGGGGCTAGACTGATCTCCGATGCTGGCAAGGGGGTTTCCAGTTCCCTTTCACATACCCCACCAAGCCCTTCGTTTTCCTACCACCTCAGATAACGAAAAGCATGGACTTTTAGGTTAAAACAAAATATTATTCACTGTAGTCAAATTTCCAAAAATTCTCTTATAATGTTTTAAGGTGAACAAGACATTTAGCAAGAATTAATGAAAGTGATACGAAGCTGAAAAAGATAAGTGCAAAAGAAGGTGACTCAATAGATAAATAACATAACCAATAGATTTCAACACAAGGGTGCATTTAAAATATAACAAAGTTTTAATAAGCGACAACCAAACAAATAATTATGAGATTTAAGAAACAGTTCTTTTTTCTTTTCTCCTTTCCTTTTAAACTATCGGCTCTATTAAGCCAGCAAGCAGTGTCGAACACAAAGTCCTTTTCTTCTTTCTCCTTTCTTTCTTTCTTTCTTTTTTTCTTTACTTTCTTTTTTTCTTTACTTTCTTTTACTTGAGAAAGTATCTAAGTCCATTCACTCATTTACAGTTGAGGAAACTGAGTCCTTTCAGTTTCTCTCTTTTTCTTTCTTGAATACATATAATTCCAATTTTTAGGAAGGCAGAAGGAAAAACAGTTTACGTTGTACTTATCTTTGATAGGGCTTACTTATCAGGTTCCTTTCTCTTATGGACGAGTGACATCCCCCTAGAATCGGCAGGGTTAGCCTTTCTGCTGACTTATGTCCAAAGATTCTGTTCTATGTTTTTTATGGGTGGAACTTTGGGCAGTAAACCGACGTCTTTATCCGCCAACTTTTGTCCTCAAACTAAAGATTCTCTTCCAAATTTCCTCTGATGAAAAGGTATCATTTTGGCGCTAAAGGGTCTTGCTAATCATTTGGCTTTTTCTTCTCCCACTATTTCCTCCAGTCATGCTACTAGAGTGACCTGGATTCTTTTCTTTGTCCAACAGATTACAGGTCATGGAGTGCAGGTAGCTTTGGCCTTCATTCTGACCTGAATTCGTTACTTTGTTCAACAGGTTTTAGATCATGGAGTGCGAGTAACTGACTTTTGTTCATATCTCCCTGTTACCGGTCTGTCTTTTGGGCTTGTTAGTTCAAACATCGTAGGGTAGGGGAATTGATCTCCCTTTCCCTCTCTTGATAGCATACCGCTTCACAATATATATACACACACACATACACACAGATGACTCTACTTATGATGAAAGATATATAAGCCAATAAGTCATCTCTGTGTACTTTATTTTGATATTTGAGTGGTGCCATTATATATATATATATATATATATATATTGATTACAAGTAAGTCTCTTTTTTTTTAGTTAATCCAGTCTTCAATTCTTAGATTGTATTAAATTGAAATAAAATGTAGTTTCCAAACTACAATACAAGAACCTGACCAAGAAAGTTTCTATTGCAACATGATATTTTTTTCTATATAAAAGCTCCAAAAACATGTGAGTTTAACTCTTGGTGAAACAATTTCTCAGTACCAGTGCATTCATAAGAGTCTTGCTTGAATTTTAATTGGAAATTTTCATCCGACAGCATTCAATTTATGTTATTAACATTGACTGCTGAATTAAGTGAATTAACAAGGAATATCCTGTTGAAAAATAAATATCTATGTAAGATAATTGATTTTTGTTTGACTACTTATTAATTTGATGGCACTACATATCTTGATTTTATGCAATTCACTTTAACATACAAAAACTAAAAAAAAATGGAGTATATAATTGTATATATATATGTATGTTTGTCAGTAACTAAAAGAAGCAAGAAGCTTTTTTATTTTCAGGCACACTTTTCAAGGTTCTATTACTGCTAAGATCTAAACTCTGCTACAATAAAATGCTAAATATATATTTTTTGCCTGTATACCCCAAAAGAAAAAAAAAATCATAACATATTTCAAGATACTCACCGTTATCTATTATATTGAAGGATGGTTCAGTATAAATAAAATTTAGTTGAATTAAATCAGAAATTAATGTTCTTCAAGACAAATTAAAATGAATACAGTACACAAAAAATCATTGCTATTGCAACTTTAATAACATTTTTTGTGGAAGCCTTAGTTGATTTAACAATGAATCATGAAATTAAAAACAGATGTGATTGAAATTAATGAATATTATTTATCTGAAGAATTAAAAGCATTTTTGATAATAAAACTTCTAGAATAAAACACTATTTTTTTTATAAATTGTGATTAATCAAAATATTTAGAATGTAGCAACAAAAAATAAAGATACATTGATATATGCCTAGAATTAAAATAGATTTCATAATTACCTGATAGCATTATTGTCTGTTATTTTGCAAGGATAGATATATTTTTTGGGATATCCAATGTTCATGGGGTTTGTATATAACTGCCTATCCACTAAGATTTTTCCACACTGAAGGAACTTATTACATTATTGTAACATTAGCCTGAATAAACAATTTAGCAGTGAAATAGGAATTATTTTTTATTTTATTCCTTATACTTCTTTTGAGTTTTTCACACCAGCAGTAGCTAATAGTCTTACACAAGAGTCTGAGTGACAGTAAGTCTCCTCAGGTCTCCAGGACTCTTCTAAGCATTCTGGCTGATTTCAAAAATGGTGTAGTCTGATTTCCAATTCCTCCAATCATTCTTCCTTTTGGGACCATCCTAAGTGCACTAAATACATTTCGTATCAGTATCAACCTCATGTTCCTCAGTATTTTTAGTTCTTTTGCAAGTTCCATGGCAAATTCTCGTTTATTTTTTTGTTAATTACCACTAGGTATAGACTTCTAATTGGGTTTAGGTGATCCATTTGTATCTTAAAGTTCCGGAGAATCATATATGTCCCATTTTTTTAGGATGAATTATTGTTCATATACCATTTGGTAGTATGGTCAAATTTTAATTTCTGCACAATTCACCATGGATCACCTTTCCCACTCAGTATTACCTAGTCTTGTATTTCCTTTGTGATAATTTTCTGCATTCACTTACTATGTGATTTATAATTTCATCTCTTTTTCAATACTTGCTATTCTGCTGCATATTATCAATTTTTGATTCAACATAATTGGTCATTATGGCATTGTTTTGTGGTGCTATTAGAAGAGATTCAGTTTCTCTCTTGAGATTTCCCTTTCTAAGCCATGTTCATGTCTTCTTATGTGCAATGTCACTTAGAATATCCATTGCTTTTCTTCCCATTTCTCTTTCTAAGTTTTTGTTTTCTATCATTACATCTGTTGCCAATAATGTTATTGGCTGCTTAATTAATTGCTCTTTTTAATGAACTTCTCCAGTCCTTGTATTGATGAATATACCTAATTTTCAATGTTGGTGAGTCCTCTTCCTCCTCCTTTTCTTGACACTTATTGTCTATCAGTATCATCTCTTAGGCATAAGGCTTTATGCATTGTCATCAAATTTCTTGTTCTTTGGTCCATTTGTCTGAGTGCCTTCTTTGTTTATTTTAAGAATAGTACCAAGTATCTTACAAGAGAAACTGCCCAGACTGCCTTTAGATAGATTTTTGCTGTTGAGCTTGGTTTTGAGAAGCTTTCTCATTTGCCTGAGTTACTCTTTTCTGATTTTTTCCTTCATCTAGGCTTGTTTAATGGTGTTTGCTTTCAATATTCCCAAAGTACACATAATTCTCCTTCTTTCCGAGCATTCTATATTATCATCATTATTATTGAATTTTTCACACCAACATTTGCCGATGGTCTTTCTCTGAAGTCTGAGTGACAATAAGTCTCCTTAGGTCTCCAGGACTCTTCTAAGTATTCTAGCCAATCCTAACAATGCTGCGGTTTTTATGGTCTTGATTCATCCTCTGATTTCCAATTTCTCCAGTCTTTTTCTAAGTTGTTACTGTCCATTTCAAGCATGCCAACTACAGTAGGTATCAGCGTCACCTTCATGTTCCACAGCTTTTTCAGCTCTCTGGCAAGATCCAAGTATTTGTGTATCTTCACACTTTCTTTCATTTTCACACTAGGTCCAGACCACTGCGTAGGATTGGGTGATTTGTTTGTATTTCAAAGTCTCTGGGAATTTTATGCATCTCATTTTTTCAGACAGGTTCTGTTTTGTGCAGATACAATTTGTTTGTATGGTCAAATCTGAATCTCTTACAATATTCCCTGTAGATTCCCTTTCCCACTAAATTATGACTAGTCTTGTACTTTTTTTTGTATTAGTTTACTGCATTCACTTATTATGTGATTAACCATTTCATTTCTGTCTCTTCATACCTATTGTGTATCATCGATTTTCACTTTAGTTCCTTTAGAATTATTCTGTGCTGCCATTAAAAGAGATTCAGGGTTTCTGCAGGGAGATAAGCTGGCAAGAGAGATATTTCTCATAGCACTATTTGAAATATGTCCTGAGTCACAGGTATGGAAGTTGAAAAGATGCGTTTATGGATTAAATGTTGCACTGTGCTCATGGTACAAAAGAGTTAATCATGAGTTAACTAACCTGAAAGGAATTGTGAGTGCATATGACAATGCACAGTTTCTTTGGCATGATGCAACTGGTAAATTAATTGGTATTCTGGTAATGCATGTAGATGACTTTGTATTCTGTGGAAATGATTTGTTTCATAAAAATGTGATCACAGAATTGAAAAAATATTCAAAGTTGGCATGAAAGTGGAACGTTTAAATTTTGGGGATTACGATAGACCAAAATTTATATGTTCCATCTTTATCCCCAATAAAGAAAGGAAGGTCTTTGAGGAAAAATGATGAATTGAGCCAAGTGAAGAAGACAGAATTAAAAAGACTGACCGGTCAAATGATGTGGGTATCCACTCAGACATGACCTGATGTAGCATTTGATGTGTGTCAGATGAGTAATATTGGAAAGTTTCCAAAATTGAAATTACTCTTCAAGGATAACAAAGCTCAACAAAAATTGAAATCAACGACAGGTTCCATAACCTTTCCTCATGTGGGAAGATCTTCTGATTTGATTATCATTTACTATGCAGATGCAACCTATGCTAGCTTGGAAGATGGATCTTCACTGGGTGATTTTATCATTTTTGTTTGTGGCATGACAAATATAATGACTCCTATATTCTGGTCATCAAAAAAACTTGACCAAGAAACAAAAAGTCCATTTGCCTCAATGATACCTACACTCAGTGAAGCAGCTAAAGCTGGTGTATCAAAAGTTGCCATACTGCAAGAGACATTCAGATTACCCAGGCGGCCTAAAGTCCTTGGTAAAACAGATAATACATCCCTGATAGAGACCTTAAACCCATCAAATATGGTAAGTGACCAATGTCTGAGAATTGATGTGGCAAGAGTGAAAGAAATGATATCAAAGAAGGAGACCCAAACTGAATGGATCAAAGGGAAAGAACAGGTTGCAGATTACCTGACAAAGGTGGGAGCCTTTCCTGAAAGTTTTAGAGACTTATTACATGATTGAACTTTTGAAAGATCTTTTATTCTCAATAAAACCGCAGATTTCACAAGAAGAGACCAGTAATGTTAAAGTCTGAGTTAACCTGATAATTGTAAATACGTAGTTATGTCCCTTGTCCCTAACCTGATAATTGTAAGTACGTATTTATATCCCTTGTCTTTTTAGGTGGTATTAAATATGGTGGATGGACATTCCATGCGTTCTGTTGCATTGATATGAAGTTGTAAAGAAGACAATAAGGACTAATTATGTCAAAGCAAGAATAGACAAGACACAACAAAATAGCAGTGGTAGATTATGTGGTGAAATGGACAAAATGATCAAACACTTAATAAACAAATGCAGTAAAATAGCCCAAAGGGAGTATAAGATTAGACATGACTGGGTGGCGAAGGTGATCCACTGGGAATTGTGCAAGAAGTTTAGATTTGACCATATGAACAAATGATATATACACAACCCAGACTTTGTCACAGAAAATGCAATGTACAAAATTCTTTATATTTTGAGATATAAATGGATCATCTAATCTCAGCCAGATAATCAGGTCTAGTCAACCAAAAAAAGTGGACTTTGCTGTTTTGGCTGACCACAGGATAAAACTGAAAAAAAAGTAAAAAGTGAGATAAGTACCTAGACCTTGCTAGAGAACTGAAAAAACTATGAAACATGAAGCTGACAATGATACCAATTGTAAATGGCATGCTCAGTACAGTCACTGAAGTAATTGTTCAGGGACTGGAGGACTTGGAAATAAGAGGACAAATGAAGACCTTCCAAACTACAGCATTGTTGAGATCAGCTGGAATATAGAAAAGAGTCCGGGAGACTTGAAGAGACTTGTTGTCACTCAGACTCCAGTGGAAAATCATCAGCTAATGCTGGTATGAAAACTTCTCAAATGAGTTAAATAATAGTAATAATTATTATTAAAAGTAGTTGTAGTAGTGTTAAAAAAAGAAGAGGAGGAAAAGCATATTTTTATACTCAAATGTTAAAATCTTATAATAACATTAAGACTTTGATAAAACATCAATTACAGATACACCACAATTTATAATGTCCTGAGTACAATGGGACTGAGATAAAAAGCAATAAAAAAATGAAACTCTTGAAAACAAATAATGAAATATGAGTAGTGATTGATTCAAGATTTGAACTCATTAGGTCGCAAATTGTTTGGAAAATAGTGACTGATTTTATTACATATTAGAAGGTATAAATGGCTATTTTTTTTTCCATGATAATATTTAGCATCAGATGACTTTTTTCTTGTTGTACTAAACATATCACCTCATTCTGTAGTTGACATCTTAACTAACAATTATGTCCTTCAATATACAACAGACATCTACCCTGTTAATTCACTGAATGCATCCCTTGCAAAAGAGTAAAACTCTCACCCAAAAGGGGTGTCCTGGGTATTACACTAAACTGCATTTAGTTAAGAGGCTCCATTTATGTAGTTCTGGGAAGTGTAAAGTCAGCCCTTCATTGTCATTACTCTGATCTGTATTAATGGGAACCTTTAAAAGACCCCTTCTATAGTTCAAATAGATATATATGAAAATAGATTAGAATACTTGAAACCATGTATCTTTGTGCAAACAAATGATTATTATCATATAAAAATAGTTACTTGAAACTACAAGATAGATTGTGAGGTAAAAATTGTTTAAAAAATTTTTGTTAAAAGATAGCAAAATTTAAGGCTTAAAGTACTGTGAGAAATATTCAATTTGTTTGGGCAGAAGAAGACAAACGTATCATGAGAGAAGTAGAAGTATAGTCAATGGGCAGTGATAAGAAAAGTCAAGCCCATGTGTATCCAGGTTTAAAAGCCATAGGTGCAAAAATGCGACTAGGATTTCATTTTCATCTTAACTACTAAAACCTAGGGATGTTTGCTGTGTGAATAATATTTGAGTGAATAACATAAATTTGTTTTATAAATCATATTTGTGATATTATAGGCTACATAAAGAGGTTTTTACCTTTTATGTAAATAATATCTTTTATATATATATATATATATATATATATATATATATATATATATATATATATATATATATATGTCTATATGTGTCACTGATGACATTTTCTTATAGTATAAATCCTGTTAGTAGTGTCATTAGTTGAAATAGTAATAGTTTGGGGATAGGGAGCAGCTTTAATCGCCCAGTAGAAGACTTTACGGTTGCCTTGCTGCCAAAAATCTTGATGGGTGCTGCCTTCTGCAGACTATAATATCTTGGAATGGGATTGTTTTTGATGTGCTCATATGTGAAAAACATGTGCAGGGATTGGAGGAATGAGAGTAAGAGGAGGAGGTGAGAGTGAGGGAAATTGAGGGAAAAGCTATTATAACAAGAGAAAGGGAGACTTGACTTTAGAAAGAGATCAAAGGGTTGGAAAAAGAGTAACTTAAAAAATTGAAGAAGAAGAAGAAGAAGAAGAAGAAGAGAGAGAGAGAGAGAGAGAGAGAGAGAGAGAGAGAGAGAGAGAGAGAGGCACACAATAAAAGAGAGAGCCAAATATAGATGAATAGAGATAGACACAAAGTAGCTGAGAAACATGTACACATTACACATTAATAGGAAAAGATACACACGGTGAAAGAGAGGGAAAGAAGGACACACACACACACACACACACACACACACACACACACACACACACACACACACACACACACACACACACACATCTCATCAAAATTAAAGAGAAGAATTATCTATACATAAGTGAAAAGAAGCCAGAAAATGTAAAATAAAGTTTTAAGTTTATGGGAAGATCAGAAAATGAGATTTTAAATAGAAAGATAAGGAAAGAGAAAAACTTAAAAAAAAAGAAAAATGATAAAAAGAAAGAGATAAGAATAGAAAAAAATTGAATCTTTAAGAATGAACAAAAAATTATTTGTAAATGTATAAAAAACATTGATAGTAGATAAAATTATAAAAATATCTGACTTCTCCACCTTACTTTTGCACACTGAACCATTTGTAAAGCCCCCCCCCCTCATCCAAGCAGAAGACTGTGGGAGTAAAAAGTGGTTAAGCTTGCCTCCAATTAGTTTCTGCCATGTGTTATCCTAATCCCCCAGATTTTCCGAAACATTTGTTTCCATTTTAAAGTCTATCTATCATTTGTACTTCTATCCCCATAAAAAAGTAATAATAAAAAAGGAGCTCTTGAATGTGACATAATTCTTGTCCCCTTCTAACAATTTCTAATATTTTTCATTTCTTTCTTGAATTTGTAACTAAATACTGTGTCATATTAATAAGCTCACTAGCTTGGGAGAAAGTAGGCCAGAGGCTGTAGAGATCAGTGGTAGAGCATAGGTCTGAAGATCTATTCCTAATGCTTGAAGGTGAGGTAATAATACAAAACATTTAGGAAAGAAAAGAGAGAGAATAGACAAATAGAAGGAGAACAGATCATAGACAATTAGAAAGGAGGGAAATAAAGTGTAGTGACCAAAAGACAAAAAAGAAAAAAAGAGATAAAAGAGACCAGAATATGAGAGAAAGGATTTCAAAAAAGAGAAAGGACTATGAAAAAAGGTAGCAGAGAAGACAGTTGCCAAAAGAGGGAAAAGAGGGAGGGGATGAGGATGGAACATAAGAGGAGAAAGAGAGTGTAAAGAAATGAAAACTGTGACTACAATAAAAGATAGAAACTGAATGCAAGAGGAGAGAGAGAGAGAGAGAGAGGAGAAGACTATAACAAGAATGGTAGGAAAAGAAAGCAAGAGAGGAGAGAATGAAGAAAAGGAAAGGAGAAAACAAAGGGAGTTGGAATGCAAAGAAAGAAAGGATGAAGCAAGAAAAGAATTGGGCAAAGAAGATACAAAAAATGAGGTGGTAAGAACAGAAGAGGGGTTATCATAGAAAGAGGAAGAGGAGGAGGAGGAGGATGGAAGAAAAGCCATCTGCTTTCTTAAGAATATATATTTATTTATGAATATTACATTCTTGATATTTTATAAGATTTGAACTTATGTTCATTCAACTTGAAAACCTATCTTTTTTGGTTGTTTTTAATTTTTTTTAGCATTCTCTCACATCAGATATCTTCTTGTGATTTCAGTTTCCTAAACTGGATTTTACTCCCAGGTCCATTTGGATCTGGTGTGTTAGTACCTGTTAGGGATCTTATCTATGGATCAAACAGATCGATTTGAAAATTATTAGTACTTGATAGGAATACCTAGAACTACGAGTGTTTCTTTTATATATATATATATATATATATATATATATATATAAAAGAAACACTCATAGTTCTAGGTATATATATATATATATATATATATATATATATATATATATAAATATATATATATGTATAACATAGATATACAAATATATAAACTATTAGTTACTTCAATCTATATCCTAACAAGGATTGACATGCCATAAAATCAACCATTCATATACAATACTAGAATTATTGTGTCAAATGAACTCTCAAACCAAGATGTCTTCTGTAGACAAGTAAATATGTAAATATATCCATCAAAAACTACAAAGTAAGCCAAATTTTAGCTAATGAACTCTGCAGGTGATTTGTTTACACTGATGAAAACTTGCATAGAAATAGCCACACTTTCTGGATAAGTAATTAACAGAAGAATGGTGCACCAGTATTTCCCAGTTTTTCTGAACAGCACTTCTCATGTTTTACATTGAGAATTTTTCCTTCTCTCAGGTTGGTTGTCTTATCAAATTTAAACAGCCCAGTTTGGCTTATTATTTTATCCATATGTGTAGGGGAAGAAGAGACGGATATATGCCTTTCCAGAGGGCATTAGAGCAAATTGAAATGTAAGCAGCTTTGTTTAGAATGTGAAATTGGATTGTAGAATCAATTTTCTATAATGATAACCATTACTCTTTTGATGACAACATACTGGCATTTGGAGAAATAAATAATCAGGCTTTATGGATAAATTGGTAAGACTCCTACTAGTTAATTATTGTATACATACCAGGCATGAGCCATGTGAAAAAGATGGAAACCTTAGCTTCAAGGGCCACCCTGTAAGAAGAACCTACCCCCGTTATCTAAAAGAGGTAGGGTTTGTTGCCTGATGCCTGAGTTAAGCTATTATTCACTCAGCTTGCTTGTACACAGTAGGGCTTCTGCTTTAAAAACAAATGTTATATCAAAACCTGTCTATAGAGGGGAAGCCAGGAAAATAATTCTTGGTTGACTTTTGTCACCTAACATGTAATTTGTACGTTTTGTTAATTTGTTTTTTGGGGTTATCTAATGCCAAATTTTGATAGAAATAATTTATACAGTTTTTGTTTCACTTGGTCTATTTGTTTAATGGCATATCAGCTCTTTCTAATTTATTTAATGCTGCAATTTGATTTGTTTGTAAAGATGATCATAACTATATTTTCAATGTTCCATTGTAATTCTTAAAAATTGTACTTTTTTATTAGATGAGAATCTGCAGGGGAGACAATTAGCATATTCTAAGCCCAATTAATTGGGCTCAGAAAAGTAGTCTCTGAAGGTTATAGAAGACAATTTTTCTGGCAACTGTTCTATTGCTTTATTATATAACATTATAAGAGGCATGTTTAGTGTAATGGTTATTGTCAGAGAGAATGGAATCAGTGAGCTGAGTTCAAATGCTGGAGAAAGTTGTTTGGGCTTCATTTCTTTGGGAAAAGTATGAATTCATCTGTTCTCCTCTCCAGTTATAGGTAAATAGTCAGGTAGAATGGGTTTTTTAACCTTAGTAAGGGAACCAGTCTAGGAGAGGGAAAACTGAATTCAAACCAGATGTACTCCGCTTAAAAATTAACCTTGTGACACATCCTGCTTGCAGTGGAGGGCTTTGGTAAATCTATCTGTGCTTAAAAATTGACCTTGAGTCACATTTTGCTTATGGTGGAGGGATTAGGTAAATACAAACATTCTTGGACGAGAAAATTTTGTTTCAGATAAGCAGGGGCAGAAATGTAGGTAGATTCATAGTTAGGGGTAGAGAAAAAGGAGTCTAAATTCAGTGATAGTTGGTTTTCACTTTGCACTAATGTTCTTGGAAAAAGCATGAATGTGCTTCTCCCTTGAGCTGTGAGTAAATTACAAAATACTCCATCTTGAATGTTTTATAATGGGTTGGGGTTTGTTTCTTGCTGTGGGCATCATGTAAAGTAGTGAGGAAAGGGGCACTGTCAGATAACCCTTATTACTATGAGATGTCATGAAGAGGAATGATTCGGCTCTTTGTCAAACTTAATAAGTTATTGAAATGTGTACACATCCCCAAAAATGTAGTTCTCTCTCAAAGAACCCCTTAAAATAAAAACTGAAGACATCTTATGTATTCCATATCTCCATTTCAATTTTTAATTTGTTAATATTTCCTATTTAGATAACATTTAATCTTTCAAGTTTAAATGTCAAATTAAGGGCATATTATTTGTTGAAGCTCAAAGGAATGGTTTTAATACTAGAATTCAGAGTGTAAATTGAAATCTAACTGGTGAAGTGAACAGATGTAATTCTTTGAAACTCTATAAAGAAGATGATGGTTTCCATAAAGGATTGCTCCTTCTGTTGGTATTATGTAACTCAGTATGACCTGTTGCATGCAATTTTGAGAGGAAATGGACACTGGCAAGTAACTCTCATTACTATGAGAGATGCTATGAAAGGGTAAAACTTAGCATGGTACTCATATAGGTTATGGGACATATCCACACAGAGAAAATTATTTGTGAATTGAATCCGGATTCAAAAGAAAAGAGAAAAACAAATATGAATGACAGACTGTCATTATTATAAAAATAAGTTAAAACAGAATCAGTACAGTTTCAGTAAAAGGAATGGAGCTAATCCTCTAAAGAAGCAAATTATTTTTCATTTCATCAGGAAACCCAAGTTATGCTGTCCTATCTCTATGAATATGAAAGAGGAAGGTTGGTATTTAGAAATAATATTCTACATCTCTCATTGAAAAAAAACAAACTATTTCTTGTGATTTTGTGATAAATAATTAGTGACAAAGATTATTTTATGAATAGTAAGTACTTTTGATTAATAGAAATTAATTTTCCTCCCGAAAGAAACCTTTTTGATATTTTCTTCATCTGTTAATATCATAATAAAATGTTTGCTAAAATATTTGCCCCAAAAACTAAGAGAGAAGATATTTGTAAAATAAATGTTGATTTGCTATGTGTGCTTGGGAAGGGTTTTATACATAGATAAATGAAATAAAATCCTGCTAGATCTTGCTACAGTATGAAGGTCCACTGAAAAGTTTATTGGCTGACCAAGATATTCTTGTGAAATATGACTAAATGAAGTTTATTTTCAACATAGTCCTCATTGCAATCCACTCATCTTCTAGTTGGATCCAAGCAATTTGAGGTGCTTGGATCCCATTGGTCAAAAAAGGTATCAACAGGAGATTTAACATCAATCCTTGAAATTTTAAGCACATCCTTGTATAATGCTGAGCAATCTAATCTGACAGACTGTTTCTAACATTATGAGTTCAACTATTATTGAGTTCTCTATAAAAAGCAAAGTTGTATCAATAAATTAAATGGGGTTATATGTATCTAAAATTGGCATTGAAGCTTAAAAAAAGAAGTGAAATTGGTTGGTACTTATCCTTCCAGATTTTTTTCTTTAGCTGGAGTACTTTATACAAAGTTAGAAAGTTGGATCACTGCTGATTATTTTCTATCTTTATTATCAATCACAAATTTATACTGAACATTTACAAATGTTAATTGTTACAGAAAAGATTTTAAAAGTCTATATCACAAACTACATGTTTAATCTTATCTGTGAAACATTTCGGATTTTTCTAAAAAAATATCTTTTAGTTTAAGTGAATGAGACTTAAGAAATGTATCAATTTAAACATTTTTGTTTTTTATCAATATTCAGTCGTCCTAAATAAGTAATAATACTATATGATTATTCCATATATCTAGCTTGAAGAATTACCAAATGGAAGTTGATTTATTTTTAGTGTAGAAACTTAAATTCTGTATGATTAGTTATTCTTGCAGCAACATAACTTCCTGTTGGTTATCATATATTTCTTGAGGACACCTCTTCATGAGATTCCCTATTTTCTCATGAGGAATCAAAGATTTTTCATGTAAAGACCTTCTACACTACAATTAGCAGAAGTCATTCTTTGTACTTAACACACATCTCATGTTTTTAATGGAGTTCAAGTTATTCACAACTTTTTCATGCTCCCTGCTGTTTTTTTAGCATTCTGATACATTAGTCTCTGCATCTTTTACAAGAAAATGTCTTTGATAACATGGCAGATTTTTCTGTTGTCCTGAATTGTCATAAATGCTTTTCCTAAGAGCTGAATGCACCATTTCTTTTGAATACCATTATAACAAATCTCAACAAGAGGATATATATATATATATATATATATATATATATATATATATATATATATATATACGTATACGGATCAAGGGTAAAGTGGAGCAATCCAGGAAAGGAGTAGCGCCCTCCCCTACACCTTGGTGTAGTAAGCTATCGAAAAGGGAGCCTTCGGGTCACCCTCGACTATGGTCGCCAACTTTACTTACTTATATATATATATATAAGTAAAGTTGATGATCTAAAGGCTCCCCTTTTGATAGCTACCATACCAAGATGTAGGGGAGGCTGCCACTCCTTTCCCAGTACTTCCCTACTTTACCCTTGATCAGCACCTTATAATGCTGAGTGTTAAGCAAGGAGGCATCAAGTACTATTTTTTAAGTCTTTGGTATGACTCGACCTGAGATTAAACCCAAGTCTCCTGGGTCACTGGCGGACACTAGATCCACAAAGAGATTTGAATTTTTTAGGATCTATCTATTTATTTTGTTCTTACATATATTTATGTTTTTAGCTTGTTGCTTTCATCAGAGAACATATGTGGCACAAAACCATGAGAATGGGGTACTCAATGAGATTTTAACTCACTTGTGTTTGTATGGTTTTCAGTTTTTTATGGGTTTATATAGCGATCACTCCTCCCTTTCATTTTCTCAGTGTGTGTCAATTTAGTCTGTTTTTACCCCCAATTGGTCTTTAATATCTAATATGTTATAAAGTTTTGTTGTTTTCCCCTGGGTGTGTGTGTGTGTGTGTGTTAAAGATGTTTTTTATTCCATGTATGTTTACTTTTTCTTCTCTCTCTCTCTCTCTCTTTTTCTCTCTCTGTTTGGTTTTGGCTTGATTGTTCCTCTATGTATGGGTATACTTTTTATCTTAAGCTTTTTTTTATTGTGGTTCTGTGGTTTGAAATTTACTGGTAATTACATTTTACGAACAATTTTTGTGCATGTAAATGTATACATATATATGTATGTTTGCTTCCATTTGTGTGTGTGTGTGTGTGTGTGTGTTTGTGTGTAGAATTCATGTTTTATTCAACATGGGCTTGAATTTATCTTTGAAATTTTTTCTTTTATTTGACCTGATGTGTAATTGTTAGTATGATGGATGGGCATAACTTTAAATTAAACCTTCACTACATTCGTATAGGTGTTTTGATACATTTAATTTTCTATTTTCTGGTATTTTAATATTGCTCCTATTAAGTGATATCCTGGTATTGAGAGCTTATGTTGATCCAATGTATATTTCTTTACATTTGTTACATTTGGGTTGCAGCTTTTGTTTTTATTTATTCTGAGTTTTGTTTTGAGGCTTTTAAATGTATACAATTTTCCTTCAATAATTATATCACATACTCCACATCTTTTATTCTTGCATTTGGTAACCCCTTGTGCTGTGTTTTCTCTGAATGTTGAAGAGGTGAGTATTCTTTTAAGATTTTTGGATTGTCTCTGGCTTTTCATGATTTTTGTTGTGTCTAGTATTTCTTTGATTTTGTCATTGTTTTTAAGTTCTGGATTTTTTATTATTTCTGTGAATAATTCTGGATTGTTTTTATTGTAGGTTGCGACATATGCAGGAGGCTTTTTGTTGTTACGCTTTTTTGTGTTTGATAATTCTTTTTGTGGTATTTTTCTGCTAATTCAAACTCTTTATTAATTAATGTTGTTGGTTATCCTCTCTAGTGTCAGGTTGTGTGTAGTTCTTTAAAGCAAGTTTTTCTGAGGATTTTATCCATGATCATTGTGTAATTTCTATGTGCTAGTGTGTAAGGGATGGATTTTACAGTTTTTAGGATGGTGGCTATTGTAGCAGAGGTATTGTGTATGTGGGTTTGTGGTAGATACCTGTGATGATTTGGCCATTTCTGTTTTTTATGAGGAAGTCTAAAAATGTTAGTTCTTTTGAGCTGTGTTATTTTGGGGATATAGGTTTTGGAGTAGATTGTGTAATTCATTGACTCCCCTTGGGCATTTCCAGAATATGAAACAATCCTCTAAATATCATTTCCATGACTTAGTAAATTCTCTTTTTATGTTGTTGCTGTATTTTTTACCTATTATTTCATTTAGATTTTCTTCTAAATTTGCTATGGAGATTTTAGTTCCCATAGCTGTTCCTAGGGACGTTATTGAATTGGAAGGAGTTATTAATAAGGATTATTTCTACACCCTCTATGAAATCTTTTGTTAAATTTTGGGTGTAATGTACCTGGGTATTGATCGATCCAATTGAGATGGCTTGTTATATATATATATATATATACACACGGAGAATAGTACCTTGACTTTTATCATTCTTATCATTATTTTCAAGTTGAATTACCAGTTTGAAGCAATTATTTTATAAAATTATCTTAATTTACTTTTTTTGTGCAAGTCAGGAATTAATTGATTGAAATTACATTAATCTAAATGGGAAAAATTGTCTTGATTTGAGTTGATTTTGACTAACATCATTCACTCCCGGGAACTAATTAGTTACATAAATTAAGGAACCATAACATATATATATACATATATATATATAGAATTAACTTAAATCGCGAGTTATATATATATATAATTATTAGATTTACTGCCTTATTTTCCTAATCCACCTATTGCTCCAATTTTCATGCTAGTCGGATCAGCATCAGATCATAATATGACTTTAGTTATCTAAATTTCTGAGACGAAACGTGATGATTTTTATCATTAAGGGTTTTCGGACTATTGTCTTCATCTTTATTGTTATTTCCACAACGTTTCGGCCGATATGTCCTGATGTTGTATGAATTGTATGATTCTGTCGGATATTAATATTGTAATTCAAATGTATATTATTCAGAAGCTCCTAAATATCATGTATTTGAAGATTTCCTCATGAGAATGTCTCTAATTTTAATTGTCATCCCCTTTATACTGGCTTGAAAAAAAACAAAACATTTTCTTAACTTTCTTTTAGTTTCGTGATGCACAACTCCTGGCATTGTCCCTCATAATTTATTTTTTGGAATAAAATAATCTCTCTTGCATCATTTTCAAAAGTTAATGTTTTTCAACTAGTTGATTTGTTCTTGATATTTTACCAAATTGACATCCACTTGATATCATATACATTTCCTTAAGAAATTTGATCTTCAGCCTGCTTTAAAAAATCTTTTTCCAAAGGTCAAAGGTTTATCACATGATATATGATCTCCATTCTATGCTAAATTCAAAAATACTATTCTTTGTGTTTGGTCAGGTATGGTTTTTAAGATGTGCTTGAATACTTCACAACAAGTTGTACATATTAATAACACATATTCAAAAGCTTGTGGACTCTACTTGTCAAGTTGATTATGGGTGCCTGATGGTTAGTATAGCATATAATGTTATATGTGCACCTAAGTACAGTGTACCACCCTACTAACACCAACATAGCTAGAAGAAGAGCCTATCCCTCAACTTAAAATCATTTTAATGTTCTGTGTCAAGTGTCAACGATGAGCTACGTGCTGATTTATTTGTTTCTCTTTCCAGCTTGAAATTTGTATTCCTGTAAGAATGAAATACAAGTGTAAAAAAAACCTGACAGGTTCTATTATATCTGTGGTAATGTGGTTCTTCCTAATCACCAAGCAAAAATTGCTGACTTTGTGAAGAAGGCATACTGCAATTACTTTGGAGTCAAACTAGGAGATCGGGATAAACCATTCACTCCTCATGTTTGCTGTAAAACATGTGTGGAGAACTTGAGGGATTGGAAAAATGGTAAAAGGAAGAGTATGCCATTTACCATTTCAATAGTCTTGAGAGAAGGAAAATATCATATTACATACTGTTTTTTCAGCATGATAAATCTAAAAGGAATAAATCACAAGAACAAACACGATGTCCAATACCCTGATGTTCCTTCTGCCATAAGACCAATCCATCATGGCCCAGACCTTTCAGTTCTTGCTCCAGATGTTAACACAGAATATAGCTTTGATTCTTAACATAGTGACATGACTGTTATTGCTGGGGATGATGCATACAGGCCAGAAGATGACAACTAGCCAGTACCCTTGACACAAGCAGAACTTAACAACATGATACTTCAACCTTTGAAAGGAGTCTGCTCACCTGCTGGGTTCACATCACAAAGAGAGACATCTATTGGTACCAGGAACAACATTTTACTGGTATCGGGACCATGAGAGAGATGATTAAAACAGTTTTTCATGTTCCACAATAAGTTATCATTGGTTTATTTCAGCAACTTTAGTGGATTGATCAATTCAATGGCCTTAGAGTACAATGCTACAGAATAGAGACATTTTATTGACTCATCCAGCATAAATCTCAAAGCAGTTCTTCTATATAATGAGAATAGTTTTTCATCTATCCTATTGGGCATTCAGTACAAATGAAAGAAACTCACAACAGCAGGAATCATTTGCAGGAACACAAATGGTTGATCTGTGGAGATCTTAAGGTGGTTGGAATGATCTTATGGCTCTAAGGTTGGTACACAAAGTCTCCTTGTTTTCTGTTTCTCTGGGACAGCCAGGCTGATGACCAATATTATGTCAGCAAGTGTGGCCATTAAGACAAGGGTTAAAACTTGGCTTACATTATGTTCTGTCTTATTTTTTCATTGAACTGAACAAAATACTACTTCCACCCTTATATATCAAGTTAGGAGTAATGAAGAACTTTGTGAAGGCAATGGACAAGGAAGTCAATGGGTTTGCTTTTCTTCAGGAGACATTTTCATGGATAAACATGGGGAAACTTAAGGCTGGTATATTTAATGGCCCTTAAATGAGAGGACGCAATGTTTGATGAAGCACTAAGAAAAGCTGAACTGTTTGCCTTGAAGTCACTGAAATCAGTAGTTATAAACTTATGGGGAAACCACTATTGTGTGGAATACCAGATGCAAACTGAAGAGCTACAGAAGCGTTTCTGCCAACCCGAGGCATGAATATCTATTAAACTGCACTTTCTGAAATCACACTTTGACAATTTTCCAAAGAACTGTTGAGATTTGAATGAAGAACAGGGTGAGTGCTTTTACCAAGACATTCACATTATGGAAGAGTGCAGCTGGTGAGATATAAACTTTCTCGTTAACTAGTGCTAGTGCTTTAAAGGGGGTCCGGTGGCTACCGAGCACAGGAGGAAGTTCCTGAAAAGACCTTTCATCCATGAATGTTTTTTTTTGTGTATTTTTCAGTTTACGATGGCACAATGTGAGCTTTCTACAAATATATCAGCCCTAAATTTAGCATTATTTGTTTAATTCAAAAAAAAAAATAAATAGAGTTATAATACTGTTTGTTACATTTTAAGTAAGAGCTTGTATCTTAAAAATTGATCTGATGAGAAAAAATGACTATGTAACTAATCTGTTATGCAGGTAAATATGTATATATATATGTGTGTGTGTGTGTGTGTGTGTGTGTTCATGTATTTACCCAACCTTTCTACTACAGTCAGGATATGACACAAAGTGAAGTTTTAAGTAGAGTAAAACTGGTTTTAATTCTGAGTTTTCCTTCTTCATTGGTTGCCTAACCAAAGCTATAGAACTCAAGCTGTCCTACCCATAGCTTGACAGAAAACAAATGTGTTCATGCTTTTCCCAGGTACATTAATACAAACCAAAATGTAAACAACCTTTTTCAGGATTAGAATTCTGTATGTATTCATATGTGTATATATATTTATAAATGCATATATATATATATATATATATATATATACTCATACTTATATATATATATATATATATACATATACTATATATACATATACATACATATATATATATATATATATACTCATACTCATATATATATATATATGTAAAAATTATATACAAAAACTGCTGCCAAAGAAGCAGTTTTGCTTCCAGTAAAGTCTTCATTAGATGATGACCCTGGGTTCAGGCATGGTTTCAGGGCTGAAGCATAATTACCACTAACCCAGGGCGCCCCAGCAGTATCTCACAATACTACCAGACTTTATTAGATGATGTTTAATCTGTACGAATGCCATATCCGTTCACATGCAATTATAGTCTTGTTTTGGATCTTTTTTATATATTCTCTCTTCTTTGCTGGTGTAAGTCCTGTTAAAAATGTAGAGATTGCATTCGAAATAAAACCTCGATATCCAATCTCAAGAGGAAATATGTCTGTTGACCAGTCATTCTTAGTACACTGTTCACGTAGGTCTTCATACTTTTCCAATTCCCGCTGATGTGCCCAGTCGATGTTGGTCTCGAAAGGGATCGTTAATTCTGCAATGATAACTTTTTTTTAATTAACTGACCAAATGACGACATCTGGACGCTGCCGAGTTGATGTTATTTCCGTTGGAAAAGCGAGTTGTCAGTCTACGTCAGCAATAGTCTGTGCAACCATCAAGCAATGTTGGTTTGTGCCTATTATTTCTATGTGGAGTTTTCAAAATGTTTCCTTCTTTAACAAATTGTATATTTGTCTTTGTACATGAAATTTCATTGGCAGTTTCACAACACATTTTTGCAATCTCAGCAATAATCCCTAAGATTTCATTATGTCTCTACATGTAGCTTCTTAGGGAATACTGACATCCAGTTAGGACGTGTTTGAGGTTAGCAATCTTCCCACATGCTTTGCAAAGGTTAGATGTACTTAACGCCAAGAGTTTTAAATTTACTGGTGAAGGTAATATGTCGTAAACTGCCTTAATGAGGAAACCTAATTGTTTAGGCTCCATTTGCTTGATGTTGCTCCATGTGATAGTCCTGTCCTTGGTGTTTTCCCACCTAGTCCATGCACCTTGTTTGGGTTGTGCCACAGCTATGGCAAGACGTTTGCTTTCCTCAAAATCATGAATCTCTTCCGAAATCATTCTTCGTTTATTCTTTGTGGTCTCTTTCGACCACCACTTTTGTGGGTGAAGACCAAATCCGGCTCTCCCAGTTGCCACACAGCCGATTACTTCTTTCATTTTGAGGGAAGATTCTGCTATCTCCACTGCATGTTTTGCATTCCATTTTCGACCTGTTATTATGGCAGGTTGTGCACTTTTATATATACTCATACTCATATACGTATATACTCATACTCATACACACACATACACCCACACATGTATGTATGTAACTCACATTGTATTTTTATATATAAGTAGATAATTAACATGTTTAATTAGGGCTACTATGTTGAGGTTTTAAGGGAGGTCAGGAAGAGACTGGGCACTTTTATGGATAGTACACACATGAAACTCTAGTCCCCTTCGAACTAATCTCCTCCGGCTGCAATGCACTTGTTGTACTGTTCCAACAACTTCTGGAAGGCCCCATGGAAGTCCTCTTGTGTGAGCATGTCAATGACCTTTGTCACAGCCTCTTTCATCTCCTCAATTGTCTCATAACGACAGCCTCTGAGCTTAGGGAATAACCAAAAGTCACAGGGAACAAGGTCTGGACTATAGGGAGGCTGAGGAGCTGTCTTGATGCCCATCTTGGTCAAATAGTCTGTGACAAGGATGGAGTTGTGGACTGGTGCATTCTCCTGGTGGAAATGCCACTGACCCGATTTGAAGAGTGCTGGCCTCTTCCCAAGGAATCTCTTCCTGAACTCCCTTAAAACCTCAACATATTAACCCTAACCCTAACCCTCTGGCCAATCAACTCTGGTGTATTGACTTCCTTACTCCTCCCACACCTCTCATCATCCCTCACAGACTCTCTGCCTTCCTTGAATCTCTTATGCCACTCAAAAACTGATGCTTGATTCATGCAAGATGCTCCAAAAGCAGTCTGAAGCATTCCATAGGTTTCTGTAGCATTTTAAAACACAATTTTATTGCATATCGTTCTTCTAAAGTGTCCTGATGTCCAGATTGCATTTTTGAAATTCACCAGCAGTGACAATCAGACTTTAGTAGGGTGTATTCCAATTGCTGCTGTAGCTGTTCATTTAAACCTGAAATCATAGAAATTGGTCATTCATCTCATAAGATGTATAGAATTAACATACTGAATTTTCAAGAATCTATGACAATTTTAAATGCCTGTACAAAACAGTCTGGAAATTTAATGAAAGCACCTCATATTTTAAATGTATATTAAAGAGACAAAATAAATACACATACAGATATAGATATTCTGTTATAATTGATTTATGCCATGTGAGATTTTTGGGTTGTCTCCTACACCCATAACCAACTGAAAACCATTCAAACTACAAACATGAATGAGTTCAAGTCTCATTTAATACCCCATTAACTAGGATTTGTGCCATGCATGTTCTCTGATGAAAGTATCAAGCTGGAAACATACATGTATGTAAGGACAAAATAGATAAATAAATTCTAAAAAATACAAATCTCTTCATGGACCTACTCATTTTAAAATATTTTTATTCTCTCTTTGGACCTAGAACAAAAAATTTCATATATATATATATATATATATATACAATGAATATGATAATGTAAGTTACATATTTTAAACAAACATGTATTTACTTAGATGATTAATGTAGTCCCAGGAACTTCTTTCTCTTCACCCCCACCCTCAAGCTGTATTATTTATGGCTCCCATGTTCTGACCCCTACCTAAAATATTATCCATTATTTTAGGATATTTTTTTTTTTTAATGAATCCTTCACATTCTAAAACACTCTGTTTAATAAACAGAATGCTTCTGATAAAAGATGTAAAACAATTTTACAACTCTTTGTCTTCTCAAGGGATGCTTTGAAGCTTATGGTCAAAAATCTTTGCAATTTTGTTCAAATAGCAGAAGATAAATCCATTTAGATCTTTCACAGCTGTTGCAGGATGTTTACTTCTTGTCAATTCCTATTTAATCTCTAGCCCTCAGTGATGTCATCACCACAGGTGTTTGGTGCTACTGGAAAGCATTCACTGATCTGTCTATGAAAGAACTATGGTTAATACTTTGATACATTTAACAATGATTGCTATCTTAAAATCTGTTCCTCAGACAATTTTAAAACCAAGAGGATCAATGTAATAATATTCTTAAGCTTGTCTATCTATTTATATGATGATAATTTTCATTATATATATATATATATATAGTTTTATTATTCATTCTTCTGAAGATTGCTCTAGTTGGGACTGAAAGTACTAGGGAAAAATACTGGGGCTTCCTAAATCCTTCTCTTCAAAAGTCAAATGACTCATAGAAAAACTTGAACAAATCAAATGTTATATTTTGACCTTCGACCCGGCCCAAAAATACTATTCCAAGGTAATACACCGGAAGGAAGTGACACATTCCAACAGCCAGTAATCGAAAGAGATCGCGTGGGCGGATTAAGGCTTATGATATGGGACAAGGTGAAGGTCTCATTGTGCCACTACAGTCATGCACCGGAAGAGAGTAACCTCTGAACTGTATGACAGTTATTTCCGCTTGATGACGATTAAACATCCAATTCAAAGATCCAGTTGGCGATCGTGTGGGCGTTGAGTTATTATTCAACTCAGTTGAGTTTGGGTCCCAAGCAGTTGCCAGCAGAATTCCAGACAGCTAGAGACCAGATGTGGTAGGGAAGGCCACACCCGACCGAGGGGGGCCTCGGAAAAGCTCCGATGGAGTGGAGCCCAAGGCCTCTGGTTGAACATCAGGAGAACAATAAAGACGAACCATAGCCATTTATTCCGGGTTGAAGACAAAAGAACATCTGAGACACGAGGGACCCCGGGTTCTTCAAGCCAGTGTAAAAAAAATAGAATAGAGTCTATTAGCCCGTGAAAGAAGAAAGATTCTCCAGTGGAACCCCGTCGAAAAATAAGATAAGTAACTTTGGGGCCATTTCTCCTTTATACCCAAATTTTGTATACCACTCTCTCTCTCTCTCTCTCTCTCAATTTGAAGAAAAACAGAAGTCAAGAAAAGACATTTATATTCGTGGACTGTCCATTTATTATATGTTTAACAAAGTTTTGAAAGTGTACCTCTTTGTATAGTAAAGGATTAATGTATTTTTATGTTACCACATGGTCTAAGTTGTTCTTTGCGGTTCTGCTACGAATTTGTTACCTCATGCTTCCTTTTCAGCTTCTATTTGCCTTATGTTATCTTGCTTAGAATTGTCCTATAAATTCCCTTAAAATATCACATGGGAAGCCGGAGTTGCCGACTACTAAAATATAATATTATTACGACTAAAACCTATAGGCTCATATCTTCTGTTGTCGAGTGGAGGAAGTTTAGCGGCCTGGTGGGTTTGTGGATAGTGTGAAATTTGGAACCCCTTGCCAGCGGCGGTCAGTCTGGCCCTAAATTAATCCCTCACGTAATATGCCAGTTCTTATATGCCTGAGAGAAAAACTCTGAACGAGGACTTATTATATAGGGGATCAAGTGCCAACCTGCCCCGTCTTCACACGTGCGAAAATAAAAGTCCCGTTTTAGGATTTTCGTCAATTTCGCGTCACATACGCTTATGAATGGTGTCTCGTCCGGAGATATTCTAATCTTTTATTCCCGACCTCATACGCTTTTGAATTGGGGCTCAAATCCGGGATAGATATTATTATAAATATTAATAATATTTATTTCTTGTAGTCATAGGACAATTCCTGCCGTCGGAATCTACCCTGGGAGACCGTGAAAGAAAAAAAGGAACATTGTAACAAAAAAATTACCCGTTGATATAACTGTTTGGAAAAATTGAAGAAAAATGGACAAAATAGAAAACTTTTTAAAAGAACCCTCCATGGAAAAGTTGGAGAGGCTGAGAAAAAGCGAGATAATGAAAATTGGCGAGAAGCTAGAATTAAATGTTGAAAATTCCATGAGGAAACATGAACTCGTTAGAAAAATAGCCGAGCACATGGTGGACGAAAATGTGTTCGTGGAAGCAGTATTGGAAGACCTACCGAAAGAAATAATAAGAATGACACCAGAACAAATTGAACTGGAGAAAATTAAAATACAAGCCCAAATGGAACTACAGAGAAATAAGATGGAACTGGAGAAAGCTAAAATTGAACAAGAAACAAGGTTGCGAGAAGTCGACTTGGCAATAAGAGGACGCGAAGGAAGCCGTGACAGTTTCGAAGTAACGAAGCAAGCGAGGCTAGTCCCAAAATTTGAAGAAGCCAACGTAGACGGATACTTCGCACATTTTGAGCGAACTGCACTAAATCTCGGATGGCCGAAAGAATTCTGGTCGATGCTACTCCAAACTGTGCTGACAGGAAAAGCACAGAGAGCATATGCAACTCTGCCCACAGAAGATTGCGCCGACTATGATTTGGTGAAAGCAGCGGTTCTTAAAAGCTTCGAGTTGGTTCCAGAAGCTTATAGACAGAAATTCAGAACGCAGAGAAAGAAAGAAAACCAGTCTTATGTGGAATTTCTGCGAGAAAAAGAGAATGCGCTGGATAAGTGGTGTGACTCTAAGAGGATAGACGGAGACGCTGAGAAACTCCGGCAACTAATATTAGCTGAAGAATTTTTAAACTGTGTGCCAGAAGAAGTCAGGGTTCACCTAAGTGAGAGGAAAACTGACGTGAATTATGAAATGGCCGCACTAGCAGACGAGTACATCCTCACACACCGAAAAACGAAGGAAAAACCGTACATGAGAAGTAGAGTGAAATTTAAAGCAGAGTTAGGCCCAGAAGAAAAGCATAAGGAAGAAAATAGAAGGACCTTCCAAAGTAGCAGCAGAACAGTGGTCTGCTATAAATGTGGAAAGGCTGGACACATAGCCATAAGGTGTCAGCTTGGAAAAGGTCCTGAAAGAAACCAAACCCAGTCGGGAAAATCTCAAGGAGCTGTAACAACAACTAGAAGGAACCAGTCTTATCGACCCTGGACGAAAAAAGGGATGATAAGAGGCTCACATGGAGGACCAGTGGAAGTATCAATTTTACGAGATACCGGAGCATCTCAGTCGTTACTTCTACGAAATAAATTACCTAAAGGGGTAATAGAAGCAACACGTGAGACTGTGATGATAGAGGGTATTGGCGGAAAGAGGGTAAAAATACCGCTACGTAAAATAACCCTAAAGTCCCAGTGGAAAAATGGACCAATTCAAGTTGGTGTGGTAGATAAGCTACCTATGAAAGGAATCTCCCTTATACTGGGAAATGAAGTAAAAACTAAAAAGTGTCACCCGTGTAAGATGGCGAAGATGAACGCCGAAAATGGAGAAAGCAAGTTGGCGAAAATGAGCTCCAAAAATGAAGAAAGAAAGATGGCGAGAATGAACGCCAAACAGGAAGACAAGATGGCGGCTGAGCCACGAGGGCACAAACGACATAGTCGCTCGCAGAGTGAGAGAGTGGAAAGGAAGGAAGTGAATCTTCCACATCTCAATAAAAAAAAAAAGATAAAAGGACCAGTCGTCAGAGAAAGGATGAAGGTCCAACGAATAATGGGAATAAATCCCCTGAGACTTATCGAGAAGATAAGAGAAAGATGAGAGGACCCTCACAAGTGGCTAAGAAGGAAGAATTTGAAAAGGGCCACGAAGTCCTGCTAATATCCGCAAATAAAGGACCACACTGTGGTGGACGATATATAGGTCCCTACGTAATATCACAGAGAATAGACAAGAGGACATATAGAATCGATACCCACGAGGGAAAGAAAAAGACACAAGTGTGTCATGCTAAGAAGTTAAAGAAATATGTCCGTCAAGAAGGCCCACCTCGAAAAATTAAGAACTCGGAAATGCCGAATAAATCTGAGGAAAAATTAAGCCAGTTGTCTATTTCAGAGAGAGAGGACTTAGAGAAATTAATAAAAAAATACCCAGGTTTATTTCTCTAACGCCCTTCGAAAATGTAGTAGCGGAATATTCTTTCATAGTTGTTGAGAGAAAGAAAGAGAGCGAGAAAGAAATGAGGAATTCTCGTCCCCAATGTTGAAATATGTGATGGACGAGAAAGAGGTTCGTCAACAAGTGACGAAGAGGGGAAAGAGAAAAAAAAAAGGAAATTTTCTCCCCAAAGCTGGACAATTAAGAGTATAAAGTCGTCAAAAATGACGAAGAAGGAAAGAAAAAGGAATTTACCTCCTTAAGGTTGAAACATGATACGGCCAAAAGCCGGGAGAGAAAAAGAAAGAAAGGAAGACAAGATTAAAGAAAAAGAAAAGGAGAGAGAGAGAAAGAAAGAGAAGAGGAATTGTCTTCCCCTATGGTGAAAATTAGGAAGGACGAAAAAAAAAAAAAAAAAAAAAGGAAAAGGAAAGAATTCGTCAAAGCGTGAAGAAGAAAGGGGATAAAGAAAAGTAAAGTGAAAAAAAAAGAGAAAAGAAAGGGAGAGAGAACAGTGAAATGAATTACCTTTTTTTTTGGTATTTCTGTTATCCCTTTCTTCTCTTAAGTGGGGAGATGTCACGTGATATCCCGCGGAGACGATAGAGGTAAGATTAATACTATCCTCCCATTGGAATGAACAGTGGCCACCCCTCAAAAAAGTGACCGTTAAGAGAGAATGTAGGTCACAGAGGGAATATCAACAGGTGTTGGTACTTAGTAACCTCAGGTCGCCGGACACCAAGGGGGAGAAGAGAGAAGCCAAATGATTGGCTGGGACCCCAAAACGGAAGTGGCGACTCCTTCCCCTCAGCGGAAGTAAATAATAAGAAAGTCAGTTCTTGAGCAGGGCTCGTGGCAGATGAACCATAGCCATTTATTCCGGGTTGAAGACAAAAGAACATCTGAGACACGAGGGACCCCAGGTTCTTCAAGCCAGTGTAAAAAAATAGAATAAAGTCTATTAGCCTGTGAAAGAAGAAAGATTCTCCAGTGGAACCCCGTCGAAAAATAAGATAAGTAACTTTGGGGCCATTTCTCCTTTATACCCAAATTTTGTATACCACTCTCTCTCTCTCTCACTCTCTCTCAATTTGAAGAAAAACAGAAGTTAAGAAAAGACATTTATATTCGTGGACTGTCCATTTATTATATGTTTAACACTCTGAAAGTGTACCTCTTTGTATAGTAAAGGATTAATGTATTTTTATGTTACCACATGGTCTAAGTTGTTCTTTGCGGTTCTGCTACGAATTTGTTACCTCATGCTTCCTTATCAGCTTCTATTTGCCTTATGTTATCTTGCTTAGAATTGTCCTATAAATTCCCTTAAAATATCACATGGGAAGCCGGAGTTGCCGACTACTAAAATATAATATTATTACGACTAAAACCTATAGGCTCATATCTTCTGTTGTCGAGTGGAGGAAGTTTAGCGGCCTGGTGGGTTTGTGGATAGTGTGAAATTTGGAACCCCTTGCCAGCGGCGGTCAGTCTGGCCCTAAATTAATCCCTCACGTAATATGCCAGTTCTTATATGCCTGAGAGAAAAACTCTGAACGAGGACTTATTATATAGGGGATCAAGTGCCAACCTGCCCCGTCTTTACACGTGCGAAAATAAAAGTCCTGTTTTGGGATTTTAGTCAATTTGCTGTCACAATAGTAAGAGAAATTTAGATAATAATTAGCCGGGCAAGTGTTACATAGAGAGAAGGTTGCCTTCTAAGTAAGATTTTGTTGCTGTAGTTCAAGTGATTCTTTTTGTGTTTTCAGCCATCATTTTCCTTGTAAATTATTCTGTAAAATATGTGTGAGGTTGATGGAGACGAACGTGAAGAAAATTCCACATGTGGAATTTTGGAAAATAATTTACGGATGAATGTTATATTTTGACCTTCGACCCGGCCCAAAAATACTATTCCAAGGTAATACACCGGAAGGAAGTGACACATTCCAACGGCCAGTAATCGAAAGAGATCGCGTGGGCGGATTAAGGCTTATGATATGGGACAAGGTGAAGGTCTCATTGTGCCACTACAGTCATGCACCGGAAGAGAGTAACCTCTGAACTGTATGACAGTTATTTCCGCTTGATGACGATTAAACATCCAATTCAAAGATCCAGTTGGCGATCGTGTGGGCGTTGAGTTATTATTCAACTCAGTTGAGTTTGGGTCCCAAGCAGTTGCCAGCAGAATTCCAGACAGCTAGAGACCAGATGTGGTAGGGAAGGCCACACCCGACCGAGGGGGGCCTCGGAAAAGCTCCGATGGAGTGGACCCCAAGGCCTCTGGTTGAACATCAGGAGAACAATAAAGACACAACGTGACGGTCATAACAGTGGGGTCAAAATATGAAGTTTACGTTCGGTCTCCGGCATCCTCTCACATGCAACCCTTCAACAACCCTTTCGAACCCTTGCAATAAAGAGAGAGGTGAATATTTTTCTAAAGAAGTCTTCTTGTGTCTTCCTTCCTGCATCTTAATCCTTCTTGCGTCTTTGTCCTTGCGTCTGTTTTAATTATGGTGTCGTTGTGATGCTGAATGACCGTGTAAATAACTATATAACATAACGATAGGCACATACAAATTGCCTGTTCTATTCAATCAAATATGTTTAAAAGAGAAAATGCTGCCAAGATATATATATATATATATATATATATATATATATTACCAGAAATAGCTTATTTTATCATATTGTGTGATGGCAAATTGACTAAAATCATTTGGCTTCTCTCTCTTTCCCCTTTGGCCGGCGACCTGAGTTTACTAAGTGCCAACACCTGGTCTCCCCTGTGTGACCCACATTCCTTCCTTAACGGTCAGTTTTTTTGAAGGCTTGATACTGTCAATTCAAATACGAGTAGTAGTAATTTTATCTCCCTCCTCCCAGTGGGATATCACGTGACAATTGTGACTTCAGTAGTATATCATACAATTAATATTAGAACTGATAATAAGTTAATAACCATACAACCTCCAACCTATATTTCTGAGTGTTTGTATTTGATCCTGACCCTCAGATACACACAGTATACATACAAGTTCAATATGATAGTATAGATATGTCGTTTCACTGAAAAATTACAAGAGTCCATGTTTATCGGTATTTATCCTTTATTTATTGAGTTTGTAAAATAAAAAAAAATTGGCTCCATTTTATCACGTGTTTCCTCTAGTTTATAGGTTCGTGTTCTGAATAAATCACCCTCAGAATTTCATGCAAAACCTTGTCTATTTAAATTGGGGTTCAATAGGAAGCAAGTGAAAGAATTTTAAAAATCTATTAACCCTGTTTTCTTGAACCTGTCTCTTGGGAGATCCTTACTGAGTTCATCTGTATGTTATGTTTAAATGTAAGCATATCTGTCTCTATTACAGTAGTTTCTTATATTTCCAATACTTTGTTATTTCTTGAAACATTGTTGCATAATTTTCTATGATAAAATATGTATAATAATAATATATTCTTTTTGAATTTCTGAGACAAGGAATCATCATAATTCACTGATGTATTCAGACTAATGTTCTTATCTTGATTGTTTTAGTCATTGCACTTTTTGGAATTCTTCTGGTGTCTGTCATAGTTGTTAATTTTCATGACATTTCATGTAGAACTCTTTATTCAGTCAATAAGGGTAGATTGTTTGCAATCCATTTTTCATACTCAGAGTAAATTTCCTATCTTATTAGTTTTTTCTTGTTAGTTTGTCCTATAAAATTCAAAGAATGTTACCTACCCAGAAAAAGGCTGGACGTTTCGTTTGGTCCATTTGTTTAACAGCACACTAACTTCTCCCATGTTATCTAATAATGAAATTTGATACAAATTGTATGGTTTGAAATATTTCTATTCAATACTAAGTAAAAAGTAAAGTTGGCGACCGTAGATGAGGGCGACCAGAAGGCTCCCTTTTCAAATCTCTTTGTGGATCTAGTGTCCGCCAGTGACCCAGGAGACTTGGGTTTAATCTCAGGTCGAGTCATACCAAAGACTTAAAAAATAGTACTTGATGCCTCCTTGCTTAACACTCAGCATTATAAGGTGCTGATCAAGGGTAAAGTAGGGAAGTACTGGGAAAGGAGTGGCAGCCTCCCCTACATCTTGGTATGGTAGCTATCAAAAGGGGAGCCTTTAGATCATCAACTTTACTTATGTATATATATAAGTATGTAAAGTTGGCGACCATAGTCGAGGGTGACCCGAAGGCTCCCTTTTCGATAGCTTACTACACCAAGGTGTAGGGGAGGGCGCTACTCCTTTCCCTGGATTGCTCCACTTTACCCTTGATACATACATTATACTGCTGAGTGTTAAGCAAGGAGGTATCAAGTACCATTTTTAAAGCCTTTGGTATGATGCGAGCAGGGATTGAGCCCAGGTCTCCCGGCCCATTGGCGAACATTCTACCCACTATGCCAATGAGCTGGTTTTGACATATAGATGAGACTCTAGCAGGTACTGTCACTCCAGGTTGGAGGGAACCTGGTTGTAATAACAATGAATCAGTGTTCTACACTCTCCAGAGCTCCAAAACTTGAGCCTCACCATCAGATACAGTTTAGTGTCATAGCCAAGATAGCCTTCATTTTAGTTGCAAATGGGTCTTACCCTTCATTAGATGGTATATTCTAAGCCTTGCTGACAAGGTTGAAAGGTAGAAGGGTACAATGAAAAATGTTGTAATAATAATGATATAAGTCTGAGTACATCAGTGAATAATAATGATAATTCCTTATTACAAAATTCTGACAAAAAACAGCCCTGTCAATAGTGGCTATAGAATATACCGACTACAGAGAAGTAATCAGTGAGTGTTCTAGATAAGATACTAAACAATCTAATGGTGAGACTCCAGTCCTGAAGTTTTGAGGAATGTCAAGTAACCCTTCATTGCTATTACTCCCAGGTCCACTCTGACTTGGAGTTGTGGTACCTGTTCAGATTCTATCTATGGACCAAATAGAACTGTTTCATGATTTACTGTACTTGAAACCATTTAATTGTATGCAAACAAAGGATTAATACTAAAATGAATTATTTGTCATCAGTTGCAATACTTGAAATCATTTAACTTCTGGTAGACAAATGAGCTTTGGCTTATTTGAAAACAATGTTCCTATCCAATTATTTGCTTACAAATTATATATATATATATATATATATATATATATATGTGTGTGTGTGTTTTATATACCATGATGAGGGAAGAAGGAAGAACAACACATCTTTATAAGAATATATACATCTTTTTATTCATTTGTAAAGCATTGAAACTTCTGTGGTGTGTGAGAGATGGATGGAAAGAGGGACATACTAAGACAGATTGCTATATTGACTGATAAGTTCTTCTCTTGACCATAGCCTGCTGAGTTATCTTCAAGATCCCACTTATCACTTCTTCCGCATCTTAGTTGGGGTTGCTCAAACGGAGGCCGCTGAGAGCAGCAGCCTTCAGCGGGGTGCTCTTACTGACTGCAAGCTACCTCTGACTCTGGCCTTCACTGCCTCCAACTGACTCAACTGCTGAGGGCATCTGCATGTATCATTTCATAACGCCCTCTTACTTAGAATTAGATCACATGATTTTCCACTTATTTACACAGGTGTGTCTCTGATTGATGGCTTGGTCAAGGGTCATTATGTAACATATATATATATATATATATATATATATAAACAGGAATTGGTATTAAATAACTCACAATATTTGATATGCCATAAAACACAACTAAACAAACAATCGAACAAAAAAAGCTTGAGATTATTATACACTTGCTTTAAAGCTACTTTTGTCAGACATCAAGCTTGCTTTTGAGTCAAATCCTACTCACAGAATTTATATTATAATCAATTGTAAATAATTAATTAGTAGAAATAGCCTATAATTAGTATTTTATAGTTATCTCTTTTAAGAAATTATAATCTATAAAAAAAGTCAGATGTATTCAGCCTTTCTATATATAAAAATACAAAGTTGTTTCATACATGAGATCACATACTCAATAATATATTGTCTTTTACAGATAAAAATCAGGAACCATTTTACATATAAGATATCATTGGATGCTTAAAAAAGATATATTCATTTTCTTGTATTTCAAAATAGCAGTTTGCTTTATATACAAAATTACTCTGTATAAATACAGCATATTTATAAAAGGCCTATTTTATTTTTCATCTGAGATAAAACTCAGACTTTAAGACCCAAATCTCTTAAACTATCCAACATAACTGAAATAAATTTGATTTTAAAAACTGAAGCTTCCTAAACTCTTCATTATGTTATGGGGATTTTGTTCATATTTGTTTATTCAGTCCCTTTGTAGAGTAACAATAATTCTCATTACCAGTTAAAAATCATGCCACTGAACTCTGGAGCAAGTCAGCAAGCCTCTCACCTACTCTTTGACCTATATTTTCACACTGTTTCTAATAAGTCTCAGTTTATATAGCTATAGGTATACTTGTCATATATATATATATATATATGCATATTTCATTAAACAATATAGACATCTTTTTTCTACACATTTTGTATAAGTCCTTTCGAGTTGCCTCATTGATTTTATGGTATCTGGTGATAATTGTTAAAAGAAACTCTCATAATGACTTGGTACCATAATACTTTCTATCCAATTTTGGACCATCTTCAGGGGTTTGTATATTGCAGAAGCAATGTGACCTTTACATGTATATTACTACTTTGTATTTGTTTATTATTTATATTGGTGTGTTGTTGTGGCATTTATTTTTAAATTCGTTTCTACAAGGAGCAGCAGTAGCTTAAGACATTTAAGTACATTAGTTCTAGATTTGAAATTGATTCTATTGAGTTTAGGTTGTTTCTTTCTGATATGGAGCACCCCAAGAATTTGTAATTTTTGTTTGTTATTTTGTTGTTTTAATATTGTGTTTTTGGTAAGAATTTTCCAAAAACATAGTTTTTGGGAAGGAATGTTTGTTAGATGTTGTGCTATTGAACCGGTATCAGATAGGTGCATAGTGAGTTGTCTTGATAGAGTAGTTGGGGTTTAGCCAACATACTTACTGTTATTCTCAGAGATACAATCTCCTAAAGTACATATAAATTGATATATAATGTTTGTTTTTTATAGAATATAATCAGTTTTATTTTTTTTTATAAGGATCAGTGGGGAGTATACTTCTTCTATTCAATTTTTTAAAAATATTTTCATCTAATCTATAACTGTAGTTGATTTGGTTATGGTAAAAAAGTTTAATAAATTCTTGTTTATTGGTTGGTGTGTTGCAGTGTTTATTTTATTGACTGACATCTCTAATTTTATGTTTAATTTGTTCATCAACAATATAGTTTGGAAAACAAATATTGATGAGAATTTGTTTTATAATTTTTATTTCTGTATAAAATATTGTCTTGGAGGAGGAGATTAGTTTTACATGGGATATTAGATTATTAATGATCGCTTTTTTATATTGAAAGGGGCATTCACTTTTAAAGTTAAGGATACAGGAGTTGTTATTTGTGAGTTCATTGTAAGTAGACGTAGTGAAGCTATTATTATTGTAATTAGTTTCAATCAGTATATCTAAAAAGGAAATTTTGTGGTATTTGTTTAGTTCATGGGTAAAATTAAGAACTGAATTTTTTTGGAAGATATCTTGTAGTATGTTTATTTTATTAGTAACATTATTGAGAATAAATATTGACACATCTTAGGTATTGTGACGGTTACTGTATCTTTGTTCCGAGGTTACATTATCCTGGAATGTCGAGGAGAATGTCCGACGACAGTACCGTACCACCCAAGCTCTAAATATTCTCCGTAACCAGTTATATTTTATTGATAGCTTTGAAAGCCCATATAACTAGTTAAGTATAAAGCTTGCATATAGGTTTAATTTTTCGAGATATGGACGAATGAGGATGTGTCAAGGGTAAAGAGGTCGACGTGATATAAATGAACATGTGAGGAATTCCGAACCGGACAAACAATATGACGCGTAGTTGTTTTTTCTTCTTTTCTTTATATATGTATCTTTCTTACATATTTTATTTTAAAGAAAGCACAATTATAACAACAAAAAAAACAGAAAGCAAAACAAATACAAAAAAAGAATACAGAAATGTGGAGGGCAAGTCACTTCCAGTAGTATTTGACTATGTCCTTCCCATAAGACAAAGTTCTCCTTTTTTTTTTCTTTTTTTTTTCTCAACTTGTTTTAAAATTACACCCGTATCTTCTTGTCCCTTTACAATTAAAGGGAGGAAATCTCCTCATTCTCCATATTTGTTTTCTTATTCCTTCCCTTCTTTTAACAAAGAACAAAAGTCTCTCCTCTTCGTCTTTAAAGTGTATATACAAATTTAAACAAATATGTTTTCCACTGAAACTAGCTGCTAATGAACAACTTCAAAAATGTTTCTTTGGATAGTCTAGATACGGACCTTTATTTAGGTTACGTGTATTATTTGTAATGAAATTTTTGACTAACCTTTTTTTCTTTCCTTTCTTTTGTTATTTTTTTTCTCTTATATTCGTTAATTTCTTATTAACAAGTCACAAGGCACCATTTTTTTTCTTTTACGTTGAGCCTCAGTTTCTTAGCCAACAGAGTTGACGGCTTCTATTAGGCCATTCTGTTACTAGAATTTCACCTTTCACCTTTCACCAGACCCCGTGAAAAGGCGACCTTTCTCTTCCTTAGCGAAGCTCGAAACTGACTTTTTGGCTTTCGTCCTTTTTGGCGGTAAAACGTCCTCCCTACCTCGACCAATCGCATGTCTTTTCCCTATCTGGGTCAAGACCTTTGCTCCTTCTCGGTTGGTCCTTCACTGTTGCTAGGGCTCGAAAACCCGCCAATCGCCTGCCTTACTTCCGGTCCTCATAGTAGTCCTTGCTTTCCTGCATTTCAACCCAACCGTGGCCGATGGCTGTAATTGTATATTGAAGGGTTTTTAATCTTGTTAAATATTTCATTTTCAAGGTCGGACATGTAAAAATTACTGAAGTTTGGGTCCTAAACTTCAAACCGAAAACACAACAATATTAGAAAAAGAAAATAACAAACAAAAATTACAGGTTCTTGAGGCACTTCATATCAGAATTAAACAACCTAGAGTCAATAGAATCAATTTTGAATCCAGTACTAATGTACTTTAATGCTGCTACTTGTAGAAACGAATTTAAAAATAAATGCTACACTAAAACACCAATATAAATGATAAACACTTACAAAGATGTAATTTACATGCAAAGCTCACATTATTTTTACAATATACTCACCCCTGATGATGGCTCAAGATCGGGCAGAAGTCATCATGAGAGTTCTATTAACTAATTGCCACCTTGATGCAGCAACTTGAAAGGGCATATCCAAAAATTTGAAGACAAAAGATGTTTATAGTTTTTAATGAAATAGGCATTAATGAAGAAATGCTGCCCAAATACACACACACACACACACACATATTATATATATATATATATATATATATATAACAACAAGGTTTGGTATTAAATTATCCATAAGGGTTGATATGTCATAAAACACAACCAAACAAATGTTGAGATTGTGACTGTTTGCATGACATCAACCAACACTTCAATCAACACTTTAATCACAACTATGTAAAAAGCTGATTCATGTCACTCTTTAAATGACTTGAGATAACGAAATTTAACCTAGTTTAAATCATATATATATATATATATATATATATATACATTGTAACAGCGTTTGTGGTCACTGTTTTACTTTGTGGGTTTGTGACAAACTAAATGCTGTATAATTTGGAGAGTGCTCAATATATATATATATATATATATATATATATATATATGTAGTATCACCCATAAATGAATAAATACTTACTAATTTTTTATAAAATGTTAATTTAAAAAAAAAACATAGTTGTAATTAAAGTGTTGATTGAAGTGTTATACAAACAGTCACAATCTCAACATTTGTTTGTTTGGTTGTGTTTTATGGCATATCAACCCTTGTATTTTATGGTATATCAACTGTTGCAGGTTATTTAATGCCAAATTCTGCTTATACAGATCTATATTAAATATATGATTTGTAAATGAACAGTTTGTAGGTAACATTATTTTTAATAAGTCAGAGGTAATTTGTTTGTTCACAGTTAAATGATATCAAGTATTGCTATTTAACATTAGTTATTCTATTCAAAATTATTCATTTGTTTGTACACAATTAAATGGTTTCAAGTACAGAAAATGATTGAATATTCCTATTTAGCCTATAGATAGGATTCTAACAAGTGCTACCATTCTGACTCAGAGTAGACCTGGATGTAATGACAATTACGGGTTACTTCACTTTTGATAGTTTCATGTCATATCCAGAACAAATACTGGGGGAGTGCCTTACCCTTAGTGGAGATGCAGTTGGCATATTCTACAACCCCAGCCAACTGGGCAGTATTATTTCTAGTGGTACACTATTCAATGAAAACAAATATCATTAAGTATTATTTATTATCAAAATCTACAATATTGAAACTAAAAATAAAAATACAAAATCCCTACTGCTGAAAATAAAGTGCATAAATATATTAAAGAGGTGTGCTTATTTTGGGGCCTCTTCTCATTCCTATTTGGACATTAATGTTATTGATATTATTTACAAAGTTTATGTACATAATCCCACATATGAACCACTGATGCTGAGTTTTTTATTTTCCATTTTTATCTGTTATAGTTATTTACTAGTCTGACACAAGGCCATATTTACTAGTCTGATACAAGGCCATATTTCTTAGGAGCACCATGAAGTTAAGCATGCTAACAGATACCTGAAAATATGACAAAATTACTGACTGAGAAATAATATAAACTTCTCTTGAAATTGCACATACACATACATGCACACATACACATACACACACATAAAACACAAATACACACATACATGTATGTGTATATATATCATGCTTGTGTATGTATATAGGTATACCTCCAACACACACACATATCTCTCTCACATGCACACACATACACAGATACACTCAGAGAGAGAGAGAGAGAGAGAAAGAAAGAATCTGTAAAGGTTTTGTGCTATGAAAATTTGTAAGACATTTTCTTCTGCTGAGAAAATTTTTTAAATGAAAACAATTTTAAAAATGAATCATAAATCTTGAATTAATTTGCTTTCATTTGCATTTTGTCCAAAATTTCAATTTTCTATAGAAGAGAAAAAACCGCTTAAAGGATTTAGAGAAACCCAGTATATATATTCTTACATAGTTTTAACTTTACTCACAACTAATTTGTTTCTGTTTTCCATTACATTTGTTTATAAACATATGTAAGTAATTAATGGAAGTACTGTGGGTGTAACAGGGATATTCAACAGTAGTCACATGCATACATACACATACACTCTCTCTCTCTCTCTCTCACACACACACACACACTATATATATATATATATATATTATCCTCAAGGTTTGTCCGAGAAGCACCAAGCCATTTTGAATTCTTTGAGAACTAGTTATTTCACCTTGATGTAACTTGGTATTCAATTACAATTGATACCAATGTATATGCCTGAAATCTCTCTCATTGGATTACTCAGTTGACTATGCATCACTTGAGTTTGTATATATTGAGTAAGAGCAATAATATCTTAAACATGATTTTTAGCAAAGCCTTACATCAACCAACTGTTCTGATTTCATTCCTTATGACTTTTAGCTTTTCTAAAAAATACAATAAAATAAAAGCTAAAAAATCATTGAAAGAGAGAGTTCAGACTGTTAATTTAGATTATAGAGAATGTGATAAGCTGAAGCTAATGCACAGTTTAGATCATTTGTTATGGTGCTGTACTATTCTAAGCTTAGTAAGCATGAAGTAAAGAAGAAACTCTTCACTTGGAAGATTAGTACTACATAATCTTCCTATTTTGTTATAAAACGTGTATCAATATTGTCCAGCAGCTGTGGTTTCATGCCTTTCCATTATATAGTTTAACTAGAGTCAGAAGTATTTTGTTGGTGATACTGACTAGTATCATTTTAGATTCTTTTTATCTATGTATTAATGCAGATTTTATATCTCAGATTTTAAAAGGGAATTTTGCAAACAAGTTTTTCATCAGAATTTGTGACCTCTCAGTTGCAAGTCTGTTGCTCTACTCCTCTGGCCGGCTTGGGTAGGATTTGAAACCACTATCTTCTGACAATGCTCACCTGGAACCGTAGAGACTCAACGCCTCTATCCGCTGCGCCACCTGAGAGGTTTATTTGGCCAAAAATGTGGTGCGATAGACAACAATTTAAAAAGGCAGTAATTACTGGGGATACGGTTACAAGACTCAGTATTCCTATCTGAGGTCATGGTAAATCACCTGAAGAAGGCCAGAGGTGAAATTTGGCCGAAACGTAGTGAAAGAAGAAACAAAACAAAAACTACCAAGATGAAGACAAAAAGTCCGCTATAAATAAAAATTAATTCTCTAATTCTTAATTGTTTATGCTTTAGAATATAGAAAATGGTTAAACTTTTCTCTTATTCTCAGGATAATGAAATATAGAAATTAACTTATTTTAGTTGTCTGAATTTCTAAGATGAAGCTTGATGATTTTTATTATTCAGGGTTTTCAAACTATTGTCTACATCTTTATTGGTATATTCTCAATGTTTTGGCTAACATGTCCTTTGGGCTTCTTCAAGTGTTTCTTGTTGAACTCAGGAGCCTACACGGAACTTCAAACCCTGACCTTTATTTAATCCGCAGGGTTCACTTGCTCTGATTCCATTAAGCATAACTGAGTGCAAGTGTTAAGTATTCCTGTATTGTTACTTGCCTGCAGTCAGGATTGAACCTGCAACCTCCAGATTGTTGGAATTCTATCGTAAAGTTCAGTAGTTATGAGTCAGTACTCATATGCATAAGAAACTATGAGTTACGAGTTGAAGTGAGATTATATTGACATTGGGACATTTCGTTATTTGCAAGTGACTAAGTCCATTCTCTGGAAAGTGATTGGTTGCTGGCCCAATGGATGAGTATATTAGTGTATATATACACCAGCTTGCTTCAGTCATGTTATGAGCTCAGTATTGAGTTACTGCTTGTTTTATTTTTTGTCTACCTGCTGGATGCTAGCTGGAGCCGCTGAGCTGGTAAGTGTTGTTATTCGTGTTGTTTATTCTGCATGTTAAAGCAGTGACTTCTACACAAATGATTGTCTCTTTAGAAACTTAGGGAACCAACACCTATAACTGTTACACTACAAAGGATGGAGTAGACACCGTATACTGAAGGAAAAGGGAAACCATCTGCCCTTGAGGATGAAGTTAAAATAATTAACAGAGAATAATTGGAGAATTAGACACAGTAAAGAATCGGCACATATATTGGGCTACAGCGACCTGTTGAGTAGATGAAGTATAGAGATGAATACAATATGGAAACCAATAGTCAAAAAGGTTAGATTTTAAAAAAAATCATAATATGAGCTCGAGTAAAAACCATACGTAATAGTAGTAATCATAGTGATGTAAGTTAATTAATCCCAAAAATTCACTTTGATCTGTTCAGCAGGATACATAACATAATGGTTATAGGTGTTGGTTTCTTAAGCTTATAAAGAGACAATCATCTGGAGATTGCAAGTTCTATCCTGACTGCTGGCAAGTAACAATCCAGGATTACTTAATACTTGTACCTGGTTATGGTTAATGGAATCAGAGCAAATGACCCCTTTGGATTAAATAAAGGAAGTGATTCGAAGTTCCATATAGGCTCCTGAATTTGACAAGAAACAACTGAAGAAGGCTGGGGAACATATTGGCCAAAACATTGTGAATATAAAAATAAAGATGAAGACAATAGTCCAATAACCCTGAATGATAAAAATTAACTTATTTTCTCTGTAAAAACTGGCAAATTTACACATTTTTATCAACAGAAGGTCTGAATAAAACATTGTATGAATCAAAATTTATTTGTATTTAGGAAAAACGGTTTCTAAGTTCTAGAAAATTTTCTTTCTATCTAAAAGTCACAAATGTAAAGTTTGAAGAAAGAAATAGTTCTTTTCCATTTTCTTTAGTCATAAGCAGTTGGAAAATAATACTTTCTGCCCAGAAACAAGAAAAAGTTAAAATTTTGTTACATAGTGAATCAGAATAGGTTAAATCAACTGCTTATCACATTATTATATCTACAGCATTAAATCCTGGAAAATGACAGCTTCAGTATCTTTTTTTATTTTTTAGTAAATCAAAAGTTTATTTGGAAATTCTAGCAACTCTCACTTATCCCTTTTTCCTTTTCTTTTCATTCCAGGTACTTATTATGCCCCTGAATTGGATACTTTAGAAGATTACAGACATTACATTGAGGGCTTACCCACTATTGACCCTCCAGAAATATTTGGTATGCATGAAAATGCTAACATTGCTTATCAGGTATGTTTCTCTAACCCCATCACTCAAATGAGCTGAGTGTCATTCTATCTTCTGCATTTTCTGAACAATTCCTTATACTTTTGTAATAATCTTGTAATGGTATTCAATTCTATTTTGGGTATGTTAAGCCCTACTTAAAGGAAGTGGAAAAATACTGTAACCTTTATATACAGGTATGTATTACTGTGAAACAATACCTACCTCCACTGGTAAAGTGATCCACTGTAGTCTTTCATTTCATTCAATATAGTGATTATCTACTGATTCAGAACAATATATTGAGAGAAGTACCTCTTTAACTTCCTTTGGGTGTCTTGTGTGTAATCATTCCCGGGTTCACTCTGATTTGAAATAGACCTCTTTGAGAGAATGAATTGTTTACCCGTTGAAAATGATTGTGAAGACATGTTTGCATTGTATATAATTGAAGACCAAAATTGGTAAACTAACATTGGTATAAAATTACCCAACAAAGGTTGACATGCCATAAAACAACAAATCAAAAAGATTAACTATTGAAAAAAAACAAAGCAAAAAAATATTTTAGTGTCCTTTTGTGAGGCTCCAATTCTGGAGTTCTAGTGTGTGAAGAGCCACCTCTTCATTATTATTAGTCCCAGGTCCACTCTGATTTAAAGTTGTAGTACCAGTTATGGTCCCTTCTTTGGGTCAAATAAGTCCGTTTAAAAATTAGTATTGTATAGAAATATGTGAAACAATATAACTGTATGCAAATAAATAATCATTATTATATAGCGTTATTGATTGATATTATTATTAAAGATATTCAAGAATACTTAAAACAATTTAATTTTAAGCAAATTATTTGTATTAAGAATAGTTACCTGAAGCTATGATTATTCACAAAAGATTATTAGTGATTTGAAATCATATAAATGTGTAAGTTATCAGTCGGGCTTAGAATATGCTGATGATATTTTCTGCAGAATGGTAAGGTCTTCAAATAGATATGTTTAAAATTACTCATATTGCATAGGAATACTTGATACCATATAACTGTGAAAATAATTTGCATTAAGAATAATTACTTTAAGCTGTAATTTACTAAGAATTATTAGATGATGTTAGATGAAACCATATGATTACTTGCAAATTATTGGTGTAACAGGAATACTTGGAACTGTGTTTATATAAATGGTTATAGGCAAATTAAGTGCTATTTAAAATGAAGAGTAAATTTTTAAAAAATGCAAGGGAACATTAAAAATATAGCTATTACGATAAAAAATTTGCACATGAATCAAATTTAGATATTAAATAACCCCTAAGAAGTTGATGCACCATAATTTAAATCAAACAAAAATGTTTTAATTGATTAACGTCATACATCTAACATTTTTTAATAAGTTGACTTAGACAGAAACAACACCCATCATTTGTACTAAAGAAACATTTGTAATTTATCCTCAGTTGTGATCCAAGTATCGACTTTTAACTCAGTATAGATGGGAATTTCAATTAGTAATTTTTAACCTGAAAAACAGCATTGAAGATGAACTGGATAAAGATTCTAAGAAATTATTTGTTGAAAAATATTACAGTAAAGAAAATCCATTTTTTGAAGGTCTGATATGAAGTACAACATGTTTTTTTAAAGTATTTTGAAGGGAATATAAAGTTCAAAAAGAGAACTTGAGCATAAACTTTCAATTTTTTACTGCATGAGAAAATCATAAATACTTAAAAGTGGAAAACGATTTCTTTTTAATTATTTGATGTATCACCAGTTTTAAAGTCCTGATATGTTTTTTGGTAAATTTAGGGGCCATCAAGTACTTTCAGATTTTAGGGGCTTCCTGGAAATATTTTATGTTCTAAAAATTATCATCATATGTAGTTGATTGATGCGTCCTGTGTTACGTACATCTCAGGAAATCTTTCATTTAATCTGGACTCAAACCACAAATGCAGTCTCATCTGCTTTAAGAATCAAATCTTTTTTCATGATTTCAAGAATTTATAGATATTAAATGTTTTCAAAATAAAAACCTGGTTATGATTACCGTAAGAAGAACGATGTCCTTACATGTCTGTATATGTATATATAGTGACAAAAATAGATTCATAACATCTTGAAGGACAATACCAATTGTGATCTGAGTGTCTCATAGTCAACTGTGTGATTTCATGTAAGAGTTTTCATGAATACTCAGTTTTGTTCATTCTGGTGACATAACTTAGTTCTCAAATAATTCAAAATGGCTTGGGACTTTTTGAACAAATCTGGTCTATGATGTATATATATATTGCCTTGGGTATTGTTATAATTTCACAGCAAACAATCTTTTAGTTTTACATTTAAGAACTTGAACCTATCTTTTTGAAATTTCCAACCCACCACAATATGCTTTTTTTCTGTCTGGTTGGTTGGTTGGTTATTTTGTTTTACAGCATATCAACCCTTTTTAGGTCATTTAATGTGAAATTAAGTCATTTTCATAAAAGTTTCAAACAATTTAGTTTTGTATAGTTTTTTGTTTTAATTTCAAACAATTCAATTTATCATAATTACACACTTAAGTTCTATTTCACTCAAAGATGTGCTATGAGGTGCTACCACTCCAGGCTAGAGTGAACCTAGAAGCAATGGCAATAAAGGGGTACCTTGCATTCCCCAAAGTGCCAGCATTACTGAAGCCTCAGCATCAGATTGTTTAATGTCATATCCAGGACACTCGTTGGGGGAGTCTTACCTCTCTGAAGAGATGCAGTCAGTGTAGTCTGCAGCCTCAGCTGAGTGGGCCACAAGACACTCATTGGAGGAGTCTTACCCCTCTGCAGAGATGCAGTCAGTGTATTCTGCAGCTTTAGCTGACTGGGCCATCGCATAGTTGGATTTTCTGTCAGGAATTCTTTTGTACCAACCTGAAATACTGATGAAATAACTGCTATGTTGGAATCACCATTTTTCAAAAATAAGTTTCCATCTCGAACAAAGATCATTTTACTTGACCCTATATATAAGTGTGTGTATGCATGTGTGACTTTTAAGATATTCAGATAAAATCTTCAAAATCTTCTATTTTGCAATGTAGTAACACTCATACCTGTGTACTGTCTATAAATGAGTGTGTTCATTCCTAAGGAGGATATATAGTGTATTAATATGGAGTCTAAATATAAGTTGATACACTCCATATCTTGGAACATGTGCATGTATTTATATGAATATGTGATCACTTGAAGCACATTCATGATGTTATCATTTTATCTTTTGTTAATGTATTTTATACTCAAAAGGTAACAACTATTATGGGATAGATGTAGTATTTTTTTAAATGCATAAAGCTTCATTATCATCAAGGTCTGCTGACAACAAAGATTCCCTTGACTCTCTCACCATCCATCCCTATTGACCGTCACTCTTGATAGGTCCTCTAGACGATATAGAGTGTCTGCACAGAGCTGGTTAACGTAAGTTTTTGCTGATTGGCCAGTACTGGAGAATGATTGGCTTATGAGTTTGTTTTGCAGTGTTTAGCATGTCTTAACATATAAAAAAAAACAACTAGAACACACTCAAGGTCAAATCAGTTCTGTAGAAGATAAACAATCACAACATGGCTGAAGGTGACTTGAAGTTATTGTCATGAATTTTTGTAGGTCTGTTATGAAATATGACTAATGTTTTTAAAAGTATTTTGAATGGAATGTAAAATTTGATAAGAAAACTTGTCTATATATTGTCATTTCTCTTCAGCATTAAAAAATACTTTAATTTGCAGTTGCATTGATCCTTTAGATTTTTAAATTAACTAAGGGATAAGGTTTTTAAAGAAATTTCTACTAGTTGAACAAATAATTTTCAGGCCTAATTTGGTATAAGACAAAATTGTCATGAGAAATTAATTTATTGTCTCTAAATGTATATGCAAATCTTGTGTCATACTGTGTATTGCCTCTAAAGCACTTCAGGGGTATATTTTGCCAGAAATAAGGAATGAGATATTTGTTTCTGCTTGGGTAGAAATTCAAATCTATTTATATAACTTAACAATGTTTATTGATACATAAGTCAAACAGGAATGCAGAATACTAAAAATGAAAGATATATGTATGTGAAATTTTTGTTACAAGCTGGCTTCTGTGACTAACTTATCTTTTAAAGCTACTTTGCTTATTAGTTTTCTGACTATAGCAGCAGCCAAAATTTTCAACTGAAACATGGGTAGGAAAAATTAAAAGCAACAATGAGCAGCAACGATAACACTGAGACCAGATAAATAAAGCTTAATAACAGGAAGGAAAGAAGGCTCCCTGTCTTTGTTCTGCAAGGAGGTGATTTCTGTCAGGAAATTGGAGTACTCAAACACAAAGAAGAACAGAGATACATAGGTAAAGGGTTCAAAAGAAAACGTGGTATGGAAAAGGAGTAAAAACAAAACCAAACAAAGTTCAGCAATACACAATAAAAGAGAGATACTTATTCAAAATACTTAAACTCTACCTTTTTCTAGTGTCATCTTTTCTTAATGACCCACTTCTTTTTACTGTCCTTAAAATGTATCCCTTTTTTCCAGTGTTTCCAAGTGAACACTCCACTTTATTTCAAGAAGGCTTATGTCACTCAAACTACTCTCTCCCTTCCTCAAACATAGCATTTCTCATCAATGAGAGCCAAGGGTAAAGGAAGAATTTGCATTAGTAACATTATGTCTTGTAATAGAAATATGAGGAAGTGTGTCTCTAATAGAAATAAAACATTGTATAGAATTTATGTTCTGTTTGTTTATCGAGAAACATTTCAAATGAAAAGAAGGAAGAAAAAGAAAACGAAAGATGAAAAGAAAAAGAGAAAGTATAAAACTATGATATATGTGGAATATATTAACTAAAGATAGAATATATTGTAGCTATTTAAAATGGATTTGCTCAAGTAAGGAGAAATATCATAAAAGCCCAGATGAGTATTTACAGAATTATAGAGTGAAATAGTAACAGCCTCAAAATTCAATTCAATACAATAAATCTTTTTCTTTTTCTTCCTCCTTTTCATTTGAAATCTTTCTTGATAAACAAATGGAACATAAATTCTACACAATATTTCTAATAAGTCAATATTTCTAATAAGTTAAAATAAAATATTAATAATAAAATAATAAAAATAATAATAATAAAATAACAAAAAAGTCAATATTTCTAATGAGTTAAAACAAACAAACGCTGATTCACTAATTAAATGGTCAACTTTTTCTTGTTATACAAATTTTCCCAAGGTTTTTGTATTTTGTACTTTTGAACATCCATCATTGATTTAACATCACTTATATCATCCCTCACAGGCCTGATGATGATTCATTAGAATCAAAATGCTATAGTGTCGACTTTGCTTCTCAATAAATCTCTCCTTCTACTTGGATTACCTAGTAATCAATTTTTCTTTCTCTCTCTCTATATATATATAACATATTATTTCATTGAACAAAATTGATATATTTAGTCTACATATTTTTTAATATGTCCTTTCTAGTTGCTGAATTGATTTTTTAGTATCTGGTGGAAATTGGTTGATGAAACTCCCATAATTAATTGTTACCCTTGTAATTTCTGCAAGGTGGTAAGACTCCCCTAATGAATGCTCTGATATAACATTAAACAATCTGATGTTGAGGTTCCAGTAATGCTGGAGCTTATGGGAATGCAGAGTACCTCTTCATTGCCATCGCTCCCAGGTCCACTCTGGCCTGAAGTGGTAGCACCTTATAGGGTCCTATCTATGGATCAAATAAAATTGTTTGACATTTGCACTGAGTGCAAACAAATGATGTATCTAAATTGAATTGCTTTAAATAGAACTGTTTTATCATTTAACTGTGTGTAAACAAAAGAATGGTATTTAATTAAATTATTAGTGATACTTAGCAATACTTTGAACCATTTAATTGTGTGTAACAAAATGAGCTTTGGCTCAATTAAAAATGTTATCAACAAGATGTCTTTACAAATCGTATATATTTGATATATACGTATAAATAGGATTTGGCATTAAATAACCAACAATGGCTGATATGCCATAAAACCAAACCAATTTTATTTTTGGGTACAAAATTTCAATGTTGTAAAAGTTAGTAACAAATAACACTTTAAAATATCCATTTTGATTGTAAATGTTCTACTAGAACTTATAAAATCCTGGTAATTTTGAATTAAAAGAAAAATAACATTTGATAAAAAAAATTGGTTTGGTGTTTTTTATCAATTTCCACGAATCAAACATTTGGAATTATCATATTTACATTCATGTTTATGAATTATTTATGTTTACTCAAAGAAGAATCAATGAATTTATTTATTTCAATAATCTAGAGGCAAGAAACAATGTCTTTGGTGACCACAGTGCTGGACATTCAGCCAAGAGTATCCAGTGGTGGTGATGGACGATCAAATGATGACATAGTTTATGAACTGGCTGATTCTATTTTAGAGAAACTAATGGACAAGCTGGACATTGAACAAGCAAATGCAGAATTATTCAAGGTAAGAGATACCATATTTTTTCCTACCACCCTCCATGTCGTCTTTCTTATTATTAGTTGTACTAATTTGTTATCATTGTTGAAAATGGATTTCATAAAACCAAGTTCAAATTCTGGATGAAGCTTCATTTCATCATAATACCTTTATAAAAGGCATAAATCTATCTATTTTCTCTGGGTACATCATTGGTTAGATTAGGCTTTCAAGCTTTAACAAGGGCAACTCAGAATTCTAACATCCTACCAGCTTGGTAGAGGAAGTTGTTGCCATGGAGTGGTAAAAACCAGAGCTGGAGCCCCTAAACCAGTTTGACATTGTGTTTAACCTCATGTTGGCAACTCCTGTCAGTGACACTAATGTCAACTTGAATAGCATTTTGTTCATTTCTTGGTCTTGTAAAGAAAGGAGCTCTGCAGCATGAGCAACAACCACTCTTCTTCATTGCCTCCCTGTGTCAAAATTGAAGATGCATATCCATAGTCTTGTAAGGCTGATGTCATAACATCACACATACAAAAGTAGATCAATAAGTTTGTAGCCCTTCCGTTGAAATTTTATATGAAATGTTTTCTTGTATAATGTTGGATGTTTGTATTTATCTAACTCCTTCAACACAAGCAGGACTTGACACTAGGTCAATTTTTACAAATGCTAAAGAATCCAGTCTGCTGTACTTATTTCTCTGTAAGAAAAGATTGATTCATGCCCTTCCCAAAGGCATTAGCGTGAAGGGAAATAAACAGCTTCATCCAAGATTTGAACTTGGGTCACTGATTCTACTTCCAATTATGTTAACCTCTACACTAAGTTTGTTGCCATATTGTGTAATGTTGGATCAATAGAGAAGCAATGAAATTGACAAGGAAGGATATTATTTTAGAAAATAATTTGTTGTGTAAAATAAATATTTTTTATAGTTGTATATTATTTTAAAAAATATTGTTAAATGAAAAACCACAAATGGAAAAAATGTCATTGAAATGATTTTTGACAAATATTTCTTTACCATTTCAATGATATTTATTTATTCAGTATTGTTACATTTAAATAACAAAATCTCTGTCTATTATATTGAAAGAATTAAAACTGACTTGTAAATCTGAAAAACATCTCTAAAAAGATGAATGCGGATATGTTTTCTCATTTGTATTGACCACATTCCTAAACATATCAGTAAACAAATCAATAAAAAATCACCTTGTGAAGAGAAATATCTATTTTATTATTCATGTTCTTAAGTTCTTAAAAAGTAGAATTTTGATTATTAAGACAAATTCTTTTAAATTCTTTTAAGAATAATAAAAAATATTCTGCTTCTCTTTAATTAATTAAAAATAAAATAAAATTGGCTACTTGACTTATTAAATAAGTCAACACAAACCAAATAACACATTGACACTAAAATTTTATGTGGAAACTTATTTTAAAAGAAACTTTTATTTCTTAAGTACCAAAAATTATATCAAAATCCAATTATTTGTTAATTTTTTGTGAACTTGGAAAAACAAAAAAAATCATGTTTTTTAGGTGTCTACAAAAATGCATTTTTGCACATTTTCGTAACTGTGTGTGAAACAATGAACTTACTGATCATGTATGTATGTCTTAACCTATCTTGACTTCTGTCATACTACATTGTCCACTGGGTGCTACTAAATTGTTCTCCTGAGGTTGCCTGTACAATAGTTTTTCTAGAAAAAGCTTCAAAAGAGGTAGTTTCAAACTTATCAGTCTACAGTGGACAAGCAAGAATTATCTATCACCTTTGTACAACAATATCTTTTAAAAATGTTCCTCTTTATTTTTATGCATTTTAAAAAATGAATATGAAATATTTTTTATAATTTATTTTCATTTGTTTGTAGAGTATTTATCATCTTAGTTTTCAGAATTCAGGATTCCCAATTACAATTTAAAATAAAATAAAATGTTGAATAAAAAGATAACTTCAATTTTGTCAGACTTACATATACTGCTATAACTTTTGTTATTAGTATAAACAAATAGAAAAATAAATACAGTAAATGTTTTCCTTTTAGACAGTACTTCGGTGTGTTTATTGTTTGAAAGAAGTAGTTTGAGAAGTATTAATTAATATTTGTCATAATTTTTGTGTGTGTGAGCATATATTGAGGTGTTTTATGTAACAGTTATTAGCAGGTGAGTATATACAGAAAATTTATATAGTGATTGCCAGATAGGTATCTATAAAAAAAAGTAATGTTGCTGGCAAGATGAGTTGGCAAGAAAGATAGCATTGTCTTCATGCTGCTCTGAGCTTTACTGTCTCATTCCCCACAGATTTTTTGACTCATTTTTTTTTTATCTATACCCGACTGTTAACACACAAAAGCTTCAAAAAGAAGAAAAAAATTGTCGGATTGTGATTGACTACACTGTTAATTGCCATGTGACCTACTTCATTCTACATAGGATTAATATCAATTGCAGCCTTACAAATATTTAAAAATTAGAACCTGGAGATTCATTTTCTCTTGTTCATCCAAACAAAAAAATTGAAACCAACTTTCTGATTTGTTGGGTTTTGTTTTAATAATCATTTTTTATTATCCAATTTGGAAAGTTTCATAACACAATGTAGAAATATTGTTATCCCAAAGAAAAAACGCCTATACATTTCATCATCATTCCCATGGCATGCTGACAGTATGTACTCCCTTGACTCTCTTTTGACATCTATTCATATTGCTCTTGGTAAGTTCTCTAGATGTCATCCAGTGTCAGCACAGTACTAATGATTGTAAGTTTATACTGGTCTGCCAACACTGGTGTATCTATGTGTAGGAGAATATAGGAGAATGTTATTTATGAGTTTGTCTTTTTTCATCGTGTCCTGTTAGCTGTGGCTGTAGAATACACCAACAGCACCTCTGGTTAAGGATGGGATCCTGGTGGATGCATGCACCGGAAGGCAAAGTGGTCATGTGATCTGCCAAACTCCATTTCAGTCCTTACTGGGCTGAACAGTTGGTTAGAGAAGTCTAATCTGATCATTTTGCATGCCCTAGAACCTGTATGATGGCTCTTGTGGCAAACAAACACCTGACCCTTTTTATAGGTGCTAGAAGGCAAAGGTTATGGATCATTCGCATCAAGATAAACAAAATTTTGATGACTGTTTAATCTTAGGACACTAGAAATTAGGTACTGAAAGCCTGAAATTAACAGGGGTTTAAAATCTCACTCCTAATATGAGTATATTGGTTGATGCAACCCTATCTCAAACAAGGCAAATGAAATTTACCCTTGATAAATTCCTGACAGATTTGGACTTCATGGTTGGTGGGAGGAAAAGGACCAGTGAAAAAACAAATAACACAAATGACTAATACAACAACAAAAAAAACAAACAAACAAAGAAGAAACACATATGGGTAATACAACAACAAAAAACAAAAAACAAACCTGGAGCTATAGAATACACCAACTATATCTCAGCAGATGGTGAGCCCCTCCCAGTAAGTATCTTGGATATGACACTAAAACATTTGATAATGTGGCTCCAATCCTGAAGCTTTGGAAAATGTAGAGTATTCCTTCAATGTTATTACTCTCTTGTCCACTCTGACTTGGAGTGGCAGCACTTTTTAGGGTCTCATCTATGAGTCAAATAGAACTGTTTAATCATTTACTATACTTGAAACCATTTAAATGTATCCAAAAAATAATCAATATTAAATTGAATTATTAGTATTTGATAGCAATGCTTGAAACCATTTAACTGTGTGCAAACAAATGATCTCTGGCTCATTTAATGTTACCTACAAATTATTTGCTTAAAAATCATATGAATAGACAGGATTTGGCATTAAAAAGCCCATGATATCTCACTCCAATGCATTAGCCACTGTGCCATGGGAACTCACCCCTAAAAATCTACAATGGATCATGTGGTCATATTAGAAACCTCAAAAAAGAGAAGCAAACATCAAAAATCAACACCTCACAGAAAAGACATATTAAACCACCTGGAAGAATTGCATAATGAAGGACTTATACAACTGTTATAAGTTTAGCCCAAGTTTTTGTAGGATGATTTTAGCTGGAGAAGTTGGTTTGTTAGTAGCGAAGGAAAGTTTGTTGTTAGCGAGGAAGATAGTTGTAACGTATGTGTGTTTACGTTGAGTTGTTTCCTCGCGTAGTGTTGTTAGTCCCCTCGCTAAGTTTGTAAGAAATAAAACGAGGATGATGAAGAAGTAAGATGGTGAGAGTTGAAATGGGTTTTTGTGAATAGGATTTTTTTTGCAACATGGAATATTGGGTTTGCTTTTGGTGCTGCAAGACTCGTGAAGGGTTGTGAGTATTGAGACGAAATTGAGTTATGAGATGTTGAGAAGGTTGAGGTGGCAGCGTGTGTCGTTAGACATGTGAGGGATTGTGTTCGTTGGATTTTGACGAAAGACATTGTTGCAGTTGTAGGAATTGAACTTTGGATGTCACCATGAGTTTCGTGTCTGATATCTGGGGAGAGTATGTGCTTTCTCCATTAAAGTGGCCCAGAGGTAAAATGGGAGCTAGGTATCGAGAGCGGGGTTACACGTCAGATCAACATAGCCAATTTTGGGGTGGCATAAAGTTGTGCCTGTTCGAGGCATGTTGAATGCATCTAATTTATATTCAACTGGGATTCCTTGTAAGGAATCCATAAATTAGATGGGTTCCCTAGTTTGTCCATGCTGCTACTGCTATACTAGAGCCGCAGTGAGATGTCTGCACTGGGCGGCATTGCCCAGCTAAAAAGCATCGCTATTGAAGAACGGCCAGTGTGACGTCTGCACTGGTTGGCGTTCTCTCGCCAAAGAGAGCGTGTTTGGCAGCTTACAAGATTTGGTGGCCAGAAATGAAGGTCCAGGCTGAATAGGATAAGTCATCCTGATTGGGTGAAATTAAGTGTCGAATTAAATTGCGCGCCAAACCAAAATACGAAATTTTTCCTTTCTCTACATAAGTAAAAGAGTTAGAAGAATGATGTATATGTTAAAGGGTAAGAGATATAAACACCAAATCAGTTGAGACCCAGATACACTGAGAATGTCATTGAAGATCAGGAAGTTCCAATGGAGGTTCTTTACAATATATTTGATATTCCTGCTTCACCAATTCCCATAAGTGAAAGGTGAATGAGCAATTGAAAAAAAATGTGGAACCTTTTAGTCCTGACCCTAAAAGGAAAAGATATTAGCAAACTTCAGAGAGAGGGAGTTGTTGTGGAGGTAAACCTGTATCTCCTATTGTATTAAAATGTGATATTCTAGTATGTATATATAGTTAATAAAATATGATGGGTGGAGGATTCAACCAACATTATTTATCAAATACAACATGACTGCCTTCTGTGTCTGATTATCTACCATGAAGAAAACTACTTTTATTTCTTGTTTAATGGAGTATGCATTATAACAACAATGTCGGGCCAAAAGTCAAGTTACCCAACTTAATGAAGAACTTTCTTTCAAACAGGAGATTTAAAATCCAAATTAGATCAACTTTGTCCATTTTTAAAATCAAGAAGCAGGAGACCCTCAAGGGTGAATACTCTCAGTGACCTTCTTCAACATAAAGATCAATAATATCACTAGGTGCTTTAACCCTTACTTTACTCTGGTATGGAGTGCAAAAAACTCACAACAGTAGCAATGGTGTTCAATCCTGGTTTGTTATCCATTTCTCTGAGTTAAGGAACCTAATGTAAAATAATTATTTAAACACTTTTTAAAAATTCCAAATTTTTCTAGGAAATATTTACAATTACAAAAGAAATGATTAGGTAGACTTTAATATGACCAGTTAGAATTCTTGGCAAGTTGTCTGAAATGTTTAAAAAAAAATGACTGACAGAATGCATTTAACAAAAACAATATTTTAAAATCATAATTTCTGTGTCAACTGTTTTCTTCCTCATTGAAATTTTCAACAGTGAAAAAAGAGTTTAAGACTGCAAGAAAACCTGTAAACCTGCTTGGAATATTTTAATTCAAAAAATGTCTTCAAAAGGTTCTCACCAGCCAGCCTGGTAGCCAGCTCCTAATATCGTGTAAATTGTTTAGATATATAAAAGCACTGCCAATACAGTCATTTCTAATATCAAAATTCTTTGTCATCATAAAGAAAAATCTTAGTGCTCACTTTTTAAAGAAAAAAATAAATATATAAAAAACTTATAAATAAAAGTAAATATATCATAACTTTGGACAAGTAAACATAACTGGAAATTTTTTCACATTCTTTCATGACCTGTTATTGTTGTCAGTAGATATGTGTGTGTGTGATGGCTAATAGCTAGTAGTCCTGGAAAAATGACAGTGATCAGCATTTAGATTCCAGCTGAGACTTGTTCACTTCATATTAAAGTTCCTGGGAAAAGCGTGACTCCACTTTTCAATGGATGAATTGTGGGAAATAGAAAAATAGTCAGAACAGTTATTACTGAATAATTCTGGTATTAGCCAACCTACCCACCAACCAATTTGGGTTGGTTGGTCCCAGAAACATTGGTTTTATGGCATGTCAATCCTTGTTGGGTTATTTTCTGCCAAAATTTAGCATGGTCTCCAATTCTCTAAAGGACAAAAATGTATATTCCAAATTCTTTTAAATTGCTAGACACTTCATACTTAATTGTGATATCAATGTTTTAAGAGCCAATGTACTTATCTCAAATAGATCAGTTTGATCTATAAATGGGATCCTTATAGATAAAATGACTTTAAACCAAAGTGGACCTGAACACAAGGATTATTCCACTCTTCCCAGATTTCCACAACTGGAGCTTCATCACTGGTTGCTTCTTATTATCATACCCATTTGATTGTTACGTTGAGAGGAGGTGGATACTGTCAAGTAAATGCCATTCTCTTGAGAAATGCCATGAAGGAAAAATATTTAGCATAGCACCTGAACAATCCAGTAGATCATAGGGAACAAGAACTAGATAATTGCCATACAGCTGCTGACATACAAAAAAGGACATTTTGAGTAGTTACAAAAATGAAATCATCTTTTTTGATATTTCCTGTTGCTTCAGTTAGAACAGTTACATATTGGCCATCTCATATTTTGTCTGGTCAACTTTGGACAGGGGATCAATACCAACTATTATTCTTTTTAAATGTTAAGAACATTAGAACTGTTCAAATTTTGGCTTGAAAAAGTGATGCTTTAAATATATAACTAACATCTTCATGAAGTCTATTTCAATTGTTCAGCATGAAATTGTTGTTTTAAGAGTTGTCATTTATTAAACTTAGCACAAAGCCAAGAGTATGGTGGATCTAGTGAGAATAAAACTCACAATCAATGGTCTACAGAGTGAGAATCAAATTTTCTAACGGTGGTCTGCTAGCTTAACTTATTAACCATTAAACTGCACAAGGTGTCCTTGTTAACCCTAGAGTTGATTTAGTTCTTAAATTTCTTTTTTGCTGTTTATTGCCTTTGATATCAAGGTCACCAGAGATCTAATGTATAATTCAATTTAAGTTTAATAAGAGAGTAAAGTTTTCAGCCTCCGAACATTTTGAGGATATTTTGTCATTCTTATTGCTTCTTTTTAGGGAAAAGTTATCTTTTTTTTAATAGATAAACCCTGCTTAGAAAAGCACCAATTTCCACCAATCTCCCTTATTTAGTTCTTGAAAGAGTTTCTTAATTATTCTAGCAGACTTCTCTTAACCTCAACTCTCTAACCCTCCAATTTTCTTCCTCTTTGATCTTTGTTTTCTACTAAGCAACATTTCAAGATGCACTGTATTCAAAGTATAGTCTGTATTCTTCATAAAAATAAAAGTAGGAAAATAAGGGGATCTTGTAAAGCTCCACCCTTTAGCTGCATGTTTCCATTACTATTTTTTTACAAACTCTCTTCATCTCTGGAGATTTTGTATTTTGTTAAATTTGTCAAGAAATTGTTAATTTGTTTACATTTATTCTATATTCAAAAGAATAAATTGTAGGTATAGGTTACCACTTTGGAAATAAAGAATACTCTTTTTATATCACAGAGATTCGGCTTGTATTACTTTTGGCTTCACAAACAAAAAATTATAAAGGCTTTCTTCGACTAGTGCAAGCATCTGGGTGTGAGTTAGCTTGGATTTGCCACAGTGCCTGTTGGGGAAGGCGTAATTACATAATAATACACACTTCTGTGTTTTCAAGTCAATAATCCTGTTTAATGATAATAATCATTTGCCTGTACATGGTTATATGGTTTCTAATATTTTTACACATTCACATAGCATGTTTACAAGGGTTGACATACTGTAAAAACTAACCAGCCAATCAATCAATCATTTTAATATATATATTTATACGCATATCTAAGAAAGAAACTGGGCATGTTGGTTCAGAATCTGAGTATTTGATTTTGCTTGGTAGCAAACTATTTTTTTCTTTTGCTCAGTATTATTTCAAACTTGTGTCTTAGAAGATTTCAAAGTATTTTTAATCTTCTCCTGTTGTAAAATGCATGAAGAAATCCTTAGATGTTGTTCAAAATTTATCTAAATTTACAGATTTCTCAGTAGAAATTGATTTAAACATCAAAGTCTTGTGATGATTAAGAGAAATTCTCAGATTAAACTAAGAAGAAGAAAATACTGAAAAAAAGCAACCAAAATCTTCATTCCCTGTGATAGAGAAACACCGAATTCCACACATGGTACCTTGTTTAATCATACTGTCTTTTGTCAAATCCATGTATTACACCATCTTTACTTTATATTATTTCCATTGTGATTCCATATCCGGAGTTTCAATATAATTCCAGAGAAAGCAATTCACTCTTTTTCTCTTATTGTGTCATTCAGTTTATCTTCAGTTATAGCATTCTGGTACTAGAAGTATCATCTTTTTTTCTCTCTTATATTACAGTAAAGTCATATTTAAAGCATCTTTTCCAAGCAGATCATCAAAGTTAAGCCCCAGTGAACCTGTTCAGTACTTAAATGAGTGACAATTTGCAATAGCAATTTCTGTTAGTAACTTGTGACCTGTTTGCAAGACTAAGTAAAGCTTAGTAAATAATAAAAAATAAAAAGAAAAAAAGGATGTTTCAACAATGCACGTTGATGTAGAGATTTAATGAGTTATCACAACTACCTAGAATTGTGATGAGCAAATAAGTCGGTAAGAAAATTCAAATATCTTTTTTACCTAAAAGTAATAGAAAGTAAATGCACTTACTCACAGTTTTATGTTGTTTCTTAAGAATCGTGACTTATAAGGCTCATTAAATACGTTTCCAGACTTTTTTCGTATGGGCACTTTTATTGATAGTACACCCATGAAACTCTAGTCTCCTTCGAAGTAATCTCCTCCAGCTGCAATGCACTTATTGTACCGTTCCAACATCTTCTGGAAGGCCCCATGGAAGTCCTCTTGTGTGAGCGTGTCAATGACCTTCGTCACAGTCTCTTTCATCTCCTCAATTGTCTCATAACGGCAGCCTCTAAGTTTTTCCTTGAGCTTAAGGAATAACCAAAAGTCACAGGGAGCAATGTCTGGACTATACGGAAGATGAGGAACTGACTTGATTCCCATCTTGGTCAAAAAGTCTGTAACAAGGATCGAGTTGTGGACTGGTGCATTGACCCAATTTGAAGAGTACTGGCCTCTTCCAATGGAATCTCTTCCTGAACTCCCTTAAAACCTCAACATAGTATTCATTGTTGACTGTCTGTCCAGTGGGAACCCAGTGCATGTAGATCATGCCAGTGCTGTCAAAAAAAGGGATCATTAAAAGTTTGTAGGTGGATTTGCTCTGTCTGGCCTTCTTGGGTCTGGGTGAGCCAGGATGCTTCCACTGGGATCACTATCTCTTGGTCTCTGGGTCATAGCAGTAGATCCAGCTTTCATTGCAGGTCACTAGAGCATGAAGAACTGCAGGATCTGAATTGATCAGCTCGACCATCTCCCTGCTGTCATGACAATCTCTTTCTGATCTTCACTGAGCACTCTGGGGACAAACTTTGCACAAATCTTCCGCATCTTCAGTTCCTTGCGCGTAATTGTGTGTACATTTCCCGCACTGACATCAAACTGTACCCTTATTGTCTCTATAGACACACGACAGTCCTTATCCATGAAATTCTTTATTTGGCCAATCAACTCTGGTGTTCTGACTTCCTTACTCCTCCCCCACCTCTCATCATCCCTCTCAGACTCCTTGCCTTCCTTGAATCTCTTATGCCACTCAAAATCTCATACTTGATTCATGCAAGATGGTTGAAAAGCAGTCTGAAGCATTCCATACATTTCTGTGGCATTTTTTCCAAATTTAAAACAGAATTTTATCGCATATCATTCCTCTAAAGTGTCCTCACATCCAGATTGCATTTCTGAAATTCACCAGCTGTGACAATCAGGCTTTAGTAGGGTGCATTCCAATTCCTGCTGTAGGTGTTCATTTGAATCTGAAATCATAAAAATTGGTCAGTCATCTCATAAGATGTATAGCAATAACATCTGAATTTTCAAGAATCTATGACAATTTTAAATGTCTGTACAAAAAAAGTTTTGAAACTTATTGAAGGCACCTTTTATTTGTGTGGGCTGAGAAAAGGCTTTTTACTGTCTGAGTTTGATAGATATTTTGACCATACATTTCAGCAAGTTTGACTGAGGGGTTTTTTGTCAGTTAAGTGTAAGGTTTGGTTTTATTTATTTGTTCAATGGAATATGGCTTATTTAATGTCAAAATTTGGTTCAATTGTAAATGTGTGATTGTAATAAGTATATTTTCAATGTTTAGTTGCATTTTTGTAAATTGCACTTTTTAAAAAATTGCACTTGTTTATAATTATTTGTTTTCACACAGTTTTATGATATAATGTCTTCCTTAGATAACTTGGACACAGTCATATGGTTTCAAATATTCCTAGCTAATATTAATTATTCAAGCAATTTTAGGATTTAATGCTAATGTGAAAAACTCTCAAGGTGTTAAAAAATAATAATTTGTTTGCACACATTTATATGGTTTCATGTATTTCTTTCTAATATGAAAAATTTTCAAACAGATGGGACACTAGAATTGACCTGGGAGAAATAGCAATGAAGGGTTAACTCCACATCTCCCAGAGCACCAGAACTGGTGCCTCATCCCCAGGTATAGTTTAATATCATAATCAGGGCACCCCTTTTGGATGGGGGTTTTACCTTTCTGCAGAGAATACAGTTAATGTTTTCTAAGCCCAGCTAAGGAAGTTAGTTGAGTGTTAGAGATAAAAGTCAATGAGTTAAGATTTTGCTCTTCTCAGTCACCAAAGATTTGGTGACAGACCACAGACCAAGTTGCTGGTAGGACAGCCACAGTCACCTCAAGCAAAAATGAAGCTAACCTTGGGAACCAAATTATTGCAACAGTCCATAGAAGGTGTTAGCATTGAAGTCCAACTCAAGCAGTAACCAGATATAAATAAAAGTGTTCATAAATCTGAGACAATTGTCTTCATTTATTTCATGCTATATATATATATATACATATAGAGAGAGAGAGAGAGAAAGTGAGAGCTATGGATAAAATAGTAGGAGTCAGATTTGGCTCTTTAACCTTGGCAAGGTGACCAGTCAAGGAGGAGGAAAAACTGAATTCAAAACCTGAAAATTGTTGTTCGGGAGAATGTGTGATATATTGGTACACCATTCTTCTGTTATCATCTCATCCACAAACTGTGGCTAATTCTACACGGGCTTTCACCACTATAAACAAATCACCTGTTTATGTAGTCCAATAGTTCACATTTTTATTGAATTTTTGGGCCCTCATCAGTCTTGATTGATGGGATATTTTACTACATATAGATGTTATCTAAACACATCAAAATGGACAAGACAGATAAAATATGAAACAAGTAAATCTCCCATAATAAAATATGATATTGGAAAAAAAAATGCCCAAGTATATTAAGATGGTTATAATAATTGCAGAGTATGTCTGAAAGAAAAATTATATATTCTAGAATATGCAAAAAAAAAAAAAAAAAAATTGCTGAACAAAAAGTGAATTGACTTTAAGTGGCTTAAGTGGAAACATTATTAACTTTCTTCTGTGTTATTTACCACCTTACAAAATGTATTTCATCTATACTTGAACTGTTCAGATTTCTAGAATCAATAAATCCTTATTTAATTGTTCTTATATATCTGTGTGTGTGTGCATGTGTGTGTGTAAGAACAAACTTCATGTCACATGACAATATTCTCACATAATAAAAACGGTCAATTAGGCACTTTTTCTCCTATTTTCATGATTTACATAAAACCTTAAGTAATGGAACATAATTTGCATATTTTAAATCTTAAACTGTTCTACCATAATAGCATTGAGCAGAGTACTTTTTATACACTTTTCTTATTTGCATTTTATCTTTTGTTATTATTACATTATATATGTTCACACACACACACACACACACACACACACACACACACACACACACACACACACACAAAGTGATATTCAGAAAGTTAAAAAAAAATGTTTATGATAATTTTTCTTTTGTAATCATCAAATTTATGGATAGCACATAAACAATATCAACCTCTTTTAATATGAAGTGTACATGTGAAGAATACTGTAAAGAGTATTGACTAAAACATTGTATTAGGAACAGATGATTTCAGTTTTCCAAATATCTTTTGAAGTCACTTTCCTTAATCCTGGCCTAGTCAGCAAGGGCTGCAGAATTCACTGACTACATTTCTACAGAGGGGTAAGATTCCCCCAATGTGTGTCCATGATCTAAAACTAAACAATCTGATAGTGAGGATTCAGTAATAATGCTGGAGCTTTAGGGAATGTAGAGTATCCCTCCATTGCTATCGTTTCCAAGTCCACTCTGACCCAGAGTGGTAGCACTAGATAGGGTCCTATTTATGGGTCCAATAAAACTATTTGACATTTAAACAGTGTACTTTGACATTTAAATTGAGTGCAAACCAATGACTTATGCAAAAAGGAATTGCTTGAAATAGAACTGTTTACTGTGTGTAAATAAATTTTCTCAATCCGAGATAGAATTTTCGAATATTGAAAAGTCTGTCTGGAATTATTCATGAAAACCAATGAGAATTCTCTTTTATGTCTGAGAAAGTCAGGAACTTTTATTCCTTTATCAGTATTAAGTACTGTCTACTTAGAAAGAGTGCAGAACATTACACATAAGAGTGCAACAAAATCTCTGCACATCATGTCAAATGGATGATATATAAATGGTTCTTTTTTTTTGTTACCAAAATCTCGAGTGTTTGGTCTTCAAACACTAATAAATATCACTTAATATCTTTCTTCATCCTAGGTATGGGACAACTTTATTCTTTTTTTAGTTTTTTTCTCTGTTTTCATTTCATCATATCAATTAAATCTTAAAAGTCTTTAAAAAATAGCACCAGTCTTTTCCAGATATATTTGTAAAATTCTTTTTCTTGGAGTAGGAGGTGCAATCCACTGACATTATAACTGAAGAAAATTTATGTTAAAAGTTATTCTGAGATGAATCTGTTTTGTAATGTGATAAAGATTGAATTAACATAATTTTCACATTTAAACGAGTGTCTTCATCAAAAATGGGCATCAAGAATACATTTTAATATATAGCAGTTTGTTAAATTGTTGCAGGTGTGTCAGTAGTTTGTGCATTAAAGAGAGAGAGAGAGAGAGAGAGAGAGAGAGAGTAAATAAAAGAGAAAGGTCACAAAGGAGGAGATAGAATGAAGAAAATAGAAAGGTTATAAACAGAGAGAAAGAGAGGGTAAAATTCTAAATAAATAAAGATGATGATAATGAGAGAGTGAGGGAGAAAAAGAGAGAGAATACCTGAGCAGAAGGAAAGGTAAATGAAAATATTGAAAACCGGCATTAAATGACCCCTTGTGGTTGATATGCCGTAAAACAAAACAAAAAATATTGAAAAGAAGTGACTAATAAAACATTATCAAGAATTGAAAACAATCTTAGTGTTGGCAATCTTTTAGCCTAAATATTCCAAACTAAAAATTCATTATTTCCTCCTATTCTTTAAAGAACAAGCAAAAACAATAAGTCTTAAAAAGTCATTTTTTTACATGAAAAAAAATGGCAAAAATGCTGACATACTATTCATCTACTTGTATATAAAACACCATGTGACATTAAATATATTTCTATCAGCCACAAAATCTAGTCTCACTTCTAAATAATGAGTAGTTTTCTTGGAGGAACTGCATGCTGGTTTTTATAGTCACATACATAAATTGAATTCTAATGGACAATGAACATCAACTATCACCAGTTGAAGAAATTCACGATTACCAGAAGCCTGGGGTGGTATATGGCTGAAACAGAATAAAACTGAAAAAAAAAAAAAAAATGAACAATTGATATATCTAAGTAAAATAAATAAAATTAAAATAAGTTGAATTTCAAAAATCAAAGTAAGTAAAATTAAGAAAAGGTAAAATAAGTAAAATTTAAAAAATAAACTAAGTAAAATCCTAAAAATTGAAATAAGTATATTATAATCCAAGTATCACGAGTTGTGTGCCCTTGTTTTTATTGTTGTCGATTTGGACACTAAGTAATAAATGATTAAACCGAACAGACGTGAGAAATCCCTTAATGAACCTATTCAACTAAAAAGATGAAACATAGTATCAGAATTGGCTAGTTCAAGTTGAGGTATTTTCGACTTTTAGAATCCCTCTACGTGGCTGACTTGGCATCGAAGCCTAGAAAGATTTTAAATTGTTTTTTTTTTTTTTGGAAACTTGGTCAATCCAAATAAGTGCTCTAGTATATTGTCAAGGCAAAGAAACAGAAAACGTCTTAAAAACAGATAAATTTTCTAAAGAAGACAAACATGTCTTCGAAACTGGAAGGATAACATTTTAAGCTTATTTTATGCTCAAGAAAAACACTGAGTACGAAATGGCCATATTTCACTCGAAAGCACAATGATAATTAACTTGAAAGCACAAAGATAATTAACTTATATGATATATCACCTCGTATGGATTGCAGAATGAGAAAATTGTTTAATAAATCCTTTATTCAATGAATGCATTTGATAAAGGCTTCGGTTTGAAATTTTAAAAAATCACCAAATATAACAGGGACCTGAAACAGGCCGGAGAGTATTAAAAGCAATATTCTGTGATTACCAAGTTAAGAACAACTATTTAAATGAATAGATAAAAAAAATTAATACTTAGTAGAAATATCAATGTTTTAAGAGCCAATGTACTAAGTTATTTCACAATCATTTTAAATATTGTTCTTTAGCGAGAGTTTTTGTTGTTGGTAGCGAGGGGGAGTTTGTTGTTAGCAAGGGAGATGGTGGTAATGTATGTGTGTTTACGTTGAGTTGTTTCCTCGCGTAGTGTTGTTAGTCCCCTCGCTAAGTTTGTAAGAAATAAAAGGAAGGATGATGAAGAAGTAAGATGGTGAGAGTCGAAAGGTGTTTTTAGGATAAGGTTTTTATTTGCAGCATGGAATTTTGGTTTGCTTTTGGTGCTGCAAGACTCGTGGTGTTTAAGCTTGTTAGTATTGAGACAAAGTGGCGTTATGAGATGTTGAGAAGGTTGAGATGGCAGCATATGTCGTCGGACGTGTGAGGGATTGTGTTCGTTGGATTTTGACGAAAGACATTGTTGCAGTTGTTGGAATTGAACTTTGGATGTCACTGTGTAGTTCTGTGTGTCTGGTATTTGGGGAGAGTATGCGTTATCTCCATTAAGGTGGACCAGAGGTGAATTGAGAGCTAGCGTGTCGAGAGCGGGATTACGCTCAGCTCGACATAGCCAATTTTTGGGTGACATAAAGTTGTGCCTGTTTGAGGTATGTTGAATGCATCTAATTTATATTCAACTGGGATCCCTTGTAAGGAATCCATAAATTAGATGGGTTCCCTCGTGTATCCATGTTGCTGCTGCTATACTAGAGCCGCAGTGAGATGTCTGCACTGGGCGGCATTGTCCAGCTAAAAAGCATCGCTATTGAAGAACGGCCAGTGTAACGTCTGCACTGGTCGGCGTTCTCCAGCCAAAGAGAGCGTGTTTGGCAGCTTACAAGATTTGGTGGCCGGAAATGAAGGTCCGGGCTGAATAGGATAATTCATCCTGATTGGGTGAAATTAAGTGTTGAATTAAATTGCGCGCCAAACCAAAATACAAAATTTTTCCCTTCTCTACAGTTCTAAGTAGATTTATTTGATCTTTTATATTTTGATATAATCTCCGTTCTTTAAAAAACACTTTTCCTTATTGAAAAAGAAGCATTTGTATTCCTTTTGTATAGATGTCTTTGATTATACTTGCACGTTTTTTAAAGAAACCAATCGTGGTGAATCGTATCATGTTCCAGAAGACAATCAGCATGACCTTCTCCACTCACTGCTGGGCCTGGAACATTTTATTTACAAGAGAGTCAGTGTATTTCTACTTTTTCACCCAGACTTGTGATAAAAAACCCATGTTTTATCATATGTGATATATAATTCTTAAGGAAGTCCTCACCATCTTTTGCAAAATGAGAGATACACCCGTGATAGGTGGATTCTTCTCTGTTTGTGCTCTGGCATTTATATTTTGGGAACCCAAGAGCAACTGACCTTAAAAAATGCAAGGTCATCATATATAATTTTGTGTGCTATGCCTACAGGAATTCCAGTTATTCAGAAATGTCCTCTATTGTAACTTTTCTGTTAGCCAAAATGAGCATATTAACTGAATCCGCTATTTCAGGTGTACTTGCCATTGTGGGCCACCCTAACCTGTCTTCATCTTGAATACTATTTCGACTTTCTTAGAACAATTTAGCTCCTCTGTAAATATTTTTTACGAAAACAAGCTTCTCCGTGTACGTTACACATTCTTCTGTAAATATCATATGGCTTGAATTAGACAACAAAACTTTGATGACAGACCTCTCTTCAAGCATGGAGCACTCTGTTTAATTTGCCATAATTTTGAATAGCCTTAAAACAAATATTTCTATAAGATTGAAATAAACCAAACTCCAAATAATGCAGAGTTAAAAGAAACCAATTCTAAACAATGCAGATTTTACATTCCCGTTTATATCTTATGATAAAATTCAAATTCTGATTACGTCATAAAGTTTTTAAACAGTACGCCAATAACAGAAATTGAACGTTAAAGGCTTTTTCATTTTTCGATTTTATTTTAAAAACTAAAATTAAATATTATTCAAAAGATTGAAAATCCCAGATTAACTACTCTGATGATGGTATAATGTAAAAACCGAAACATTTAACTGTAGAATTTGGTTGTTATTGTTGTTGCTGTTGTTTAGTATTAATTGAATAGAAAACAATGTTTTTTATAATACATTTATTAACATCAGTTTCCAGTCGATGAGTTATCTGATGTGTTGTATCACGCCAGGACTTGAAGTTAAATGTTTTATGGTATCACTATGCTAGAAGGTACGCTAGTGTGCTTACACACATCAGCGTGCGGAGGGCTGTAGTTTCATGACATTGTTATATCCTCCTTACCAATATAAAGGTATGATGATGGTGTTGGAATTCTTCGGCCTGAGGTGTTGTTTGTGTTGTCTTTCTGTAGTCGTTTGATGTGCTTGATCATAGCGAGTAAAAAAGGGGGCAAAAGAACAGTGATGCTTTTCAAGCTCTGTTGTGTTTCCCTTGTTAATGGAATAGTTGAAGTTTGGCCCCATGTGTTGATTTAAATCATGTTGTAAGTTTCTTGGTGTGAGATTTTGTTTCATGGGTCACGTGATCGTTGAAACGAACAAGTTTGTGAGTAGTTATTTCTGCCTCTCGAAAGATCTGTCGGGGAATTCAAGCATGTAGGATCTTGATCCTGCATGTTCTGTTAATACCGTTGCTGGTTGCCATTTTCTGTCACAAGACCAGTGATGGTTGCACATTTTCATTGGCTGAGAGTTTCACGGATCTTGTCATAGATCTGGATACATCTGGATGGGTTCTTCAATTTTATTGATTTTTGTTCTCACAGGGGTTCGTTGTACATTTTGGTTGTTTGAATTTTGAAAATGTGTGCTTTTTCTCTTTACTGTAGAGTGTAGTGTTATTAAATGAAGTTATTCTAACTAAAGTAGTCGTAGAACTGCTGGTTCTTATGCATCCACAATGTACAATGTGCTATTGTGCTTGTCTGAGCTGTTATGTTTGTATGGAATGCTGATTCTACCGTAGCATTTTATTAGGGTTCCATTGTATTCTACCTGTTTAGTTTTCTTTATTTTTGCTTTCCAGTTCAGAAAACCGTTTGGATCTAATTTTTCTGGTTGTGTGTTTCTTAGGGCAACCATTTTTAATTTTAGGCACAGACTGTGTATTGCACTTCTGTTCGATAGTCTTATGTTTAAGTACGCAAAGGCTACATCTGTTAAGACATGAAGGATATTTTGATGCTAACTCGTGTTAGTGCCAATTTCAGAAGACAGGAGGCGAAGGAAGATAGAAAGAAAGAAAAAAACAAGGCAAGGTAGGAAATAACAAGTAAATCCCCCCCCAATCCCTCAAACATTAGAGGGACCACATGTATATAAATGCTCATAAAATTAGTAAACTTATACTAGAGAGGCCTTTTGTAAACAATATCTGAATGAAGAGCATGTCCACTTCGAAAAAAAAGTCCAAAATGGTTAGTAACTTTGTTCTATACTAAACTATCATTTAAAAAAAAATGCATGTATGATTTTTATTCAATTTAGTCTTTGTAAAAGTCAGCGGTGTAAACTATTATGTGTCTTAAATGAAAGAACAATGTACTATTAGCCCGAATTAAAATATGGAACTTGACCGAAAAGATTCACTTTTGGAACGTAAAGTTTTATTTTTAGTAAAAAGTTAGAATTATAACTCGTGTTTGTGCCAATTTCAGAAGACAGGGTGAAAAGAAAGAAAGGCAAAAGGTAGGAACTAAAATAGAACGTAAAGAGAAAAAAATAAAAAAAATAAAAAATAAAAATTTTTAATAAATTTGTCTTGGTTATAACTTAATGGAAAAGGAGAAAGGATATTTTTTTTACGAACGCCACGGGAAGCAGCATGGTGGACGTAAAAGCAAGCAGATAAATCCTCTGATGGCATAACGCAATGCCTAGCCTGGTCCTGGGCGTATGAATCTCACGGTTCAACGGTCAGGATAGTTAGTTCGATCAGGGAACTACTGCTGCTCATCTATAAGTTTGGCTTCTATGGATGAGAATAAAAACAGCCATCGAAAGATAACCATGACCCACACTCAAACCAAATATATAAACCGCATCACCCCAAAACATGTGACTTACAAAGGCATAGACAGCTATCAATAGGCTTGTGGTCATATGAAAGTCAGAACTGACCGATAAAATGAAACGCAGTTTCTTCCAAGCAGCAGTCGTGTTGATACTGCTATATGGATGCACTAAATGGACGCTAACTAAATGGATGGAGAAAAAGCTTGACAGCAACTACACAAGAATGCTGTGAGCAATATTGAACAAGCCCTGGAGGCAACACCCCACAAAGCAGCAGCTATACGGCCACCTACCTCTCATCATGAAAACTATCAAAGTTAGACGAACCAGACATGCAGGACACTGCTGGAGAAGCAGGGACAAGCTCATAAGTGATGTACTCCTATAGACCCCCTCACATGGTTGAGCAAAAGCAGGGCGACCAGCTCGAACATACATACAGCAGTTCTGTGAGGATACGGGATGTAGCCCTGAGGACCTGCCAGAAGCGGTGAGTGATAGGGAGAAGTGGCAAGAGAGGGTCAGGGATATCCGTGCTGGCAGCACAGCATAATGATAATGATGAAATTTTTGAGTTTCTGGCTGTTCTTTGAACACTTGAGTACTCTGTTATCCGTCTATATGGGTTGCCGCTTTCTGTATGTGTACCTCTTGTATCGAGGTTAGTGCTGTGGCCCTAGATTTGTGACTTTGATCTCAGTATTTATTTTGCTCTGTTTGACTGGCAAACAATTGCTCAGTGGTTGGCTTTACCACAAGCTTTGCATGTTAATCCAAATGCTAAACAGACTTTACAACAGAATGTGTGAGTTAGACAATTGCCGTGGTTCAATCCTTAAATTCTATTTTTCTGTTCTAATTCTACAGTGATTTTCATTTATTCATATCATTGGGAATGACCATTTTACATCTAGAACATTACTAAGCGTGGGCTCTGAAAAGAGTTTGAGTAGCAATATGAGTTCCTTCTGCTCTTTAGGCCTTCTTCTAAACTGAATGTTCTGTGTGTTTTCTTTCAAAATACTGGTAAGAATTAAATGATTAATTGTTGAATTCATATGTCATTAAATTTATAATTATATAGTTGACAATGGTGTGCCCACATGCACGCAGATACCCACCCACCCACATACACGTGTGTGTGTGTGTGTCTGTGCGTGTATATATATATATATATATATATATGATAGCATAGAACCTGAAAGAAATAAGATTATATATGTAAAGACTGTCACTTCTGTCTAGGACCAAAGTGTAATACCTGTACACTCTCTAGAATCAATGTGTTACTCTCTAGCATTTCTGCTCAGGATTAGTAAAACATTTCTGTGTTCTGTGAAAAGTGTCACACTAATGCAAGAAAAAATATATATGTGTACAAACTGTGATATATGTGTATTTTATATGATATGCTGACATAATGTTATGATATAAAATAGATAATATACTGATAATAATATGTTATTCTGTTTTGTTATTATTAGAAATATTACATTCTTTTAATTTTAAAAGGTGGATGACAAAGGACGTGCCAATTCTTTGACGACAGTCCTCAACCAAGAAGTGGATCGTTTCAACAGGCTTCTTCAAATAATCAAAGTATGGAATTTGCTTTTGTTTTTATCCATATCATTGCAAAGAATTATAAGAAAGTTTTAAGTTGAGAGAAAGAGAGAGAAAAAATGAGAGAGGGGAGAGAGTGAAAGAAAGTGGATTAGGTTGAGCAGAGAGAGAGATAAAAGCCAAGAGAGTGGTGCTCTGAAAGATCAAATGAGAGGGAGAGAGAGAGAGAGAGAGAGAGAGAGTAGTTTTGAATGGAGAATGAGACGGTGTACTAAGACAGAGTTGGCCAATGGGGCAGAGTACTTAGAAAGATGTATTCTCTTAATTTGACTGTCTTATGATTCATCTGCAATGAATTAGAAACGCTTAAGTCCATTCAGTATGTAATAAAATATTATGCATTTATCTAAGTTAAAGCATAACACATATCACAGAGTAAAGAATAAGTGTGCAGATAGAATCTGGATTTCCTTAGAGATGAAAAATTATGACAACAGATACTGCCAACAGCAAAAATAAACAAGATATGTGTATTCTCCAACTCTTAAATAAATTTATTCTATAAACAACCATTTTTTCTTGAATGAAAAGGTCTTTAGTACAAAATAAATAGTTTAACAATATTTATAATTCATAAGAAAATTATAACAATACACATCACCTTCTGTATTAAATCATATTAAAGTTTTAGGGCAAATTCTATTTAAGATCGCTTTATTTGAAAAGAAGTTGATTTATATGAGAATTTCCTAGACATGCTTCCTGAATTTACAGGACTGTCAAAATTTACCTTTAGCAATTAGAGATTAGGTGATTAATAACTTGTATGTCTGATGATTTATCATTTAAAAAAAATCTACCTAGCAAAATAATTTCTGCCAGTCGGCATTTTTTTTTTCAGAGATGCAAAAAAAGTTAACAATGATTGTCTGTGGTTAGAATTGAATCAACAATCATTTATTTAAACACCCGATCTTGTAGTTTATTTTCTTAGAACTTCTGGGAAAGGTGAAAATTTGAGATTGTTATTTGACCTCCAACCCATAAATATGCTGTATTACTTAAATTAGGTGATTATCTTACAGCATTTCAACCTTTATTGCATTATTCAATGTTTATGTAAACCTTTTATTATATATTTCAAGTAACAATTATTTGTAAGTAATTATAGCTTCAATTAACTATTCTTAATACTTATACTTTGTACACAATTTTAGGGTTTCAAGTATTCCTATTTAATACTAAGGATTTACAAGGACTTCTATGATTTCTCATGACCATGATGGTGATACAAGTTATAATTTGTGCACTAGGAATGGCCCCCAAAGGCTTGGTAAGGGGAGTGGAAGAGCTGGAAATCAGAGTATGTTCCAAGACCTCCAAACTACAGCGTTACTAAGATTGCTCAGAATACTGAGAAGAGTTCTGGATAGTTGAGGAGGCTTGCTATCACTCAAAATCCAATGAAGAACTATTAGCTAATGCTAGAGTAAAAAATAATAAAGAGTCATAATAATAATAGACCACAGAATTGTTGAGATCAGCCAGAATACTGAGAAGAGTTCAGGAAACTTGTGGAGATTTGCTGTCACTCAAACTTCAGTGCAAGACCCCCAGCAGATACTGATAAGAAAAACTTGCAAAAGATAATAATAATAATAATAATAATAATAATAATAAAAACCATCAGCTAACACTGATGTGAAAAACTCTAATGAGTAAAAATAATAATAATAAATTTGTTTACTCATAAGTTTATGATTTTAAGTATTGTTATTTAATACAAACAATTTACACACAGTTATATGGTGTCAAGTATGCTATATAATACTAATGATTTTCTAAGAAATCTATTTGACCTAAAGATGATTCTCTAATGTACTACCATGCTGGACTACAGAGGATTTTGAGTAATGGCAACTAAAGGTTGACTCTACACTTATCATAGCTTCAGAAGTGGAGCCTTTTTCTCAGAATACTCTATATGAAAAATTTCTGTCAATTATGGTTAGAAGTATATATAGTAATTAAAGATAAACTTTGTTTTATTAAATTTTATATTGGTCTCCATTTGACAGGAATCACTTCAACAGCTGAAGAAAGCAATCAAAGGTTTTGTAGTGATGAGTGATGAACTTGAACGTGTCTATGTTTCCTTCCTCAACAATCAAGTACCTGGTATGTGGTCAGCTGCTGCTTACCCCTCACTCAAACCTCTGGCTAGCTGGGTACAAGACTTGAACCTCCGGTGTTCCTTCATCAATTATTGGATCAAATTAGGAGCCCCACTTTCATTTTGGATCTCTGGTTTCTTCTTCCCACAAGGTCAGGGTCTTTTTAAAAATCTTTTTGGCTGATTTATATTCATATATCAATAAAACATTCTGGATATACAATGTGTATTAATTTGGAGGAATTCTAACAAGAAAAAAAAATCATTGTAACATGAGAAAGAAGAAGACAATTTAGAAAATCAGATTGGCATATCAAGAATTCATTTTGGTAATCAATAGATTTACATTCGGATGAATGTTAATCTATTTATTACCAAAATGAATTCTTGCAAAGCAAGAGAAAGAAGTGCAATAATATATTCTTTTTTTGTAACTTATTTATGTACTTTTTCTGCATGTGTTTTGAAAAGAAATTCATTTAGTTTCAGTTCTCTGGTGGAATCTGTCTTGTAGAGCAGTATTTAATTTTGTTAATTTCATAGCATATAAAACCCTTCTTGGTTATTTAATTCTAAAATTTGATGCAAATAATTTGCAGACAACTTTAATTTATAGATTGGACCCTAACAGGAACTACTCTTCTGGATCCGAGTGAACCAGGGGTAATGACAATGAAGTGGTATACTAGACTTCTCAGAGCTGAAGTTTCATCAATGGATGCAGTTTAGTATCATAACCACAGCACACCTTTTTGGAAAGAGGTTATGCTGAATATATGAGGTGCATTCTAAACCCTGTTGGTAGAGTGCAACAATTGTTACTATAAAAGATAAATTTACATAATAAAAAATAGATTTACCAATTATATTTTCATATAACCTAATAGAATTGATATTGTTCGGTGAAAAGTTTTTGTTTTGTTGAAAAATATGTTTGTTATAAAAATGTGACACTTTTATTTATCAGTTTAAACATTTTTATTTGGACTGTTAGCAATAATACTGGTTCATTGTTATACATTTCCAGCTTAAAATACTGCTTATGAACTTAATTAGTAATGTTAGATTAAATGTGTATGATTATTTTTGAAAGATATTTCGTTTTTATAATTTTTTTTAAAGTTTGAAAATTTAAATTTAGTACAGTCAATTACTCCTGGCAGTAATATAGCTTGTTGGTTTTTATTGTCAGAGACCTCCATCTTTTCACAATAGCAACAAAACTTTTATTTGAAAACCTGCCCAGGGTCTAGTCATATACACACCAAATTTGGAGGTATTCATGGTGTAATGATTACCATCATAGGATGGTTGGTTGGTTGTTTGGGTTTATGGCATATTTAATGCCAAATTCATTTTGTACAAATAATCAGTTCTATTTCAAAATAATTCAGTTTAGTATGAGTACACAGTTTAATTGTCAAAAACATTTCTATTTCAAGCTATTCAGTTTAGTCAAACAGTTCTAATTCAAACAATTCAGTTTAGCATAAGTAAACAGTTTAGTTCTATTTAACTCATAGATAGGGCCCTATCAAATGCTACTACTTCAGCCCAGAGTGGACAAGGGGTGCTCTGCATTCCCCAAAGCTCCAGCATCACTGGAACCTTACTATCTGATTGTTTAGTGTCATATCCAAGACATTCATTGGGTGGGGGTCTTACCCATCTGCAGAGGTGCCATTGATGTATTCTACAGCCCCAGCCAACTGGGCAAATCATCGCTGGGAATGGGCATGGTAACATGAGTTCAAACTCTGGATGAGACTGTCTGCATTTCATATAATGCTAATACTCTTGGGAAAGGAATAAATACATTTGTTCTCACTCTAGTCATGGGTAAATAGTGGCACAGACTGGGCTCTTTAACTTTGATATGGCAACCAGTCTGGGAGATGAAAACTCTGAATTAAAACCTATTAAACTCCATTCAAAATTGACCTTGTGTGGCATCTTGTTCATGTAGAGCAAAAGGTAAACATATACATACCAAATTTGTTATATCTGCATCAAACTTACAATCCATAGATAATAGACAAACACACTGTTCTCATTTGTAAGAAAAATGTTAAGTATAGTTATAGTCTGGCCAAAATAACAAAATCCTTATTCAACAGCTGTACTTTGAAATACTTGTTCATTTTATACTTTAAGTAGCTGATACTAACAAAGGTCGCATACTCCTCCTACAGATTGCAGTTGCTGCTTGAGAACTGTTCTCATTGTATATATTTTGATGACATCTAACAAGGCAGAAATCAAAATGATCCAAGGAATTGTATCTTCCAAAGTAAACAAACTGAATTCTGTATACTTCTTTTGTTACCTTATGAAGATTGATTAATATTTAAAAAATAAAGCAAAAATAATTATAAAATAATGATAATAATGCTGTGAACTAGCACAAAAGGAGTACAAGACAAGGCATGACTGGGAATTGTGCAAGAGATTTTGACCAAAATACCAAACGGTATATGAACAAACCAGCGTCTGTCCTTGAGAATGAGACTCATAAAATTCTTTGGGGTTTTGAGATATAAATGAATCTCCCAATTCTCGTCAGAATACCAGATCTAGTGTTAATTAACGAAAAAAAGAGAACTTGCCATCTAGTGGATTTGCTATTCTATCATATCACAGAGGGAAAATAAAAAAAAAGAAAGACAAATACTTGAACCTTGCCTGAGAACTAAAAAAGATGGTGACAGTTATACCAATTGTAGCTGGTGTGCTTGGAATGGTCCCCAAAGAATTGGAACAGTTGGATATCAGAAGACAAATCGTGACCATTCAGATTACATCATTGTTAAGATTGGTCGGAAATCTGAGAATAGTCTTGGAGATCTGAGGTGGCTTACTTTTACTCAAACTAAAGAGAAAAGCCAACTACTAATGCTGGTGTGAAAAACTCATAAGGGGTAAAATAATAATAATGATAATAATGATAATATTACTCAAACTTCAGTGAAAGGCCATCAGCTAACACTGATGTGAAAAACTCTCAAGGAGTAAGATGATAATAATAATAATAATTCCTTGGGGATTTTGAGATACAAATGGATCCCCTTATCTTGGCTAGACAACCAGACCTTATAATAATCAACAAAAAATAGAGAACTTGCTGTCCTGGCTGACCACAGAGTAAAAATGAAAGAAAGCAAGAAGAAAGATAAGTACTTGGACCTTGCTAGAAATTGAAAAAACTGTGGAACATGAAAGTGAAGGTTATACCAATTGTAATTGTTGCTCTTGGTACAGTCACCAAAGGATTGATAAAAGGACTAGAGGACTTGGAAATAAGAGGACAACTGGAGACAATCCAATCTACAGCATTGCTGACATCAGCCAGAATACTGAGAAGAGTCCTGGAGACTTGAGAGGACTTGTTGCTCAGACTACTGTGAAAGACAATCAGCTAATGCTAATGTGAAAAACTCTCTTGGAATAATAATAATAATAATAATAATAATAATAATAATCAATGCTTTTTTAATTTAATTAATTTAATGAATAAAATAAAATATATTCATTACATCATGTGACAAAACTTTTACTTTTTCTTGTTCCTGGATTTATGCCTAAAGTGGAAAAGCTTTATTTTTCTCTTCAAACTTTGCTTTCGTGAGCTGGGCAATAACATATGATGGGTGACTATATTTGAGGACTGATAGGTGAAAGTGATTTACATTACTATGGAGAAACTTTAAAGAATACTCCTTTCTAAACATTTTTGTATAAGTTTACCATCAATATATGTAAATATTGGTTCAAATGTATGGGTTCTATATAAAAGAAAATGTGCAAATCTCTTAATTTCTAAATTTCATTATCCAGGTCATAAAAACAAAGTTTGAATTAAGAATTAGCTATTTTCCGTACTTTACTATATAAACAGTTAAGAAATAACACATGCAATCCAGGAACAAAATTTGTTAGTTTTTTATAAATTCATATCTATCTGTCTGTTTTGAGGGAAGTGATGAATCAATAAATCTTTACTTCTTATTCTTAACTACCCTATTATTTATGCCCCACCCTGCAGATGGGAAACAGTGATTGGATTTTGGCTGTAGAGCTTTATGCCATAAGTTGTTTTTCATGAGTGGAGTTGTTTTCTCTGTTCTTATTTTGAAATAAGAATTTTTCCTTCTTGTCCAGTTGCCCTCCCAAGTCTTTCCTGCAATTTATTCATAGCTGTAGGGAGAATAGGTGGATTCATGCCTTTCTTAAGGGCATTAGCACAAATTAAAATGCAAACAGTCTCATCCTGTCCATTTCTATGCATAACCATTTTGTCACTCATGGTGAGAGGGAGAGAGAGAGTCAAGTAGGAAATCAAGCAGAGTCATCTTCTTATGTGCCTCTGTGGTATGTAATACTTTTGTTCTTACTGCTTTGTTTGAATGGTTAATGTTGAAATTTCAAAAGTAAAAATTTACGGGCAATATATATTGTAATTATTGACTCAATGAGAAAGAGTAAAAAAAAAAAGACCAAAGAACATGATAATGTTACAGCCCAATCTAAGTGTAGATGGAAACCAAAGTCTGTTTAGTAGAACAAGAGGCTTAAAATATCTAGAACACACCAGAAATAAAAGAAAGAGATGAGAAGAGAAACTTGAGACATTTATCAACAATGATTAGGGGTGTGTTGAAAAGATGATAGTACTTTCAGTGTTGAAACGTGTCAACCAAAGACTTCATTAGGTACCTCAGCATTGTTCTTTAAGAAGTAAACATGTCTAGAAGAGCATCTTCTGACATTCTCCCCAACCCCAACAAATTTGACCTTCTTTTTTGCCCTTTTCTACATTCTTTGCAAAAATGAAGTACTTGTCTCCTTGTACCAGTCTATTCAAAAACAAAAACAAAATAAACAACAACAACAACAAAAAAAACATTCTGTGATGATTTTGTTTGCTTTTGAAGTCAGTGGAGAGTTATTAGCAAAAATGAATAATAATTGAGATTCCGAACTTTGGTTTGCACCATTAATTCTTACTCAAAGGAATCTTTACCTGAACAAACCTTTCATGAATTAATTGAATACTTTTTCATAAAATCAAGGACTCAACACTAAATATCTATGTTCAAATCCTATTATTAAAAATATTAAGCCTATGAATGTCTCAGGATGACTGCTATTTTACTATACATCATGTTTTAGATTGAGTGCTATTTTAAATTTACATTTTTGGTCGATTGCTTGATTCTCAGTTGGGCTATCACTGCTGGTTCAAGAGAAAATGACTGTTGATAACAAAATTCTTGAAGTTGAGAATAATTGGCCTCGTGGGTAGAGTGTTTGCCAATGGGCTGGGAGACCTGGGTTCAATCCCATATCAAGTCATACCAAAGACTTTTAAAAGGGTACTTGATACCTCCTTGCTTAACACTCAGCAATATAAGGTATGTATCAAGGGTAAAGTGGAGCAATCCAGAGAAAGGAGTAGCGCCCTCCCCTGAACCTTCTTGTTGCCCTCGACTACGGTCGCCAACTTTACTTACTTTTACTATCATTAGAAGAATTGCTTATTAAGACATAAAAATCCAGATTATTTAGAAAATAAGTTTGAAAATTCATAAAACATCATTAACCATTTTTAATTTTGTTTTTTCTAATACCATCTTTATATATTTTTGGAAGGGCATAAATGTGTGGTAGCTTACTGTAATGTTGAGTTAGCTGTCTGTATTTTATTTGTGGTATGGGATCTTTATTCTTACTGAGGGTCTTTGACAGCTTCCTTTCTGTCTTCAGGGTCAGGTCTTTCTTTACTTTACAATAGCCACCATAACCAATCAAGTTTGCTAATTTGTTGGAGTATTCCGCCCTATCCATTATAATAGTAGCATTGCCTTTGTCTACTGGGAGGATTATGATATTGTTATCATCTGTAGCAATTTGATGACTAGTCTCTCCACTTTTGAGATGTTTGGTTTCAGAGGCTTTGATTTCTTAAGTGCTTGTCTCACTTTCAATCTTAGCTCATCAGCCTGGGGCTTGAGAATTTTCAATAGGAGCCATCAGATCTAAGTAAGGGATATGCTTGATGGTAGTGGCAAAGTTGAGACCTTTGTTTAGCGCTGACTTTTCAGGAGCAGTTAGCTGTTCCTTGCTGATGTTGACAATGACTTTCACTGGTCAGTAATGGGCTTGGAGTTTCCTATTTCAAAAGATATGTAGTTCATATAACATCAGGACAATAATCACAAGTGGTTCAACTCTCCAGAAGTATCTCTTCCGCATCAAGCCACCAACAGATTTCAGCATGATCAAGAACTGTGCGTACTCCATCCCTTGTAGTTGTGGTAAAGTATACAAAAATGAGATATGCCACCCACTAAAGTAAGGCTAGAAGAACATCAAAAAGCAGTAGTATAAGTGAAATTGAAAAATCGGGTATGGCAGGCCATATATGGAAGGAACAGGGAAACCATCTGCATAAAAAAAAATCATAATATGAGCTCAGGTAAAAAATCATACATAATAGTAGTACTCATAGTGATGTAAGAACATCAAATTTCAAAATTCACTCTGAATTGTCCAACAGGACACATAGTGTAATGGTTATAGGCGTTAGTTCCCAAAGCTTCAAAAGAGACAATCATCTAGAGGTTCAATCCTGACTGCAGGCGAGTAACAATACAGGAATACTTAACACTTGTGTTTGGTTATGTTTAATAGAATCAGAACAAGTGACTCCTTTGAATGAAATAAAGGATGTGGTTCAAAGTTCTGTGTATGCTCCTGAGTTCTACTAACAGCTGAAGAAGGCCGGAGGACATATCAGCCAAAATGCGGTGAATATAACTATAAAGATGAAGTCAATAGTCCAAAAGCCCTGAATGATAAAAATTATCAAGCTTCGTTTCAGAAATTCTGACAACTTATATATAGGGAGAGACGGGTCATTTTGTCAGTTGGTGATAATTTGCAAATTAAAAGTTTCAAATCATTACTTCTAAAAATTAATTTGCTCAGCATTACTATTCATCTGCTTCTTTGTCTGTGTCATTACTTCTTGCATCATTGTGCCAATCTATCAATCTATCTATCTATTTACTAGCAGAAGCGCCTGGTGTTGCTTGGGATAAAAAAGATATTCTAAAGCCAATTTTATTGAATAAAAATTTCACTTTCTCTTTGAAGGATTCCTTTCATTGATATTTTTAAAGAAAGTCTTCATCCCTCTATGTGTGTGTGGGGGGATGGGGCTGATGTCAATTTCATTTGCTTTCTAGGTGAATTATACCATTAAGATCAATTCTAAACTAAAATATTCTGGGCATCTTCGGAGTGTGTGTGAATGTGTGGAAGGTCTACTGTACCCCTCCCACTTCCACTGTGTTTAACACACATCTTGAGGTCAAATAGGTTCCCATGCTAAAGTTTCTAGTCCCCTGTGAGTGGGGCACACTTGCAGATGCCATTTTAAAATGCTTTCTGGAAAAATTACTCTTCCTTGATCAATTTTAAGCTAAAACGTTCCAGCCACCTCCAACAACTCATACTATTAAAATACTCCTGAAAGGAGTTCACATGCCAAATTTCACCAGGATTTGTACTTTAGTCTGGGAGACTATAGGTAACACAAAGAGGAAAAGAGCCTCTCATAGCAATTATCAAAAAAGTGGGTTATTTATGCTGGGTGTAAGTGTGTAGTGGGATAATACCATGGATTCCATTAAAAATCTTTGTACAAATCCAAACTCTTTCTGGCTTGACTAACAATTTCTAAACCCAAAATGGTAGAATCTTAGCTGTATAAACAGATAAACAGATTTTTGGTGAATTATGTTAAAATGTATAATGTGAAATAAAAAGTCAATTAAGAAAATCAATAAACCTTACTTTATTTCATCAGATTTCATTCCACACTTTACTCAGGAAAATTTTTGTAATATTTAAATAGATATTGTAAAGTTTATGGGTAAGTATTTCTTTAAGGTTAAAATATGTGCTTGAAGAAGAGGCTTGGAATGACACAAAAATGAAAAAAATATTTGTAGGTCTTTCTTTCATCAGACAATATCTAGTATTTGTCTGAATTAAAGATGGTCTCCTTTTACCAACTTAGTTGCATATTGCAAGAAGTAAAAACTAATAAACGAAAAAGGCCAGACAAGAAATTATTTGGTTTGTATAAGAACTTTAGTGTCAGTAAATATCCATGTTATGCATATAATATGTTATTAAAGCTGCCAGCCTGTTTTTCAGTACAGCAATCATCATAACAGTCACTATTAACCATGGGACAAAAATTGGTCCTGAAGTTGGGTTTCATGGATAGAAATTAGAAGAAAATAATTCAGGGGGATCTTTTTGTGGTTCTTTTGTTTTCATGCTTCTGTGAACACTACCAACTGGTCCCTGTTTCATGGGGCTTTGACTTTGGAAGAATAAGATTTGAAGAGAAAGAGAGCTGGTTAATGGTTGGGTGGGTAAATGCAAATGTACGATATTGGTGCATTGTTGATACAAAAGTTTGTACAAATGAAACAAAGCCCTGCTGTTACTCTCCTTGTAAAAGATGTAAACATGTGTGATGTGAAGACTGCTGTAGACATTCCTGCTTTGTCTGTTCTAACTTACCATTTCTTTGCCTGCCTGATGCTAGGGCCAACATCAAAAGGAGATTGCATGACATTATATATAATTTTTATGACCAGTCAACCCTCATCTTTATATGGTGAGAATCTGTTTGGTTGAAAAGAAATTTTTGAAGGGAGGACTTGTACTTTTGTATGTCATTTATAATGTGATTTCTTCTACATTATCACTATTATTATTAGTAATAGCAAGAGGATTATTATTTCTCCTTGGAACTGAGTTTAGGTGTTCTAAAGACTGAAAAAGTTTGAGGCATGTAAATTATTTCACAGTAAACCTGACAAAAGTACACCATAAGTTTTCTATCAACAGGAATTATTCTTTTATATTCACTCTGGAGATTATTTTACAAGTTGTTAATTTCAGCTGGGATATCACAGGTAGGATTTGATAAATGAAAATGCCCAAACATTCATTCACAAAGGATTACATACATAGTGAGATTGTATAAGGGTCAACAGAAAAGTTTAAAGGTTTACAAAGGTATTCTCGTGGAATATGGCCAAATAAGGTTTATTTTTCAAAATACTCCCCTTTGTGGTCCACACGCTTCTTCCATCAGTATTGTTGTATTTAGATCCCATTGGTAAAAAGTCATCAACTGCACATATGATATCATCATATGAACTTTTCAGCCTATCTTTGAAAAGATAAAAGGCACACTTGTTGGGAAGTGAGTTCCATATTCATTGAGCACCCACTTTGAGGTGCCCATTGCTTGAGTTCTTGGACAAAAACCTAATATAAAGTAGGTAATTCATTTAGTAAATTAGTTAATTAGTATTGTATTCATTATAAAAGTGTTTAATTTACCAGGAAGAACTATACTTACTATTAACAAGGAATTTTAGACCATCATAACCATTATATATATATAGATATATATATATACACAATCTTCCATAAATAAGTAAACCTAACCAAGCGTTTTTTGTTTTTTTTATAAAAAGTTAATTTTTTTTAAAAATCAAAGATAGAAGGATTTTATTATTTAAAGTGGAACATTATACAATCAAAATGGATATTATTAGGCATTATTTAATACCAAATTCTACATCACGGTATCTGTAACCAAAAATAAAACTGCATGAATATATATAAGGTGTATACTTATTTTTCATTTATTATATTTTAACTGTTCACATAATGATATTTTTGGTCTACAATTTCATTGTTAAAGAGTTTGGTGACAAATAATACTTAATAATATCCATTGTGATTGTAATATATTTCACTAGAAGAACAGAATCCTTGTATCTTTGGTTTAAAGAAAAGGATATTATAAAAAAATTGGTAATATTTGTGTAATATTGTGTATATATATATATATATATATATATATATATATATATATATATATATATATATGTATGTATGGGTGTGTGTATAAAATATATATATATGTATATGTATGTGTGTGTGTATATATATATATATATATATGTGTGTGTGTGTGTGTGTGTGTGTGTGTGTGAAAGGCATGTTTGTAAACTACTAAGTTGGAGCTATATTTACCAAGAGAGGAATAAGTAGTCAATGAACAGTTAATTTTCTTTAAAATAGTCTCCTTTGGCATTCAATACATTTATTCCAGTAAGTTTTACATTGGTTAAAGCATCTCTGAATTTTGGCTTTGGCTTGAAGCATCTTTGTCTTGAAGCATCTTTGAATTTTGGCTTTGGCTTGAAGTTTCATATTTCTTTTAATGCCCTCCAAATCCTCAAATCAAACCCTTGAGATAAATGTTTAGTTAAGGAAAAAGAAAAAATGCATGTGATTAAGATATAGTGAGTATGGAAGTTGCTGTACTTGCAAAATCCTGAATTTTGAAAAAAAAAATAGAATGGCTTTAAAAGGCTTGATATTCTATGAGATGTGATAAAAAGTATCAAGATTGATTCTTTTGTTTTTTTAATTTTAGAATTCAAAATAAATACAATTTAAAAAATTCAAAATACTCATAGCTTTGGTTTCAAAATTATTTTGAATATATCTTGTATATAAACTTCACATATCTGGTAGGCTAATATTTATCCCGATACTACTACTTACCTCTAATTCTACTGAGCCTAACTTCATAATACCATATATGCTAAGAGTTATGTTTCTCATATGTTATCAAACAGATCAGAAACTCATGTTCACATACAGATGTTCATTATTTTTGAGTAAAGATTAAATTTTTAGCATTCCGCCATTATTAATAGAATTTTTAGATTTATATCTTCTAAAGAAGGCAGTTTTAAGGTTTTATACTTTTATTTAAAAGATTGTCCTACTATATTAAACAAGTATCTTTTTATATGTAAAATCAGTTTAATATATATCATCTTTTGTAGCCAAATTTAATTTTGTTTGATCCATATGGCTCATTTGCATTTTCTTCTCATGAGGCTCGGTCGTCCCGTGATTTAGCCATCTCAAGATTTGAATTGAAGCTATTAGTATTTTCCATTAGATTTTTTTTCAAGCTTACATCCTTGATTTATATGCCACAACTGAGCATAAATTTTCCTTGTTTTATTTTTAGGGTTTTTAACTGGTATCTTGCAAAACCATTCCCGGAAATACCATTTACCAATTGATCAACTGGCCTTCAGGTTTCATGTTCTACCTAACTTCCGTGAGCAAACCAAATACATCAAATCCATGGCAGAATTGAGTTTTGGACAAAAATCAGGATTAGACAAAGAGGTGAGTCATCATCATCATCAAGTCATGCTAATAGCATGGATTCCCTTGAATCTATCTTAACATTCATCCCTATTTGTTATCACTCCTGATAGGTCCTCTAGACGACACCAAGTATACACACAGAGTTATTTAATGTAAGTTTTTGTTGGTCAGCCAACACTAGTGTGTCCCTGTGTAGGAGTCTATAGGACAATGTCATATATGAGTTTGTCTCTGCTCCTATAATAGCACCTGGCATCTCTTGTTTATCTTACTTGGATTTTTTGTAAGATGGGTGGTTTATTTTCAAATTGTGTAATTAGAACTCACTTAGAAAATGAATATATGTCATAGTAGTTGTTACATTTAGTAGGTGAAATTTATATAGAAATGTAACAAATATTATAGAACTATTGATATGTGACTATATTCAAATTCCTAATGGCTATGTCTGTTCTTTTTGCTGGTCTGTATTTTCCATTCATTGGTGAATCCTTGAATCAAGTTTAATTAGGAATGATAAAAAGTGTAAAAGTGTTAATGTTGTGGAAATGGTTTGAACAAGCATAAACTACCATGAATATTCCTTATTGATCATGATTAATAAGAATGATTTAAACTATATATTGGTTGTTTTCTTTCACAGAATGATAACTCTTGTCAGATTATTTAATGCCAAAACAATCATATTTCAACTGATAATAATAATATTTTGAAAACAATTATAATTTTAAGTTACAATCGTTAATACAAATTTGTACTTAGTTACATGTTTTCAAATATTTTTATCTAATACTAACAATTTTCAAACAGATCTATCTGAACCATAGATGGGACCATAACAGTTTCTACCACTCTGGATCAGAGTGGGTCTGGGAATAATGTGAATGAATGGATGTCTCCACATTCCTCAAAGCTCTAGCACTGGAGCCTCACCACTGAATATAGTTAAGTGACATAACCAGAGCACCTCTTTTTCGGAAGGTTTTTGCCTTTCTGTAGAAGATAGTGTTTTCTAAGCATAACAGGGCACCATATATATATATATATATATATATAGATATATACTTTAAGAAAAAACAACGAAACCGGTCACATAGGATTATAAATTTATTTCCATCCTGTTACGCATTTTTGAAATTTCCAAAAACACGAAAAAAATTAACAGGACTTCTTCAGATCTTTTTGATAAAAAACTAGAATAGACACAAAAGAGTGGGAGGGGATAGAAGAGAGGTGAAGAGTTACCTCTTCATTAAGCCTACTTCCGTTTTAAATTTAAATTTCGGTTAGCAATGTAGTAAATTTATTTAAAAAAAAATTTCTTTAATTAATAATTTTTTAGTTACATTTAGATCTAAATTACAGATTTTTTTTATTGAATTAGATTTAAACTTTAATTAATAACCTCACGTAAAGATACAGTAATAGATATATTAAACTAAAAATAAAAACAAATATTTAATTTATTTCCTATATTTTAAAATTTCAAAACTATTTTGAAAGCATTTATCAGTTCATAGAAATCTCATCTAATATTAAAATAGTCAATTTCTTGGCTGTGACTTTAGATCTATCAAATAATTCTTATAAACCTTTCATAAAGACCAATCAGAACCCATCATACATTAATGTTAATTCAAATCACCCTAAAAACATAATTAAGCAAATCCCAAAAGCAGTAAATTTAAGAATAGGTAAGCTATCTGCAAATGAAAAGATTTTTAATGAGAGTAGTAAGAGATATATAGATGCCCTTAAAAATAGTGGTTTTAAGGAGGATTTTAGGTATCTAAAAGAAGATATAACAAATGAAATTACTAAAGAAAATAATACTTACGATCAAAAAAATAAAAATAGAAAAAGGAAAATTATATGGTTTAACCCCCCTTTTTGTAAGTTAGCAAATATAGATGTAGGTAAATATTTTTTGAGACTGATAGATAAACAATTTAAACAAGATAATATATTACATAAAATATTTAATAGGAAAACCTTGAAAATAAGTTATTCTTGCACTAAAAATATTTCTCAAATAATAAATAGTCATAATAATGAATTAATTAATAAATTTCATAACCGAGTAAATAGTAATAATATTAATAGTAAAAAAATAGAATGTAATTGTAAATCTCGAAGTGATTGTCTAATGAATGGTTTGTGTAATTTAGATAATGTAGTATATCAATCTATTATTTATCCAAAAGAGGACCTAAATGATAAGAAATATAATATTGGCGTTTCATCTACTAATTGGAAAATTAGATATGGAAATCATAAATTTTCCTTCTCAAAAAAATCAAACTGCTCTATCAAAACATTGGGGATTAAAAAATGAAGGGTTAACCCCTGACATACAATGGTCCATATTGAAAAGATCTAGTACCCCAAAATCTTTCGATAGTAGGTGCAACCTGTGCCTTGAAGAAAAAATCCACATTTTGCTTTTTCCTGAGCCAAAAAATTATTAAATAAGAGAAATGAACTAATAGCTAGGTGTAGACATAGGGCTAAATTTAAACTATAAATATTTAACCAAAATTTTTTAAAAAAAGCATAGAGTTAATTATGAGAATTAGAGTTAATTTTGAGAATAAATAAAATAAATTGCTAGATAGAAAATTGTGAAAAAGCATATAATACATATGTACTATGCATAAAAGTGGAACTGATTAATGTTTTCTAAATAGTTTTGAAATTTTAAAATATAGTAAATAAATTAGATATTTGTTTTTATTTTTAGTTTAATATATCTATTACTGTATCTTTACGTGAGGTTATTAATTAAAGTTTAAATCTAATTCAATAAAAAATCTGTAATTTAGATCTAAATGTAACAAAAAAATTATTAGTTAAAGAAATTTAAAAAAAAATAAATTTACTACATTGCTAACCGAAATTTAAATTTAAAACGGAAGTGGGCTTAATGAAGAGGTAACTCTTCACCCCTCTTCTATCCCCTCCCACTCTTATATGTCTATTCTAGTTTTTTTATCAAAAAGATCTGAAGAAGTCCTGTTAATTTTTTTTCGCGTTTTTGGAAATTTATAATCCTATGTGACCGGTTTCGTTGTTTTTTCTTAAAGAATTTATTGCTCTGTATTATTGGTACAAAATTTTAAATATTCATTCATGAATAATTTCTTGTCCCGATGAAATTACTCCCAACTCCGGTTTAACTGGACCAAGAATATACATATATATATATATATATATATATATATATATATATATATATATATATATATATATGCACGTGTTCTTGCATATATATTATCATTTGATTTATAAATCAAGTACTATCAGAGGTTAACATCAATAGCTAATAATAAAAAGAACAATTATTACAATATATCATTATAAAACTTATGTAGTAAACAGAAAATTTGTACTGTAAATCCTTGCAGCTTAAGTATACAATTTTTTTTCTCATTAACTTGAGAATGTTTATCTTTTTACTTGGTGCTTTGCTTTTGAAAAAAGGTAAAAAGCAAATTATACTCTGGAATATCTACTAGTAAATACTTTTGTATCTAAAAGTAGAAGTTATGACTTATAAAAGGTTTAATTCAGGATACATAGAACTATAATCACCATCGTGTTATTTACTGTATTACATTTAATTCTGGGAGGGAATATTATTTATTTGCTTTTTACTAAATCATAAAACTCTGTTTATCTCTCTTAATATCTCTCACTGTTTTTTAATATGGTTTTGTTAGGAACTTGTCCAGAAAATCCTATACCCAACTGTAGTATGTACATTCACCATCCAAATAAGAGTAAGTTTTAGTCATTTCTCTTAATCTTTTACTCCAAAATTGTATATCAACAATTTGCAATAATGCTCCATCTTCTTGGGAGAATTGGAGTGAGTTAATGACACTTTTAAAACATAAATCTACTATAAAAAAATGAATATAATGATTGAAACTTATTCTTATCGTGATGGTGAATGTAAATATGTTTATGTATAATTTTTTTGCACTTTACTAAAGGTATTTTTTTAGAATAATATTAAGAGACTTCCTGCCTTTAGCTAATAAAGAAACTGGAAACATGTATACTATTTTTATCTTGTTTTGATCAGAACATTCTACTTTTAGAAAGCAGAGAAAACCTGCAATGATGGACAAACTCAGCATTTTGGACAAACTCAGCATTTGTTATATATGAAGGTCACCTGGAAAGTTTTTAAGATAATATCTATTTAGACCCCTGGGATTCAAGCACTGTAGCACTGATATGGAGGTTTTATTACTCAATCTTTGTATAACCTTCAATTTCAATATTACACTCCAATCTTTATGTCCAAATACAAGAGCCCAGGCCTGAGTACAATAATCTATATGAAGCCTTACTAGGCTTTTTTTTTATATCTAAAATAATATTTAGCTCCTTGAAATAATATTTCTAACCATCTGGCCAATCACTTCATTGCTCTCGATCCAATAGACAAAATATGATTGTTAGCTTTAAATGTATCACCTAGATTGCATTCCTCATTTACTTTCTTGATTTCTCTATTCCTTAATTTATATTCAATTTTAATATTTTTGATTCAATATGTAATACTTTACATTTTTCTTTGTTAAATTTTAATTTCCTTTATCTTCCCAATATAAAAATTTATTCAGATCTGTGTTCTTTCTTTTGATAATGGCCTAACAAGTAGTTTAATATCATCTATAAATAGTAGCAAAGGCAAAGTTATTTTTTTTGTTTTTTAGTATAATTATGATACTTATTTGTTTTTAATTGCATCCTTCCAGTTGGAAATACCAAAAGATGGAGTCTATGTTCATGGACTGTTCATGGATGGATTTCAATGGGACAATATGAACATGATGGTCACTGATGCCAAATCAGGAGAAATGAATTCTGTTTTACCTATCATGCACATGGAGCCAGAAATAGAACTACAACGAAATGACAAAATTTACTGTTGTCCACTTTACAAGACAGCCCTGCGAGCAGGCACATTGTCAACTACAGGTACAACAATTATAATCGATTAGTGTTTTCTTTTGAGAGGAAGGAGAGTTTGAAACTTCTTTCTTAATTTTAAACTTTTTTCTTACAATTATTTCTGAAATCCTCCAATTTAATCATAATTTTTTTTTACCCTATTGCTATTCTTGATCTAATTAGGCAATTTGTTCCAGAAATATGTTATCAAAAAATCCAATTGACTAAGTTTTTAAATCTGTCTTGACAGTAAATTTCCAGTTCAAGGAGAAATAATGAAAAAAAGAGTCTACCATAATTAGAAATTCCATTTATTTTCAAAGTTTCAAATAGATCATGTCTTATTTTTCTTTCTAGTAAAGTAGTTAATCCTAATTTCTCAATCTCTCCCTTTTACTTTTTAATCACTTTCCACTTCTACTTTCTTGATTTCTCTGTTACTTAATTTATATTCAACTTTAATATTTTAGAATCCAATATGTAGTATATTTTTCTGTTAAATCATTATTTCTTACCATTTTTCAAAACTGACAATTTATTCAGATCTCTCTATATCATTTCTTTTGATAATAGTTAAACAAGGTAAATCATTTATAAATATTAAAACAACAAAGGTTTCAGTACTGATCTCTGAGGAACACTGGAGAGCATATTCTTTATTTCAGAGTTATTTCAAAAGTTGTTAGTACCCTCTCATTTGAAAACTTGAGACTGAATATACTTTAGAAAATAAAAAATGCTGGTAGCTTTTACATTCAAGATATATTTGACTTCTTTACCAAACAGTAAGAGTTTGGCATCAAATCATATAGACTATTATTAATGTAGAAAGTTCAATTATAAGTGCTTTTTTGACAGTTTGATTCTTAGTGCTGACCTGATGTATTATAATGAAAAGATTTGTGCAAAAATTTAAAATTCTAATTTACATCAAGTCTAAAATTGTGTTTGCTATTTCCAATTTTTATTATATAAAATAGCACAGTTTATGTAAAAGAACAATTTATAATAGAGATTATGTGACTGTCTGTAACCATAACTATACCACCACTTACATCATAATTCTTTTAGTTATTTACATTATATTCTCAGGGATTATCAAACAATCATTATTCAGTCTTAATTAGCATCTTATTTATCAACAATATTGCTGTTTTAATCTAGCTGAGTGAGATTTTCCTCAAAACAGCCCATATTATTTATGTATTTAAAATCCTGTGACATGCGTTATTTCTCTTAGAAATGAAGGTTCATATGATATACGTTGTGGGTAATTTTGCATGCTGGTTCTAAGAAAACCAGTTTTAATGAATAGTTACTTGACGTTATTAATTTCTAATATTATAATTTTATTCTGAAATGTCGGTAGCTTTTCCTAAGAAATACAAAAACTGATTACTTTTATACACAAGTAAAAGAAAAATTAAATGAATAATAAAACAAAGTGTTGCATTATAAAGATTTTACTATTAAATTATGCTTTACATAATTATTCTAAAAAATGTTTACACCAAAATGAACATGTTCATTTCAGTTTTAAAGCTTTGTATCCTTCCACTCTTGAATTCCATAGCCAAAAACCATTTCACTGCTGCATGATTTAGTGTTGACTAAATGGGTTTGCCAAAATCTTGTTTTAGATATTTTACAAATTTTTATAATCCATCTGAAATTGATACAAACATTTTATTCATTCCTAAATTTATGCAGGGTCTGGAATAGCTTGGAGAATAAAATTCTACCCAACTATGAAAAATAAATACACTGATAAAAAATAAAATTTATGGCACTCACAGGGATTGCGATCTGGGTACAATACCAATCTTGTATAATAACATACATATACATACAACACATATCTGGTACAATAACATATATACATATACAATACATATCTGGGCACAATAAATTCATGGAAGTTATGAGTACTGTTGATAGCTCACAAACTTTGAAACATGTTCATGTATTTATTTGTATGTATGTTTAATTTGAAGTAAATTGAAATATATATTAAACATGTAATTTTATTTCCCTTCAATTGACCTTGTAGACAGACTGAAAATAAATACATACACACATATACATATAATTTAGCAGAAATACCCATCATTAACTAGTTTCAGATAGAGTCTTCAAAAATTGTATGCTAATTTATCAAATTCATTGCTTTAATATTATTGAATGTTTTGAAGCGGAATATCTGCGAGCTTTTATTACCAGGCTTTGGCCAAAAAGTGATAATACAGTCTAATGTACTACTGAATTCAATACCTATTCATCCTAATAAAAATATTGTTACTAATCATGTAGATAATAAATCTATATACATTCTTGTAACTCAAGAGAAAAGAAATGCTAGTTTTGTGTAAAAAAGGTGCTTCTTTTAAACCAGATTTAATCATTGTTGCATACAAACTTCTTATTCTTTATCTCAATATTTTGGTTTATAAACTGAACCAGCCATCACATAGACTGAGGCTTTTGCATGTTATTTGCAACTAAATAAAAGCTTGAGGAAAATTATGAAGACATACATATTGCAATGTTAATTCAAGAATCACATCAAGCACTAACAATTAAAGATATATTATCATAGCAATGTCACATCATTATAACTATTTATGATTCTAAACAAATCAAGTATGATGCTGGTGTTGTATATTGACCTCCGACCTGGCCGGGCTGTCAAAATAGGAAATGCACCTGTGTAGATAACAGGTGCATCCAGTCAAGGAATATCAGAATATAACCTTGACTGTGGACGGGTTGAATGAGTGTGATTTGTGACACCCACAAGGTGGACGTCGAACTATTATATAACTCGATGCATAGGAAGTTCAATCACTTGGAGATAAGATGCGGTAGAGAAAACCAGCACCCAGAGAGGCTTGGCCCCCAGGCCCCCGGTTGAGCAGCCCAGGAGGATGGGAAAGAAATGCTGTTGTGGCCATAGGAGTGGGAGTCAATATGTTGCAGTTCTGTTTGGCCTTCAACTCCCTCTCACACACAACCCTTTCAATAAAGTGAGAGGTATATTTTTCTAAAGAACTGTGTCGTGCGTCTTTATTGTGTTGTCATTATGATTATGCATGCATATGTATTATGTGGCTATACAACACTGGCAAACTTCATATTAAGGACATGGCTGCATAAAGATATAAATATGTCTTTAAAAATACAGAAAGTAAAGCAATTAGAAAAGAAAAATGAGAAATAATTAAAAATCTGAAACATAATGATTTAACAAATCAGTTAACACTTGAAATATGTGATTTAGCACTTTCCCAATTTCTAATAATCAAATCAGCTTACATTTGAAATATGTGGTTCAGCATTTTTCTCAGTTGCCAATAATCAAATTGGTATACATTCCCAAATAAAGATCCAGACTTCCTGTAAACATCAGCAATATGATTTTAATGAAATTAAAATCAGAGGTATTTGAATTTTTACCAGGGGTGTTAACCCCCTTCAAGCCTTCTAATTTCCCAAGAAAGTGAATTTCATGTCTTTCTCGTTAAATTTTACATTTGAATATATACTTTGTTTTTATGAATCTTCCATGAAAACTGTATATATATGCACTTTCAAAGGGGATCTGCACTATGTTTAAAACCTCATTGAATGGGAAGGTTAAATATTATTGTAAGATGGTGAAATTTTTGGCACTTACAGGGATTTTTGCCTTATACTTATGTTTTTGTTTTCATTGTATTCAGAGGTTTTTGAATTTTCACCAGAGACGTTTGCTCTCTTTAAGCCTTTTAATCAAACTGGAAAATAAATTTCATGTAGCTCATTGGTACAAAGTCGTCAAATCAATAAAATCAGTAGAAGATAGACAATCATGATTAGCATAGCAGACATGGATACTGTCGAGAATGATGTTGGCAAGAGAAAAAGTCAAGGAAACTTCCACTGTCAATGTGACTTTATGATGATAATATGTATATTATTCTGTAGACACAGAATCAAATTTATGGATTATAATCAACTAATATTTACAGAACAACATTTTTACTCAAACGGCCATGGCTTTAACAGAAATACAAAATTCACCATCATAAAGAGAAATGAAAAAGATGGATTTGAAAATATCAGAGGATAATAGATTAATGGATAAAAATGTCTCAAAACACTGACCCCCAAATGTCTTTAACATCTAATTAGACCATCCTCAAAACATTGCTTTAAGATAGAATTAATGCGTTGACACATAATGATCCAAGTAAATGTCTGACTAAAACAGTTTAAGTTAATTTGAAACATACCTGACCCATGCCTAACAAGTATCTTCCAAGTGTCGATCCCACTGCCAGGTATTTACAATAGCAGTGATCATGACATGATCAGTTTTTGTCACTTCTTTTGTGGCATATCAACTCTCAAAATTAAAAAAAAATATTCCCCCAAACTTCAAAAATTTTTTCTCTTGTTGATGACGGGAGGATTCCCCATGGTATAATGGTCCAAGTGTTTGACTGCAGCGTCGAAGTGAGTGAGTTCAAACTCCAATTGCGCTATCATGTTCACTTTCAGACTAATACCTTTGGGAAAGCTATGAACCTCCTTATCCTCTCAACTATGGGTTAAGTTGTATCATTACAAAAAGTAAATACCTGCAAAGAAATACACCAATTTATCATATCAATTTAGTTCATCTCAATATATATATATATATATATATATATATATATATATATATGTGTGTGTGTGTGTGTGTGTGCCCACAAAATAATAACTAAAAAAGAACAGATATTCCTCTTAAATTAGTTCACTCCAACCAATTTTCTTTTTTAAAAGTTAATTAATTTAAAAATACCAAGATTTTATTATTTCTATAGGAAGATTATACCATACGAACAGATATTATTCAAACTCTACAGCATTGAAACTCTGTTACCAAAAATATGAATATATAGTCATCCAAACACTTCTGGAACGTATTAAATGCAAAGTAGAAAGACATGGACTATTCAATCTGGCAGAATTCAAAGAGTGCTTGAACTATGATTGGTAGAGATTGGTAATAAATAATACCTAAAAATATTCATTTGGATTATTTAATATCTTATTGAACTATGATTGGTAGAGATTGGTAATAAATAATACCTAAAAATATTCATTTGGATTATTTAATATCTTACTAGAAATAATAAAATCCTAGAATCTTTGGTTTAGAAGAAAAATTTTTATAAATAAGTATACTTATTTATGGGTAATACTGTAGAAAAGTTGTTAAAAGTAATAATGGTATTTTGAAAGTATAAAAAAAGGAAGAAAGGGATTGTTAGTGGACAGGAATTAATGCAAGTGTTACTGACAGAATTGGGTTATTATATGAATCTTTTGTTTAGCTGCTTGTGTGTTTGATTTGCTTTATTGAGGAAAAACATATTTTATTAGATTTTTTGTTGTTGTTTTCAGGTCATTCAACCAACTTTATCATCAGCGTTGACCTTCCGTCCTCAAAACCCCAAGATTACTGGGTGGCCAAAGGAGCAGCTTTGATTTGTCAATTAAGTGAATGAAGTAAAAGAATTTGTTATCTTAAGACTTTTTTTGGATAAGTGAATTTCTTTTTGCTCTGTGTATTTTGGCCGATTCATTCTTCAGATTTTGTCATATGTATAATCCTCCACTGCTTTTTATGTCACTCTTTTATCCTCCACTTCACAGCTGAAGGCTGGAGAATAGTTTGGCCAAGACGTTGGGTTAAGAAGACCAAGAACAGAAAGGAGAAGTTCAGGCATTTGAATTTGGAATATTCTTATTCTATAGACAACATGACAATTTTATGTTAAAAATTCTTATTCTGTAAAATTATTAGATTAACTATATCAATATTTGGGAAGATTTTGTTTACTCTTTCATGCATAATTAGAACATTTGCTGTAGAGAAACGATATTTGGTTCATATAATAAATGAGTGGATTTAGATGAGTAAGGGTTGATATAAGTCCTGATGGCTTAAACCCCTCCCCTAAAAAAATAGCTGAAATATCTGCTGGGTCGTATACGCATAAGTCAAGTTATCTAGTAGGCTAATGTAACCTAAACATTGTATACTACCAATACTTTAGGTAAAAGTAACTCATAACTCATTTTTTCCACTATCATACATGATGATGATGATGAAGAGGAGGATGTCTTCAGAAGGAACAGCATATGCAGAACAGTTGCAGTTAATAACCAGACCAAACTTTAATTCAAGAAAGCTCTTTCATGCCGAATGTATTCTTGGTCAATGACAGTTTTTTTTTTAGTTTGCAGCTTGCCAGGTGTCCAGCCACCCTCTTCTGGTGGTAGAGTTTGTTTAATGGATGACCACTTGACAGATAGCTCTGCGTTACATGGTACCAGTAGCATTCTTTGGGTAACCTAACTCCTTAATACTAAAATGTAAATGGTCAGAGACATGCACAATGCCAAAAATGTATATTATTAATTGTAATGAATTTTTAAATGAATGTTTATCAATCTATATAAAAAGTTGCTCAGTACGTTTCTATTTAAAGTGTTTTCAATAAATAAAAGGATAAAATCTTTGTTATTTGTGTTATTTTTTGAAAATTGCTTATTTTGGCCAAAAGATATCTGAAAAATTCTGGAAAACTCGTCAAAGTTTCATGAAGTCATATGCTCTGGAGAAAAGTCAGCTCAGGAGTCATCATGACACAAAGAATTTTTATAGATTTATTAGTTCACGAAAAAATACGCCTTAGGTTAAGATTGTTCAGCCACATAAGAGATACAACTACATAACGCGAGCGACCGACCATCACCAAAGCCATTTCAGTCTTTGAGAACAGCCGTCGAGTCCAAATCAAAGAAAAGTGGCAGTAACGGAACCAAGAATTTTCAGGCCTTCTCCAGCGGCTACGGTGACAAGTCCTGCCTATCTTGCACATCAGTCACCAGCGTACCTGGCTTACTGAAAAATACCTTTATGAATCTTCTTTCGCAAAACCAAAGCCATATATATTTCGAAACTTTTCCCTATTAACAAAAGTCATGCATTCAAATACACCTGTGAAGATTTTAAAGGGGTACTCATCAGTCTAGCAAGCTTCGAAGATATTAGAACTTAAAAGTTTCGATTGCGACTGCTGCAACGACGAATCTGAAAGAGAGATTTCAGTAGACGCGTTGAAATTGCGTTAAGTTATTTACATCTGTTTGTCAAATACACTGTCAGAACAATCAGAGTTTTCATCCACCGCCGTGGGAGTGGTCCCTCTTGGTTCTGCACTTGCTCCGATTCGCCAACCTGAAGTTCTTGGAGTGGGTGGCTGTGTATGTTGTAATGCTTTTGATTCAGCAGGTGTCTCTTGGCCATGGCCCTTTCTCTCAACTCTCTGATCTCCCTCCAACGTTTGTGAATCTGGTACTTCTCTCGAAGTATTTCTGCTGGTGACAAGCCACGGTCCTGATAGGGTGTATTTCTATGGGTCATCATTGCCTGTGCCGCCAGATCGTGGCGTAAGCGACCATATCCATTAGTATAGTCTATCAGCGTTCTTTTCGCTGTTTTTACAGCCAGTTCAGCTCGGCCATTGCTCTGAGGGTAATGCACTGAGGATATTCGCTTTTTCACGCCCCAATCCTCCAAGAATTACTTGTATCCTTGTGAATCAAACGGTGGTCCTCCATCGGAAGATATCTCCCCGGTACACCGTATGTGCTGAACCAATTCCATAGGGCCTTGCATACAGCTGTAGCCTTCCCAGATGATAGCGAGGTTACTTCCATCCAGCCGATGTAACGGTCTGCGTACACCATATAAGTTTTTCCATGCTAGTCAAACAAGTCTGTGACTGTCTTTTGGAATGGAAATTCCTGGTTTGATGGTGGCATCAGGGGTTCTCTGGGCTGGGACGGGGCTATTATATAGCACTTTCGGCACTGTGCCCTCATCTGTTGAATGCTGGCATCTACTCCGGGCCAAAATAACCGCTGTCGTGCGTTAGCCCATTAACGCCCTGGTGTGCGGAGTGTAGCGCTTCCAGAACCTCGACCCGAAGTTGCCTCGATATCAGAATTTTGTTTTCTTTTATGGGCACCCCATCAAGACAATACAATTGGCCTGCCATCGACCAAAACTGTCGGATTTTCGGTGGTAGTTCATGGCGTGACCTGGGGAATCCATTCTGTATGTACTCCGCTAACACACGGCATTCCTCGTCAGTGGCCACGGCAGCCACGATCCTGTCCCAGGTTATGGCTCTAAAGATTATGGCTCATACGCTGATATAATTGACGCCTGCATTGCACGATCAATTTGCTGGGTAATGTCAATACTCGTTACCCCGCTGGGCTTTGGGGACGCCGGATATCTAGAGGTGCAGCGTTCAGTTTTCCTGAGACGTGATTAATGTGGAACCTGTACATCAATGAACGTTCCTTGAAAGTGAACAGGCGAGGATTTTTTATATTTTCAAGGACCTGATCTGAAAATATTTTCACCTGTGGTTGGTGATCCACTGTGACTAATAGGTCTGGGTATCCCAATATGAACATCCTGCAGGACTCCAATCCATGTATTAATGCTAGGGCTTCCCTTTCTGTTGGAGAATAGCGGGACTCTGCGTCTTTCGTGAATCGGGATCCTGTCAGGATTATTTTCTAATGGTTCTCATCACAGTTTGGGCCCGATTCTGTTGGGCACCGGCAGTGCTTAAGGAAAAGAAAGTATCCGATGCCTGTTTTGTTATAATCGGTCGAGAGACATGTCGCTCTGTCCATTTCGATCATTTTCACCCCTTCCTTGATTTCCCGTACGATGTTTCGTTTTGACTTCTCGAACTCCAGTGTGGCATCCCAATAAAATTTACCATCTTTTGTACGTAATTACTCTCGAAAGGGGGTCATGCATATGAGACTTGGTTGACTAGTCCGAACCAGGATCTGATACCTGTGATATTTGTGGGAGTCGGGAAGTTGAATATGGTTTCGGTCATTTTTTTCGTCGGCCGTTATTCGGAAGCCAGCAAAATCCACTTCGTTTTCTGCGAATTGAAATTTATCGGGGTTGAAAACAATTCCATTTCTGCCACAGTGGGTAATGTATTCAAGAGTGTAGCAAAAAAGCAGACTCTATGGTTTCGTCCCAGAGAAGGCTATCGTCAATTCAGCGAGTTATTCGGGGTGTATCCACCGTAACATCGTCGAATTGGCGAATGAATCCGTCCCCAGACCCGTGGAAACCTTGGAGTGCTCTGAGGTCCGATAACGGCCCCATTCCGTTATGAATGTGGTTGCATCTCGAGCAGCTGGGTAAAGTGGTAAGCTGTGGTACCTATTCCATGCATCTAGGACAGCCTTCTTGGTTCGGGCGGGTACTCCTTCTCCATTCATACTCCTTCTCCATTCAACCAAGTGTCTGTAACACTTGGTTGAATGGAGAAGGAGTATGATGGGTCTCTCTCCTTGTAGCAGCATTTAATTTTTGCAGGTTCACTATCCTCCTGGGAGATCCATCCTTTTTCGGAGCGACTACCATTCTTGAGCACCAAACCGTAGGGGTACCTGTTGGTACTGGTTCAATGATGCCCAACGCAACCTCCCGGTCGAGGTCTTGTTTCACCCTCTTTTTCCAGTGATGTGGGACAGGAATTGGTGTGTGAACCGCTGATGGTTTTGCTCCCTGGGTAAACCTTATATACTGTGGCTTCCCCGTCATCATTTGTAACGGTTGATGTGGACAAGTGTTAAATGCACTTGACTTGAAATAGCCATAATTCCTGACGGTCCCTATTGCTTGCAATAGGAGGGAACGGGACGTTAGCTGGTTTATCAGGAATCGTTGTTCTTCAGGGGCATCCATACAATGCTTTTCCATTAACGATGGCGAATGCATCAATTCTATATGTTTGACTTGAGAAATTGCGAGGTATCAATTCCAAAGGTCCCGAAGGACCCGTACCGTAGACGTCATGGGCCGGCAGAAGAGGGAAGGATGACTCCAACATTGCCCCCTTTCTTACGACAAAGCTCACTGCATTCACCCACCTTTTGCTGAATCCAAGCGTTTTCTATCGCATCTGATTTTGACCCTAAGCTGATGCCTAAAATACAAAACCAGATCACGATGAGAAAAGTTTGCATCGTCATACAATCCCTTCTTTCGCGTCGTCCAAATCACCATTTGAGCTACAACTAGGATTGCGAGTAACATCACACGCTTCTCACCCTGAAACGGAGGAAGAACGTTGTCCACAACGTAACCAACGTCGAGCAGCACGAGCTGCTTGGATTCGATGCGAGCCGTCCACTCCCCGACGTGATCCCAGAACGGGCAAACTCGCTCGCAGTAGTAGAAGGCGTGCTCAGCAGTTTTTTCCAAGCCACTGCCACAGCGAGCGTAATCGGGCATGTCTGCCAGGCCCGCTCTGAAGTTCAAGCCGAGAAGGGGTAATGCATTCTGTGCAAGACGCCAGGTGACCGAGAACTCAGAATTGTTCAAGAAGCTCGATCCTGGCGCCCAATTTCAGTGGGAGCGGTTCTCCTCCGCCGTCCAGCCGCGCCGCTCGCTAAGAGGATCCGGAGCGGAACCCACCACTAGCTCCCGATATAGCTCTTTCCGAAGCCGTGAAAGGTCATTGGATTCAGGAAGGTTACGAAGGGCCGTTCGGCACTCGTGGACAAACAGTGTTTCGCCCAGAGGCTTACGTCAACATTCAGCCTTTGGATCTGACTTGAGGCGATGAAAAGTCCGACTCGCCTTTCGTCTCCACACTGCGTCCCCCGTCAAGGATCGGCTCAAGTGTGCAAGTCTTTCAGCAAGCCAGTGGCTCTCTAGATCAGGCATACCCAGATCCCCGTTGTGCGTACGTTGGATATAGACCTGTCTACGGACCATCGGCCTTGCAATCTGGAGAGGGATTGTTGAAGCGCTAGCCGACGTGCCTTAGGCCGAGGAAGTACAGCCAATCGGTAAAAGATCGGAGGGAAGACGTATGCAGCGCACGCCTCCTCCCTGCCCTTTAAGGACATCCTCCTTGAAAGCCAGATTCCCACCTGAGCATTCACTTTAGACTAATTTCGCTCCAGTTGGAGGTCAGGCCAGAACCACACCCCGAGGATGCGGATGGGTCCGTCACTCCAGCGGAAGGGCCCTGGAAGAGTATCGTTACCTCTCCAAGTACCGAGCCGCAAACCTTCGCTTTTGTCGAAATTGACCTTGGCTCCTGCTATCCGCTCGTACTCACCAACCGCCTTCTTCACAGCCTTTATATCCAAGCGGCGGGATACAAACACTGAGATATCATCGGCGAACGCAGAAACCCTTGCCGTAAGAGGGCTAGCAAAAGAGACATTGCGCAGGGTCGGATTTGTCCCCCTCTCCCTAAGCCTACGGAGCAGGGGCTCCAAAGCGAGGACATAGAGAAGAGGAGACAGGAGGCAGCCCTGCCGTAACCAACGCTCGATTGCGAACGCCTCCGAACGCCTTCCGTTCACCTGCACCACTGCAGTACATCATGCTAATCCATCAGCGGAACTCCGGTTGGAATCCGGCAGTCTCCAAAACAGTTGCCAAAAACCGATGGTCAACCCTATCGAAGGCCTTGGATCAGCGCGTCTTCTATCCCCTCTTGGACGTCGTGAATCAAGTGAAGATTGTCTTGGATCGATCTTCCCTTCACAGCCTAGGTCTGCTCGGGGCCGATCAGATCGCTAATGACAAGCTGTAAACGATTCGCTAAGACCCGGGCCAAAATCTTTAACTCTGTGTAAAGCAGAGTTATAGGCTTGTAATCATCTAAACTCTCCCAAACATGCCTGCCACCTTTCTTCAACAATGTGATCACGCCCTTGGTAACGCTACCAGGGATGGCTCCCTGGGCGAACCAATGGTTGAACATATCCGTCAGAATAGGCAAAAACATGTGCGGTCGCCTCAAGTACACTTCGTAGGGTAAACCATCTAGTCCTGGTGACTTGTTGAAGCCGACCTGCTTCAACGCATCATGGACTTCGCATTCACTAATCACACCTTCGCAATTAGCTGCTTCAGCCGCCCCGAGGCGAGGGGAAGTCAGCAAGATAGTTGCAAAACTCCTAAAGCGGGAGATCAGGACAGCGGGCAAAGCGATCACGAAAGTGCGCCCGAAAGGCATCACGTATCTCGCGAGTTGATCGCAGCACGCGCCCATCAGGGGACTTGATGGAATCGATATACTGATCGGGCAACCTTCGCACTTCTTCCTCACACGCAGTCGCGTTCGATTTCACAGCTTCGTTGGGAACTCTTTTTAAACTAGATCTAACTACGAATCCCTTGTAGCACTCGGTAGCCTTACGCTCAAGGTCCCTCCTAGCTAGCTCTACGGTTACGGAGTCCCCCCAGCCACCTTTCGGGAAAGTCTATCATCTATAGATTTCGCCTCCTTGGTCCTATCTAAATTGAACTGTCGACCGTACTTGGTAGCGAAATCTCTAATCCTATGTTTAAGAGAAACCCACCACCTATTCCCGGTAACCTCCCCCACTAACGCCCGTTTGATTAGGAATTCTAGCCGGTCCCGGAAGTCCCGTATCTCCAGTAAGGAGGTATTGAACTTCCAGTAGCCAGGCAGACTAGGCCTATTAGCTAACCACAGACTGACCCTAACACGTTTATGGTCAGTCCACGCTATCAAGTGGAACGTGGGACAACTAACGAAATCACTATCAGCTCTTCTCACTAACACTGTCCAAGTAGGAACCTACTTTGGCAGAGGGCGAACTATCTAGCCACGTCCACATCTCCCACCCTGGGTGATCCAGACGAAACCTGTCGACCAAGTCATGACGAGTCATAAGGCCGACAAGGTTGCTTTCATACCTTTCCAACCCTCTTAGCTCCTCGCCTGGGATCAAGGATCGCATTCCAATCACCCATTAAGACTAGCCGCTTCGAATCCTCTATGAACGGCGCCAACCGACGAAAAAAGGAAACCCTCTCCGCAGCGAAATTCGGCGCATAAACAGCAACTAGCCGGAACTTGAAATTTTTAACGGCATCATCGGCCACAACCAACCGGCCCCCCGTCACCTGCAAAAACAACGTCAACATCAGCAACAAGGCTGCGCTGGGGTCTCCTTGCTAGTTGGTAGCAAGGAGACCCCAGCGCTACTGCGGCTGCCGTATGCTGAGAAAACGTTAAAATCGTTCCTCAGTACACGAGAGTCCGCAGCGCAAATGAATTAAGTTTCTTGCACTGCAGCGACATCTACCCTGAGGTTTTTGAGTTCAGCAAGCAAGGATGTCTTCGCAGAAGTAGAAAGCGTTGAGAGCTCGTCGTACCTATCTGGAGGCCGACTTAGCTCGTTGCTTAGTGTTCGATGGTGATGATGATTGTGATGTTGAGTCTCTCGTTGCGGAATGGGACCAGGAGAGTAGCTTGGGGGTTGAGATGGGTGATAGTGGAGGTGGTGTTGGGGAGAGTGGGCATTCAGTAGGGTCTGCTGGGGTATTTTTTGGTTGTTGTGGAGGAGGAATGATTTGGGCTGGTCGTTGTTGTTTTTGCGAAATTGTTTTTGTTGGCATGTTTTTGAATTGCTTTCCCCCCTCTCCTTCTGTGATAGAATCCCCGCTGTATCTCCTTCTCTTTAGATTTGTTGAAGTTTCCAGTTCCTCATTCGGTACATTTATTTCATTTATTTTATTTGTTTCTTTTCTCTTTTTTGTATCTTCTTTTTTTTCCCAGTTTTTGGACTTTCTGTGGTTTTTTCCCCTCCTCCTCCGTGTTCTTGTTCTCGCCGGTTTTGGCAGGGGGTGATTTCGAGGATTTAGATGGGGATTTTTGCCCTGTGTTACCTGGGTCCACCCCTCCTCCTCCTTGTTATTGGGGTGGTCCCCAGTTTCTGTCGGTTGTGTATCTGGAATGTTAATTTTTTTCATTGTGTTTGTTGTTATTGATGTTGATGATATCGATGAGGCCGATGAAGCCGTTGCTGTTGCTGATACTAATGAGGCCGTTGCTATTGTTGGTGCTGTTGATGTCGTTACTATTGTGTTGGTGTTTTTTTGTGGACAGGATCTGGAGAAGTGGCCTATCATCTGTTTACAGTGCCAGCATTGCGGCTTCCGGCTTTCCACCACCACCATCACGGCTTGATCCTCGTAGTCCAGTGTATAGGGTATTGCCTGAAAACCTCCTCTGTTTAGCTACATGGTAAAAGAGTAATCACAGTGTGCCGTGCCACTAGATGACTTTATTGTTATGAAATCTTCGACGTCCCCATAGTCACTGAGGAACGCCGCCAATACGTATCCACTTATTTGGATGGGTACGTTACACACGGTGACCTTGATTCTTCTTGTACCCATGTATTCGGGTTGTAGCCTGTAATATTTTGTAGTGATACTACTATTCCCGGCTTGCTTTATTGCCAATTCTTGTGATGGCAGCAGGATATTCCAGGTAGCAAAGCTGCGTCTGCAGAAGTATCTAGCTGGGATTCCTGCTGCTTTTAAAAGTTCTTCAAATTTGTCTTTTTTTCAGGCCAGCCAATCTCCTGATTTTTATATCGGTAATCATTAAGGGCAAGATTTTTGGCTGAACTGCTTCTACCAATTCTGAGATTAGCAGAATTCGGTTCCCTAGGAAGTATTGGGCATATTTTTCAGCCCTGTCCTTTTTATAATCTTGCTGCGTCTTTTTGTTTGCTTGCGTCGACCAGGAGACTGGCATTGACGGCACTTTCTGAGCTGGTGGAATTGCGCTAGCCGGGGTTGACGATTCAGATGAGGTACCAGGCAATGACGGCCATTCCGGCTTTTTTGGAAATGAAAATATGTCTTGTTGGGTGTTTGGTTCCCCCATAGTTGCTTTGAGCAACCAGGAGGAATAAAAGCGAATGGGTTTTGTTGAAATGAGCAAATTTGTGTAGCGAATGAAAACAAAAATGCAACAGCAAAAGAAAAACGTCTTTTGGGTTGACAATACAAAAAACAATTGTTTTGGGGAGGGGCACAAATGCAATAACAATAACAAGTCAATCCAACAAGTTCAACAAATAAATAAAAAAAAATTTCGACAAAACACTCACTTGTCAGTCGCAAAAGAGAAATCAAACAGGACAAACGCCTTGTTTCAAGTCTTTATTTCTGAAAAATACAACTCTCAGTGGGCACAAGGCCCAAATAGGGGGAAATGGAAGCGGTCGAAAACAGTATTTTCCTATGAAGCCCTAGCTAGTCGCACTCATCGCCAACAATCATAATTCAATCATTTTTTCTCATTCTATACAATAAATTCATTCATCCACCAGCCACGCCACAATCATCAAAAAACCTCATTCGCTCCATGAAAGCCCTACTTAAAATGCGATAAAATGAAATGGCTTATATACAGCGAGTGAAAGATGATGAGGGATTGGAGATAAAGCCCCAAGGTAAACAAAACATAAACCCGGTTGGTTTCCCTCCCATCCCCACTTCTATGCTGTTGAGAGTTGACTGTTTTCTGGTATCTGGATAAGCCCCCCAAACAAGCCGAAACTATCCCTATAGGGGAAAGACCTAAGACTAAACGGGATAAAAGAACGGAAAAGGGGGTCGGTCAGGAAAGGAGAGGAACATGAAATACAGAAATATGCGACCAAGATCCTCAAAAAAGGTCCGGGACTCACAAGTGGTAGAAGGGTAAGAAAAAGAAACTGGGAGTGGGGAGGATCTTGAGGAGAACTAACATCTAAATTGAGGGGACACACCTCTCTCCACTAACTAGGGGGTCAAGAGATCCTAAGTAATTCGTAAGTTTCCTGCTTACCCGGGGTGGGATCCTGAAGGACCCGGGCCATCGTCACCATGTGCAGGCAGAGGAGGGAAGGATGACTTCAACGTTGCCCCCTTGCATACGACCAAGCTTGCTGCATGCACCCACCTTTTGCTGAATGTTATGCGGTCCAAGCGTCTTCTATCGCATCTAATCTTAACCCTAAGAAACAAAGAACAAGATCAGATCATGATAAGAAAAGTTAGCACCCTCATACAATCCCTTGTTTCGCATCTGCCAAATCACTATTCTAGCCACGGCTAGGATAACGAAAAGCACCACACGCTTCTCACCCTGAAACGGAGGGCTTACGTAAGCCTAGTCATTGAGGGCCAACGCGTTTTGGAGCCAGCCGCCAGGTGAGCGAGAACTCGGAGTTGTTCAAGAAGCCCGAACCTGGCGCCCAATTCATCTGGGAGCAAATCTCCTCCGCCGACTAGCCGAGCCGTTCTACCAGAGGATCCGATGCGGAGCCCACCACTAACACTCTATATAGCTCCTTACGAGACCAAGAGAGGTCATTGAACCGAGGAAGATTTGGAAGGGCCCTGCAGCACTCGCTGACGAATGGTGGTTCATCCCTTGGCCTATGACGGCCTTTAGCCTTGGGACACAACCACAGGTCAGGGAAGGCGACTCCCACCTTGAGGCTCCACACTGCGTCCGTCGTCAACGATCGGCCAGTCTCTCAGCGAGCTGGTGGCTCTCGAGATCCGGCATCCCCAGACCCCCATCGCTAGGACGTTGATTGCAGACCTGCATACGGCCAACGGGCTTCCGCCTTTCCAAAGGAGCTTGAAAAGGGATTATATCAGCGCCGCCCGATGATCCTTAGGCAGGAGCAGTACAGACAAACGGTAAAGGATCAAGGGGAAGATGTACACGGCGCACTCCTCCGCCCTGCCCTTTAAGGACAACCGCTTTCGAAGCCAAGCAACCACCTATGCTTCTACCTTAGCCCGTATTTCCGACCAATTACGCTCCAGCTGGAGGCCGGGCCCGAACCACACCCCAAGGATGCGAACAGGACTGTCTCTCCAGCGGAAGGGCCCTGGCTGGGGAACACTGCCCCTCCAGGCACCCAACCGCAAGCCTTCGCTCTTGTCAAAGTTGACCTTGGCTCCTGCTACCTTTTCGTATCTTGCGACTGCCTTCTACACAGCCAATATGTCCCGACGCCTGGACACAAAGACCATGATATCATCGGCGAACGCGGAAATCTTGGCTCGGACGCTTTGCAAGATTCCGCGCAGGGCCGGACGAGCCCCTCCATCCCTAAGCCTTCGGAGCAGGGGCTCCGGAGCAAGGACATAGAGAAGAGGGGACAAGGGGCAGCCTTGCCAGACCAACCGCTCGATCGCAAAAGCCCCGAACACCTCCCCTTTCACCTGCACCACCGCCTGTGGGTTATGTATGGTACAGCATGCTAATCCATTTGCGGAACTCCGGTTCGAATCCGGCGGTCTACGCCTTGTTTCAAGTCGTGACTTGTTAGAAGCCACGAGTTGGGCCTGGTATCTAGTATTTATGCCATTCCCGTAATACTGGTGTCACTCCAAAGGTCGTACCCTGTCAACGATCGTCCTTTCTACTCTAAAAAAGGGAGCTACGTTTGTACAGGAAAGAGTTCTTAAATTCTATCCGAAAACAATATTTCAACTGGCTTATAAGATCAAAAAGGAAAATGGTTTTACATTTCTCAAAATTTTCTTTTACATTTCTCAAATAAGTCATAAACTTTAACTATTTAACTTGAATATAACTAAAATTATAATTATGTAAGCGTGGCCCAGAAAAAGACACGTTACAAGATTTCGAGGATTTTAAAAGATACTTCAAACGTTACTTTACAATAAAGGTTAAGCTCTTGGTGATAATAAAACTCATGTCCACTTCGGGTATCCGGGAAAATTTTCAAGAAAATTAAAAAAAGCATTCTCGTTTTGTATTTATATCAACTCGTAAGAAACATTCTTGTCCAGCTTTTGCCACATATACTGTTAAGTTATTGACCAGTGGTTTTTAAAGAGACAGTTGTATTCATTTCTCATCCCTCAACATGTCTTATTACGATAGTTACAAGTTTTAAACACATTTTATTATAAAGAAAACGCCGAATACGTTTGATAAATGCAAAATTTGAATTCTGCGTTCGCATATTCTGTCAATACTTTCAGATAAATAAAGCAGATGCGTATTCAAACTGTTAGTTTTTATATTGGATGAAATCCCAAGAAACTACATTTGGAAAAACTTATTAACAATTCATTCGAAAAGAGCTTTTATGCAAAAGAAAAGCAAAAACATTTATAATCATTTAAATAATAATTCTTCCCTACAAACCAAACTGGTGTTAACTGCATTCAAGATTTAGCTGATTAAACTTTTCAATCTTATTTAAACAGTTGAACTAATATCTTTCCTCCAGGAAGTGTGGCTTTTCTCCATTTTTACCGCACTCCTTAAAAAAAAGCAAAAAGCAAACACTAAATAATCATTCTTCTTCCATTATAAGATTCTTTAAAACAGTTATTTTAAACTTGAAAGAATTTATCTGTTTACGAAACGTTTAGTACCTTCTTACATTCTCGATTTAGAGTTTTCCATTTTCAGAAGAACTATTGAAAGCCTACCTCTGCGAAAAAAATGAGTAGGGCCAATGGAATGGTGTACAAATCTGCATTCATGCTCTAACGATTTACAAGAAGAACTCTTTTCCTTTTGCCGGACCTCGGAAGATCGGTATCATTTTCTCAAAAAACCCCTAAGAATTAAAGAAAATGACAAACACAACCACTGCGTTTTTTGGTAATGTCAAGCTTGGCACCTCAACAGACCAAGTTAAGAATCTTTTTAAAAAACATGGCAAAGTACTAGTTTGTACAGTATTTGGAACCTATGCTTACATTCTTATTAAGCTAGAGACTTCAGCTTCAGCAGCTACCGCAGAATTTGGAATTTTGACTTAGAATCGATAACAGTTGCTGAAACTATCAAATGTTTCGATTGGAAATTTCACCCCACTTTTGAAAATCTTCAATATACTTTTATTTTAAAACTTAAAACATTCCCGAAATGATGTTTACATTAATTTTTTTTCCACGTTGCGTAAACTAGAAAATAAAAATTATCGAAGTCACAAGTATGATTACTTGCGATTTCGATAATCTTATGTTCAAGTTTACGTAACCTTTTTATATTGTCACGGTGCCCCCTCCCTCCTTAAAAAAAGTTGTATTCGATACGAATTATCACCGTTTAACCATAAGATTTTCTATAGTAACTGCAAAGTAAAGTGTGCCAAAAATAACAGAATTAGTTTAAATAACAAACTTATTCTGGAAAACCAGCAACGAAATATGAAACTCGGTTATCATCGCAGACTGTAATGAAAGAAAAACTATATCAATTCACTGCAATTTTAATATCGATGATTCTTTTATTATACCTTCTCATATCCTTAAAGTTTAGTTTGAAACAATAAAACATAAGACCATTTTTATTTTAAGTCCATGAAAAATCAGCCAATTACTGGATTTTAAAGCTTCAAATCATTCTATCTGGCATGTGAAAGTGTAAGGCGGAATAGTAATTTACTAAGCTTTTTGCTTAGATGTGGGACAAGGGAGAATGAATGGGACACCCAATGAGACTCTAACTCGCTCTTGCAGGTTTGTTAGGGAAGCTTGCTAACCATTACACTACCCAGGGTACCCCCGTGTAAATCGGAATATATCGTTTCAGTCAAAGAATTGCCGAAATAATGTATCCAAAATGTAGAAACTGACCAATAAACAAGCCAGTTAAGGTTATCATACCTGGAAGTTTTTTTTTCTCCTTAGGTACCCCCCCCCCCCACCGAACAAAGAGTTTCTTTTACTTTTGACGGCTGTTGATATTCTCGTCCAAACGTGTTATTTCTTCATAACTGAAATCTATGGAAACCAGTGCGGATTGATGTTGAGTCCTCAACAAAAAGTTCTATTGGTACCTTTTTTTTTAATCTATACTGTCTTAACCATTCCAAACTGGTAAGTACAAAAAGATTCACATTTTAACTCTTGCGTTATTTGTAGTGTCTCGAAGGATTATGAAATATCAAACTAGTATTAATACACCAGCAGGGATATATTTTATTTATTATTTTATTTTTTGCATTAAGAGACTGACTTCATCTGAGACCAAATAAAAAAAAAAAATAATTCGCTGTTTTGGTACTTGATTGTTCTTGGCCATTGCCCGAATGTTTCATTTGCTCCTCGATAAGAATAGCAAAATAAAAAAAAAACAAAAAACAAACTTGGAAATGATTTGTGTGCGTTTTTTTTTTTTTTTAAACTTTAAAATTATAGAAATTATAAGCCGTCCATTTCACTACAAATTTTCCGTTTTTGGAAGAATTTATCATCCCATATAAGCAATTCTTAATGTTGGTTACGAATAGAAAAATCTTGTCTTGTAGAAGGTTCGTATCTACTGCGTATTTTTCTGGAACAAATTGGCCACTTGCTAAAATTCTTCCGGAACCTCTTAAATTGCAAAAGATCGACAAAATAACCAACCATTAAATAATTTTTTTTGTTCATTTGATTGGGGACAGATGCCAAAAGAGCATTTTAAAATAACTTTTGTTGTATAAATTATTTTCCTTTTGATTTAAGAGATAGCATTTATGTTTACTCTATTCTTACGCCTTTTCTTTTAAAACTGAAATAAAAAAAATATTTAAGTGATCTTAAATTTTGTATTTAAATGAAACCTATTTCAACCTGAAGTATCGTGGTAGGATTATAATCTTGTATCGTGAGTTGTTTTAGTATTCTTCCTGGATAAATTATTCAACTAAAAACAAAATATTTCTTGCCCCAAAAGAAATGAAAACTTAAAGGTTATCATCCCTAATTTGTAACGCCAGAAGATATCTGGATAAAAAAATATCGCCAAATTAGATGATTTTTCACCATTGCAGTCATATTTATTTATTTTATTTATTCAGTTTAACCTTTAAATTATAAAATTTCAGTTGACTACATACAGTAAAAATTCAACCAGAGTTGGAAACTTGAAGCACTACTAAAAATATTTAGTTTGTTTTTTGTTTTCATTTTTTTTAATTGTTATATACCATAAATGAACAGCAATATTCTTATTCACGTTTCTGAATTCCCAAAAAGTAAGGCTTACCTTTCGAAAAAATTAGACAATTTTTTTTAAAAAGATAAACAAAAATTTCATGATTTAAAAGAATTTATGAAAAGAAGGGTGTTTTGGCATATGGAGAATATGGTGCTTCTAAAATTTACTCCTTTTAAAAGAATTTTCGGATTTTGACATAAATACGAAAATTTGACCAGAATTTGGATCATTATTTACATATGTTTTTCGTGAAAAAATAGCACTGAAAAGAATTCATTTACTTATTCCCCAGTTCCTTCACAAAAAATGAACTTCTTTGTAAAATTGCTTGTCATTCATTCGAGTAAGATGTCTGTTCCCCTTCGTCTCTTCATTCAAAAACCTACAGGAATAGTTCCTTTAGTATACTGGCTAATGTGCTGAACTGGGGCATCATACTGAGTTCGAACTCTGACACGCTATTATATTTACTTTCAGGTTAATATTCTCGGGAAAGATATGAAGTCCCTTATCCTCCCTCCAATGGGTTGAAAAGTACCATCACTGCTTTGGTGCACGGTGATTTGGAAACCAGATGATGCAGGCTTATCGTCAAAGCGGAGAATAAAAAGGAGAGCTTTATTCTGCATCTATGGTTTGGTATTTTCCTCTTCCCCGCTTTGAAATGAAGTAATTTTCATATGAGAAAATACACGACTACCAACAGGAGCCACTTCAAACTTGATACCCTTCTCCACTGGACTTGATATCCACTCATTAGCAACACCTTGGCAATAATGATAACCGCTATTGGTTACAAGAGAAAATAAAATCTACAAATTATAGGTTATTAAAATTTATTTGTCAATCAATTCAATTCTTAGTTTCTTTTTGGCAAATTCACCGATCAACTAATAAAAATATCTACACTCTTTTATCTTCTTCATGGAAATAAAAACCAAGTTACTTAATTGCTCTTCCCATAGGGAACACCTCATATAATTATTTAGACGCTTTTGCGAAGAAAACGATATCTCACAGGAAGCAGATGTAGAAATTTTGTTACTTTTGCAATATCTTGGTTTAGTTCAAGTTTCCGTATCATCTCTGTGACTTCTTGGATGCTTGATGCTTGCTTTGCAAAATTCACAACATAAACTGCTTTCTGCTCGCATTTCAATCCATCCAAATCTATGTTTTTACATCGAAGTTGAAAACGCTTCTACCAGAATTTTTTTCCATAAGCGCGAAAAAGCTTCAGATTTAACAATTCAACAAATCTGAACTCTCTCATTCTTTAAAACAATAAGTAAAATTACACCTCGAAAAATCAAGCGAATATTTTGGAAGAATCGAAAGCAAAATCTGAGCAACTCATGAAAATTAAAAATTAAAATCTTTTAGAATTGCAACAAATCGTCTAATATTTACAAAACACTTCGGCCAAAAATAACTTGATAAAAATGGAATTAATCGTCGTCGCCAGCTTATAGCAGGTTAAAAAAGTACTTAATTGCTACACCCGTTTTTTTTATAAAAGAATTTCCTATTCACGCGGCTGAGGCTGTGTGTCATAGCACCTTAATATCAACAAGCCTTTTTTAACGCTCGTTAGCACCCGGAGCGTCGCTCTGCAAAAGGAACAATGGCAGATTTGGGTTTTTTTAGGCACCTAATTTCGACTAGGCTACCCTCGGGTGGGCGAGCTGCACTTTTGTCTCCTTCGTCTAGTTTAGGCCGTAAACTGGCATACGTGCCTGGACCCACATTTGGGTTCGTGAAACTGCTTGCCTCATCAGGCTCACATTGCACTAAGTGAGCATAGACCAGCAGGGTTCAAGTCTCGGCTCGTTCCTGACCCCCCCCTTTAATCGGGCTTCGGGCTTTTGACCTTGTGTCAAGTCGTGTCTGGCGGGAGGCAGCGACAAATATCTGGCACGTTCTTTGCGGAGCGCATACGAGGAAAGGAATCATACGTTATTCGTAGTTGCATTCGCCTCACCGCCACTTCTTGTGGTAGATTCAACAACCTTTTTTTACGGTCCTTTTTAAGGGCTATGAGAGGTCACATTCTGCGGGTTGGAGCATCTCTGGCGGTCATTAACGACCAGTCGAAATAGACGGCCAGGAGGCAAACACGAAGAGGACTCACTAAGACCAGCCAGTCTTAACCATCGCTCGGTTCCGCTCGTCCGTTCGGCTGCGCAGCGCTAAAGGCACGGGTTAGCCTTTAGCTCCCACTTCGATTCCTGCGCAGTGCTAAGATAACGCCAATCTTAGACGCAGCCCCCTGGCCTGCTCGCTCTCACAGCTTTGGCACGAAAAGCCTTAGCTACCGTACAGCTTTGGCTCAAAAAGCCTTAGCTACCGTCTCGATCCGCTTTCACAGCTTTGGCGCGAAAAAGCCTTAGCTACCACACAGTTTTGGCGCGAAAAGCCATAGCTACCGCAAACGATACTCCCGCACAGCTATATGGCATGACAAAGCCATAGCTACCGTCAACGATACGCCCGCACAGCTATCTGGCACGACAAAGCCATAGCTACAGTAAACGATACCCCCGCACAGCTATATGGCACGACAAAGCCATAGCTACCGTAAACGATACGCCCGCACAGCTAGGGGCACAACAAAGCCCTAGCTTCATCGATCCGCTCGTCCGACTGCGTATATGCTAAGGCCTGGCAAACCTTAGCCACCATCTCTCCGTACGTTCACTCGGTCCGCAGTACTAAGACGCGATTAAGTCTTAGCAAACCACGCTCGCTCGATCTGTACGCTACCAAGCTGCCAGCACCGACTTCGACCACGACGCCGTTACAGACGCTCCTGCATTCTACGACTCGACTGATCTCAGCTCCCAGCAACGATCATCCAACCGCACCTACGACTCGAACATACCAGCTACTGACATCGTCCATCTAGCTGGAGACTGAACAAACACGACGACCACGTCTGTAATTTCCGACAATAAATTACCATCCTTGTATTTGTTACCTTACCTCTTTGTCCTCTTCATTGTCTTTGGTTGTCACTCCTCGTACGCATTAAACTAAAATTCATTTGCGGGGTCGACTCGCTTATCGGCTCTGCAATAGCAGTATCAATTAGTTGTCGGCCGAAGGTTTTCAGAGAAATGAAGAAATTCGGATGGTATTGAGATATTTTTTGTGTATTGTCTAAGCTTTAATTAAATTATTCAAATCGGAATAGCCGGTAATTATGTACGAATTGACAAAATAACCGATATAGAAAACAACAAATTGTTCAGAACTTGACATCTCGTCATTGTTGATGGAATAAAGTTACTAATGACATTCCTTGCTTGCTCCTTTGGTTTTAATTTTCAGTTCAAACTTTGATTTCCTCGAATGATAATTCTTTTCCTCTTCGAAACTCCTTGATATAACAGGTCGAGAAAGTAGAGGAAACTGAGCTAATTAACTCTTTGACCATCTTGGGGTGAAAGAAAATGTGAAAATGTTTATACTTCTAAAGAATGAATCGAAGCTTTAATATAACAAAAATAATATTATTGGGTTTTTGTTTAAAAAAAAACTAACGTGTTAAATGAAAAACTAACGTTTAATATGCAATATTATCAAGAATGTTTTGGCATTCATTTTTATTTATTTATTTATTTTTGATAAAATTATGTCAGTTTGAACAATTACTCTAAGAAATAAAAAAAAAATAAAAGATTACAAAATGATAAAGAACATTACTAATAATCGATTTTATATCTCACAAGATTGTTAATCCTTGAAAACATGTGAGGCATGTAATGCATTCATAGATATTTCACCCTTTATACGTGTATGTAATATATATATATATATCTGTGTGAGTGTGTGTGTTTAGGTATATATCAAGTGATGCCGTTATGCATTTGTGAGGAGGTTAGTTTAAAATTTGCAAGAATATATATGAATTCATACAAATTTTAAACTCTACCCCACCCCAACAAATGTATAACGGCATCACTTGATGTCGAAAACCTTTTTACTAACGTTCCAGTTCATGAAACCATAAAATGATAAGAGAAAATATCTATAATCACCCCTCGATTCCTCCTTCAACTATACAACCAAAAATCCTCGAAAATTCCTCCTTACATGTACCACAAAAGTCCCATTCTACGACCCCTTATATGTATTCAACCTGACGGTATTTCGATCGGGTCGCCCTTTGGTCCTATTATTTCCGAATTTTACATGTCCCACATCGAAAACAGAATATCTAAAACAATAATAAATAAACCTAATATATACGCCCGCTATGTAGACGGCATTTTCATCGCAACACACTCCTATGATGAAAAAATTTCGTACTAAAAATACTACCGAACTCAACATTAATTAAAGAACAATCCCCTTTCTCGACGTACTAACCGACTCCAACAATAATAACAAATTCACTTCATCACCATATAAAAAGCCTACCAGCTACAATTCCACCCTACTTAACAACAATGAATGTCCCCTAAAATATAAAATAGCAATTATAAAAAACAATTCATAGCGCATTTTACATCTCATCTAAGACAATATCTTACAAAGAACTAACCAACATAAAACAAACACTTTTTAATAATAACTTCCCTAATAAACTTGTCGATCAAAAAATAAAACTATACCTTTTTTAACATTCACAAAAATAACAACACTATCAGAATTAATTTGTTTGACAAAAATCAAATGCACTATAACTACAAATTAGACGAACATTAAACCAATCAAAAAACAGAACAAATTAAACTTATCTATTTCACTAAATTTAAAACATCAAACCTCATAGTTGAAAATAACACCAACTCTGCTAAAGTACTCTTAAACCAAACCAATAAATTTATATGTCTATTTCAAGAGTGCCTCCCGAAAAACAAAAATAATACCTACATTGGTTATACAACAACACTATCTCGTCGCCTCACTTATCACCTTTCTGAGAATAGTGCCATAAAACAACGTTTAATTATGAAACGCAACAATAGCACTGACCAACTTACATCTTCCAATGTAAGGAAAATTCTCACAGATAATACAATAATTATATACAAAAATAATGATAAAAGACAATTGAAGCTATATACATAAAAGATAAAATAACGAACATAAATAAAATAACATTTAACACAGGTACCAACATATTGAACATTTCTAATAATTAAAATCGTTAATCCTATTCAAAAAACTCATCCAACAGAATATATATTTATTAAAACCTTTCCAACTGAATGTTTTAAAACACAATGATGAAAACGTTCCAACTGACCACTTTAAAATATAAACGCTAAAAATAATTAAAATGATAAATCTCAAATTAAAATATCAACTCAAACTACAAGACCCCTGATGACGACCAAAACTATGGTCGAAAGCACTTGGGCAGAAGATATGGGACAATTTCTTTACCACCTGGATCGCGACACATGAAAAATAACAAGGAGACTTAAAAATTAGTATTAAAAATAATAAAGTGTTCTTTCGCCTTTACTAAAAATTGCCTTAATATGCATATATAAATAAATACATGTAAATGTAACTTCATTCAAGGATTCACCAATGAATGGAAAATGTAGACCAGCAAAAAGAACAGGCATAGCCATTAGGAATTTGAACATAGTCAACTTTGAGAGTTTTCCCACCAACGTTAGCTGCAGATTTTTCACTGGAGTTTGAATGGCAGCAAGTCTCCTCAATTCTCCGGGACTCTTCTCAGTATTTTGGTCGATCTTATAAATTTTGTAGTTTGGATGTTCTCTACTTGCCCTCTGATTTCTAAGTCTTCTAATCCCTTTACCAATTCCCTGGGGATCGTTTCAAGTGCACCAACTACAATTTGTATCACTATATTATTGTTATTCTTATTCCTCGTAAGGATTAAAATAATTTATGTGTCTTTTATACTTGTGAAATCCGATTTTTTTAAATTTTGGCCATGTAACTTTGTTTTGGGTTTGTTGCTCTGGGTATGAAAACCTTCTGAGATACTTACACTGAAAACCGCGCTTTTAGAACCGGAAGCAGTTGATAACATTTTGAAATTGGAGACTTGCAGTACAACTATTAATTTGCTTATTTAAGTTTGGATTCTAAATCTGGATGTCTAAGAGACTGGTTACAAAATGATAGATGAAGGATAAAAACAAAAGTGAATTCTTTAAAAACTACTACCTCAGTTCTATAATATTTGTTACATTTCTATATAAATTTCACCCACTAAATGTAACAACTACTATGATATGTATTCATTTTCTAAGCGAGTTCTAATAACACAATTTAATAATAAACTACTCATCTTACAAACTATCCAAGTAAGATGAACAAGAGATGCCAGGTGCTATTATAGGAGCAGAGACAAACTCATATATGACATTGTCCTATAGACTCCTACACAGGGACACACTAGTGTTGGCTGACCAACAAAAAATTACATTAAATAACTCTGTGAGTATACTTTGTGTCGTCTAGAGGACCTATCAGGAGTGATAACAATAGGGATGAATGGTAAGATAGATTTAAGGGAATCCATGCTATTCGCATGACTTGATGATGATGATGACTCACCTCTTTGTCTAATCCTGATTTTTGTCCAAAACTGTCATGGATTTGATGTATTCGGTTTGCTCACGTTAGGTAGAACATGAAACCTGAAGGCCAGTTGATCAATTGGTAAATGGTATTCCCAGAAATGGTTTTGCAAAATAATGATAATATTTCCTCTGAAGGAATAGAATGTGGGGTAAGGGAGAAAAAAATTATTCATGTCCAGACATACCATGACGACCTCACCGTGGAGATCAACAATCATCAAGGTGTAGGCCTGTATAACTCGTGGAGAATCAGTCAGATATTGACCTGGCGAAAGAGATTCTTTTTTGCGATTTTCTTTCGCCCTTTGATAGGTCTTATTTTTCAACTTACCACCTGTGTAACAGCCCTCCTTCTAAGATAAATTTAGTAGGTAAGACACTTTAGTCACTCAAAGTTTGACAGTACATCAGGTAGTACTGGGTTTCGTGGTGCCAACAGCAATCTTTGAGTGACCTGACAACAGTATATAATTATTCGAAAAAGCGATTTATGAAAAGTTTAATATATGAGAAAAGAGGTCAAAATATTTTACTTCATCTCATAATTTTGCTGTTTTTGTAGTAATCCTTTCGTTTCATTTTTATCTTTCTATGCTGATCTGATTTCCTTTGATTTTGATTACCAGATTATTTAATTAAATTACTTAGAATATTAGATATTCAAGTCTTTAAGCTGAATCAAATGATTATAAACTTCTTAAATTTTAGAATATTTTAGTTTTCATTTAATACTCGTGGCCGCTGAAGTCGAAATTCAAAATTTAAAAAAAAATCATCATCTGAAGTTATTTCCCTTGGTCGGACATTAAAAAATTCTGAAATCGGTTCATTATAAGAATAGAGACTCACACTGTTATCATTTTACTTCTTATGGATTTTTCACACCAGTTTTAACAGGTAGTCTTTCACCAGAGCCTGAATGAGAGCGAGTCTGTTCTGGTCTCCAGGACCCTTCTTAGTATTTTGGCCGATTTCAACCTTGCTTTACTTTGGATAGTCTCTTATTCTTCTTCTGTTGCGGAGGCTAGATAAATATACCGGTCCCTGCAAACTTTTGAAATATGAGTGATTGACAAAGAACTAGGCAAGAATGACAAAACAAGGGTGTTACTTTGAAAGGCCAAACTTCATTATAGCGAATCGGAAATCGGAAAAGCGTACGGTGAACAGTCGCCATGGCCGGATGGTGATCGTTGGAGTAGGACCTAGTCGCTGGTACAGGTCTGGATAGCTGGTACAAGGCTGGTAGTCGTTGAATAGGTGGTCGCTGGTGCGGGACTGGTATCTGCTGATGCAGGGATGTGGTCGCTGGTTCAGGACTGGTAGCTGCTGGTGCAGGAAGGTGGTTGCTGGTTCAGGTCTGGTAGCTGCTGGTATCTGGTGGAGCAGGAAAGTGGTCGCTGGTGCAGAACTGGTGGCTGCTGGTGCAGGAAGATGAACGCCGGAGCAGAGCTGGTAGCTGCTGGTGCGGGAAGGTGGTCGCTGGTGCATGAAGGTGGTCGCTGGTGCAGGACTGGGAACTGCTTCTGCAGGGAAGTGGTCGCTGGTGCAAGAAGGTTGCTGCTGGTACCGTCTCAAAGGGTATTAGGTTAGATTTTCTGAATTAGACCAGAAAAGGGCTGTTAGATTGAGAGGCTGGTAGTTGTGTCTGCTGCATTGTGCCGCCTCAGGAGGTGTTTGGATAGACTTTCTGAGTAGCCCGGCGGCTGGAATATGGACGTCGGCTTTAGGGGAAGCCTTGAGCAGTCCAGGTGGGCAGCTGCTGCTGATGAGGCTTCGGTCGTAGAACGACCAGAGGAGAATCTGATTTCTCCCGTATCCTTGGCTGATGTCCAGCCAAAATGATTTGACCCGGTTTGATACCGCTGCTTTTATACCTAAGGTACCCCGCAAAAACAATCACGGACGCCGACTACGCTGATGACTTGGCGTTACTAGCGAATACGCCTAATCAAGCAGAGACACTACTGCATAGTCTGGAACGAGCCGCAGCTGGCATTGGCCTCCATGTCAATGCAAACAAAACCGAATATATGTGTTACAACCAAACGGGCAACATTGCCACACTAGACGGGAGCCCCTCTGAAACTAGTCGACAAATTCACCTACCTAGGAAGCAGCGTCTCATCAACCGAGAAAGACATCGCCACACGACTGACGAAGGCATGGACAGCTATCGATAGGCTCTCGATCATATGGAAGTCGGACCTAACTGATAAAATGAAACGCAGTTTCTTCCAGGCAGTGGTTGTGTCGATACTGCTATATGGATGCACCACATGGACGCTTACGAAGCGGCTGGAGAGGAGGCTGGACGGAAATTATACAAGAATGTTGAGAGCAGTATTAAACAAGTCCTGGCGACAACACCCCACGAGACTCCAACTATACGGACACTTGCCCCCCATCACAAAAACTATACAAGTTCGACGAACCAGACACGCAGGACACTGCTGGAGAAGCAAGGACGAGCTCATAAGCGATGTACTCCTGTGGACCCCACACATGGATGTGCAAGAGTGGGACGACCAGCACGAACTTACATACAGCAGCTATGTGAGGACACGGGATGTAACCCTGAAGACCTGCCGGATGCGATGAATGATAGGGAGAAATGGCGAGAGACGGTCAGGGATATCCGCGCAGACGGCGCGACATGATGATGATGATGATGCGCTACTACGCTATGTGGTGTTTAAGTAGAATGACTTTGCTTATTATTACTATACAATAGTGAGAAACTTCATTCTACTTCGACCATGTGTTTTTTATTACTACCTATTTTGTCCATTAGTTGAGGACTGAATTTATTTTTAAAAAAAAAGACGTCCTGTGCGGAAGGATTTGGTTCCTAACGACTCGTTCCTAAATACTATTGGCTGACGACATCAGTGACTCATCACTTCTTGGAAAGGGGTTTGTTTTGTTTTTGTTTGGTTTATGAGTACTCGGTTGACTACGATACCTCCTATGTCCTACTCTCACAATTCCCTTTCCAATTTTTTTTGGCCGTTCCAAGCGCACCAACTACAATTTGTATCACCGTCACAAAGGTTTATTATTTTACTTCTTTGAGAGTTTTCCCACCAACGTTAGCTGCAGATTTTTCACTGGAGTTTGAATGGCAGCAAGTCTCCTCAATTCTCCGGGACTCTTCTCAGTATTTTGGTCGATCTTATAAATTTTGTAGTTTGGATGTTCTCTACTTGCCCTCTGATTTCTAAGTCTTCTAATCCCTTTACCAATTCCCTGGGGATCGTTTCAAGTGCACCAACTACAATTTGTATCACTATATTATTGTTATTCTTATTCCTCGTAAGGATTAAAATAATTTATGTGTCTTTTATACTTGTGAAATCCGATTTTTTTTTATTTTGGCCATGTAACTTTGTTTTGGGTTTGTTGCTCTGGGTATGAAAACCTTCTGAGATACTTACACTGAAAACCACGCTTTTAGAACCAGAAGCAGTTGATAACATTTTGAAATTGGAGACTTGCAGTACAACTATTAATTTGCTTATTTAAGTTTGGATTTTAAATCCGAATGTCTAAGAGACTGGTTACAAAATATTCCTTAATTTTCCCACGATATCTATCTATCTATCTATCTATCTATCTATCAGTTTAACTATTTAAATGTATTAATCTCTGTCAATCACTGTCCATTTTTATCGATCTCTTTTCGAAAGATTTTATGGAAATATACTTATTCATTAATGTTTTCTGAGTAAAAGTGTACTTGAGCACCCGTGAAGTTATTGGTACCCTTTCTAACCGTAGTTCATGATGATATTGTGGTTTCTATTTAGAAGAGAATGGTCTTAATTAGTATTTCATAGTTATCCTCGTTAAATCAAGATTTTGGATACTTTGTCAGTGGGATTTTGGATACACAGACAGTACCCTCAGCTGGGGTGCAAGACTCTTTAAAAAGGGTAGTGTTCTGGGTAGGACATTAAACGGGTGGTTAGGCTCTAGTTCAATAACTCTGCAGTTTGTGGAAACATTTCTTTGTTGTCATCACTTCCGAGTAGACTCTCACCCGAAGTGATAGTGCCTGTCACGGTTTTATCTATAGGTCAAATAGATTTGTGTGAAAATTATTAAAATTAGATGGGAATATTAGAAATTATATAATTGTGGGCAAATTATTTGGATAAGGAATACTTGAAATACTTAAATTGTATGCAAGCAAATCATTATTATAAAATAATATTCCTTACAAATGTTTCAAACAAGCATTAGCTGATGAACTTTCACTGGAGTCTAACTAACAGCAAGTCAATCAGGTCTCCAGGACTCTTCTTAGTATTCTGGCCGACCTCAACAAAGCCGCAGTTTGTATGATCTCGGCTCATCCTCCAATTTCCAACTCTTCCAGCCCCCTCACCTAGCCTATGAGGATCGTTTCAAAAGCATAAATTACAGTTGGTACCACCGTCACCATCAAGTTCCACAGCTTTTTTAGTTCTTTGGCAAGGTCCTAGTAACTGTCTCTTTTTGCTCTTTCTTTGATTTTCACTCTGTGATTTTCTGGGACGACAAAATCCACAATATGGCAGATTATCTTTTTTATAAAATTATCACTTGGTCTGGTCTTCTAGTCGGGATTAGGTGTTGTGTTTAAATCTCAAAATTCTAGCGAATTTATGCGACTTATACTCCGGAAGAGATTCTGGTTTGCGCATATACCATTTGGTATATGGTTAAATTTCAGTTTCTTGAACAATTTCAAGTGGATCACCTTTCCCCACCCAGTCATGTCTAGTCGTATACTCCCTTTGTGCTTGTTTGCTGCATTCGCTTATTATGTGATTAATTATTTTGTTTTGTGCGTATAATCTATTTTCACTTTAAACAGTTGGTACTTATAGCGTTGTTTTGTGTTACTATAAGAAGAGATTCAGTTTTTCTCTTAAGGTTTCTCTTTTGTGTGCGCTATCCGCCAGTTTGTCGCTTGAAATACCAATGGAGTTGTTTTCCTCCTCGTTTTTATTTCCTAGTTATTGTTTTTCTGTTTGTCCTTATGTTGTAAGTGCTCTTATTGGCTGCTATAATTAGTTTTTCTTTGCACTTTTTCATATAGTCTTCTAGTTCTCGTATTGATACATCCACTCTAACTTCAATACTGGCTAGTCATCTTCCTTCCTCTTTTCTTGACACATATCGTCTGTATCCTCTCTCGGGTGAAAAGCCTTGTGCATCGTCATTAACTTTCTTATTCTCTGTCCCATTATTTATTTTAAGAATGGTATTGAGTATCTCACAGGGGAACAGCCCAGGCCTTCACTTTTTTGATGAGATTTCTGATGTAGAGTTTCTGATGAAGATTTTGGTTTTCGAGATGCTTTCTCGTATATCTAAGGTAGTCTTTGTTCTTTTATTTCCGTTTGTTTGATGCTATTCGCTTTCAATGTTACCAAGTACTTGTGATTTTCTTTTTTTTTCCAAGCGTTTAGATACTATTTTGATTCGGCTGTTCTATTCATTCCGTTGATTTCCTTTTTCCACTCTTCATTATGTGTATGGCACATACTTCTATGCTAAATTCCATTCCTATATCCTGGCTGTATATTCTTTTTTTTTTTTCTCAATCTCCAATTTTTTGGTTCATATTTTTGCAAGCATCTTGATGTCGTCCATGTATATAAGATGATAAATCTTTTCTTGCAATTTAATACATTTGTAGACCTCAGTACACTTCGTAAGGATGAAACTAAGTGGTATCATTGCCATCACAAATAGTAATGGCGAAAGTGCTACTCCTAGGAAGATACCTCTGCTGAAGTTTTTTCCCCAGCACCTAATTCCACGTTCCAGTTTGTCATGGCTTTCGTGATGAACTATATGAATTCGTTGGATATGTTGAACATTTTAAGACAATCAGACTCAGAACTGTAGGACAATATCATAGGCATTTTTATAGTCCACGCGATGGTTAAATTATCCTCCTCGCTTTGCTCTCTTTGAAGGTGTGCTAATCAATCTGTGTTGTTGGGATTTTCCACATCGTAGATAGAGACGTTATCGGTCTATTGTTGCTGGGGATGATGTGTCTCTGGATCAGAGTAATCTTTCCCTTAGTCATTAATTCGGGTATATTAGTTTCTTCTACGCATCTACTCAATTGGAGAGCCAGTCTTTGGTGGATGGACGTGAGCTTTTTAAACCCAAATCCATGTCTACTTTGTTGGCCAAGCGTTTTCCAATTCGTTACTCTTTTTAGGGTTGTTCTGAGTGATTCCAGGTATATTTCGACCTTAGGGCTTTCTGCAAGCCCTTCTAATTCTTTTCCCATGTTATTAATCTATTCGACTTTTCTTTTATGTTCTTTCTCTTCCTATATTTTATTCCGAAATGATTTTGTTTCCTTTGGATTCCGCGTGCCTTCTTCATCTACTTGTTTGTCGAATTTTCTTTCCTTATTTTGGAATGTCCTATTTTGTTGATATTGCTTGAACCCTGTGTTGGTGTCTTTTAAGTTTTCCTTCTTTTGTCCGTATCTTTAGATTTATGTCTTACATTGTAAGACTTGTTCACTGTTTTGTTTTGGTATTCTTATCCCAAAATACCCTGTGTTTTTTTTTCTTTCCTTTCTATCTTCACTTGTAATTTTTTACTTGTCCTAGTCTAATTTCCAATCCAGGTTTTCTATTTCTGTTCGGGTTCGTCTGGAGAATATCAATTTTATCACAAAGCGGTTTCGCTTGTTCACTTGTGTGTTGGGATATTTCTTAATAATTCGTTTACCTTTTTGATTTCTAGTTTGACTTTTGTCCCATCTTGATGCATAATAATGTAGTCTTCTTTTCAGTTATGATTTTTTATTATCTTGTGTCAAGATTTGTTTTGTGGTGCTAGGGTGTGTGGTGTTTCGGTTATGAGAATTTTTTGTTTCAATTCGATTGGGGGATTGCTCTTGCTTTTCAGTATTTAGTGTTTCGATTCGAGTTGGAAGATCCTATTCCGATTCTTCCATATATACTTGTTCCCATATTTCAGGTATCTCAAGGGTATATAGCACCCTAGTGGTGAACAGTAATTGGTATGTCCCATTCCTCATAAATACGTTGGACACTATTGTGTGGGTGGGTAATTTTGCTGAATAAATAGTCACCACTAGTAGAGGGCACCGTCTTCACGCTGTTGGCGAGTATTGTATTTTGTTGAAGTTATAATGATTTCCAATACACTCTCAATCTCCGTTTTGCTTATTCAGTAACTTTTTGTTAGGTTACAACATAAGGTCAGACAATTCCTTTAATATCCTTCTAGCTTAGTCAGCAAGTGTTTGGCTTGTATTGTTTAGTAATTCTGTTCATTGGCCTAATGAGTAGAGTGTTCGCTAATGGTCCGGGAGATCGGGGTTCAATTCCTGGTCGAGTCATACCAAAGACCCAAAAAATGGTACTTGGTGCCGCTTTGCTTAACACTCAGCATTATAAGGTAAGGATCATGGTCAAAGTGGAGCAATCCAGGAAAGTGCGTAATGCCCGCCCCTACACCTTGGTGTAGTAGCTATTGAAAAGGAAGCCTTTGGGTCACCCTCGACTAAGGTCATCAACTTTACTTGTTTTTAATTCTGCCCAAATTTCCATCATTCTTTTTCCATACCCTCTTTGTGTAGGATTGTTCAAAGTCTCTTACTCACTCTGATGGGCCAGAAATAACATATTTTGTCATTTAATGACCTGCAGTGACCTCTGATGACCTGGGAGTCAGTCAAAATATGTTCCTCAATCATGGAACCTGAGTTTAAGTTAAAATCCATGCACAGTTTTAAGTCTTTAGAACTTTTTGTTTGGTATTGATCCTCAAACAGATACATACAGATAAACGTCTTCCTGATAGAAGACTCTGCACATGCGTTGTGAACAGCCACATACCTACTTAACACCGGTTTATAGAATTATCTGCCGTGCGAGTGATTTTACCCGTCAGAATTTGGGCTGCGATCCCACCAGCGTAGCCCACCATCGGCGTACTTAAATCTAATTATTTGAAGGAAGGAGTTATCTTCATTTTGAAGAACTTCCATGTGTGCAGCAATACTAAATATCAAATTACGAAAATTAGTTTCCGACAAAATTCATACTGAAGTCACAAACGTTCTATTTCATGAAGAAACCTTACAACTCACTCTACAAGATCTTTCGAGAAAGTAGTGAGACTGAGGTTTTCATTTGTGAGGTTGGCATCCCTGATGGAAACTCATCTGATCAATGTGAACCTGGAAAATGTGGGAAAACATTCAGTTCATGTTCAGTCCATGATCGTTCATGAAGAGACTAATCGACCCAAACGGGGTTCATCTTCATCTCTCAACCATCTAAAAATGCTTTGTGTCCTCTAAAAATGTGTATCTGGAATAAATATTGACCTTCCTAAACCTGTTTTTATTTAGCAAATTTTATTCTTGCATTTTCCTTTAATTGACATAGTTTTTGATCTTTTGTTCCATTTTCGTATCGCTGTGAGAAAGAATATTTACTCAGTTTAATGTGGAATTGAATATTTTCGTGGGTTCAAAGTAAAAAAATCACTCTCATTATGAAGCACACTTAGCCTAACATTTGAAATAGAATCGGTGACCCGCGTTCACATCATGTACGAAGCTGTTTGTATTTTACTTGCAAAAGGCATGAACCCATCTATTCTTTCGCAGACTGGGTTCTTTAGCCTTGGATAGGCAACAAGCGTAGGGAAATGAAAACCCTTTATTCAAATCAGCTTTACTCCACTCAAAAGACTGACGTTGTGTCGCTTTCTGCCCGTGGCGAAGAATTTGTAAACATCTACAATTCATGGTAACTTGAGATAGATTATGATACTCGAGAATTTTCTCCCATCTTTCTTTTAGATAATGATATACAGAATTTTGACTAAAAAATTAAAATTCATTCAAGTTGGCTCAGTCGGCTTTGGCTGCAGAATACACCGACTGTATCTCTGCTGAGGGGTAAGACTTCCCCAACGAGTGTCCTGCATATGACACTAAATAATCTGATGGTGCGGCTCCAGTAATGGTGGAGCTTTGAGTGACGTGGAGCATCCCTTTATTGCCATATTTCCAAGGTCCACTCTGATCCAGAGTGGTAGCACTTGATAGGGTCCTCTGTATGGGTCAAATAGAATCAAACTGTGTACTTATGCTAAACTGAATTGCTTGAAATAGAACGATTTATATGTATAAAAATTGATTTGGCATTAAATAACCTCCAATGGTTGATATGCCATTAAACCAAACCAAAAAATGCTCTAGCAGATAAGAAAACTATGTTATAATAATTTGATAGTAATCTCTGTTGATTTTCATATATACAGGTTCATTTAGGGGTGTTGGTACCAACTAAAAAAGTTTTGAGGGTACGTATACATTTTTGACAGAACTCACTCGTAAGGCCACTGCTTATGTGTACCAAATTTGGTGAAAATCAGTAAAATGACTTTTGTGTCCACACACACACACACACACACACACACACACACACACACACACACACACACAGATAGAGAGAGAGAGAGAGAGAGAGAGAGAGAGAGAGAGAGAGAGAGAAAGAGAGAGAGAGCATTTATTCATTTTTATAGGATTGGAAAACTGAAAAACAGACTGATAATCACACTGATCGTCGAATTAGGCTTATTAAAGAAAATGATATACAGACAAGACTTTAGCAAATATACATCATAATCTATCTTAGCGAGATTTTTATTCAAGCAATACACTAAAATTGTTCTAACTTAAGAAATATATCAATTTCCAGTCAAATTTAGGAAAATTTTGGAATAATATTATGTTGTTTTCGTTCTTGCTGAAAGCCCTATTTTAAATCATCCAAATTTTCAATCTAACAATCAAATAACATCTAAAATTAAAGCATCAATATAATCACGGATCGCTTTTATAAACAAAACTCAAAGAAATCATAAGTTTATAATAAATTAAAGCTTGGTTTTCGTCTACAACAAAGAAGTATAATTTAGTAATGATTGAACTTATCGTATATTGCTAATCATTGTTCTATGTAGTATTTAATTTTTTTAGGTTTTTAAATCTTGTTCGGGGACATAATAGAATGAAAAATATAGTACAATTTCAGAGAACCAGTCTATGAGATTATCTTGATAACCATTGCTCTTTGGCGAGATCAATTTTACCAAGCTGAACTTTGTCTTACACAGAGACACAACGGTGAGGCATCCAGTCAAGAATAAAACTCTTTACGGTATTTTTTGCTAGATTAGCTTGCAAGCCTTAGTTTTATGGTGTAGTGTTCTTAGTCTTGTACATGGACAGCATCGTGTGACTCCTGGCCTTGATCATGCTCAATATAGTGGCAATAATTTACGAGACAAGTTTGTAAACTACTACTATTGTATTAGATGCGCTTATCGTAACGATTATCGACGTAGGAAATGGAATAGAAGAACCAAGTTCAAACCCTGGACGCGGCTACTTGTGTTTCAAGACATGAATCCTCTGATTTCCCACCAGCTATGAGTAAATTGTAGGGCAGACCGTTCTGTAGATTTAGCTTCAACCAGTGTTGGAGAAAGAAAAACTGACCTAGTGGCGTAGGAGTCTCTCTCACTAAAGATTAACACTTGTCAAATCCAATTTCCCGGCCTTCATGCTGGGTTTAAAGTGTGGTATCTGTTCCTTTTCTCTCAGTCGTGTTCTTGTCTTGGGTCAGGACTTCAAACAGCCAGGCGAGCCAACTTATTTTGTATCAAAAGAGAGAGCTGGAATACCCTGACGACTGCCCAACATTGATCACGCCCATGTTAAAGTAACCATACGTCAAAACTACTTCAGTAGTAAGGTGATTGGATCTCAACAGTTGTCAGATCAATAAAAAAGAAAAGAAGAACCTACAGGAAATGTTTCTAAGGATATTGGTGGGGTGATTTTGTGTTTATTTGAATGGATTTTAACATGTTATTTCTTTTTTCTGTCATCGAGACATTTTTTGTTGAATACGGTTGTTATTAGAGCCCTGGGCGTGAGACTTATAAAGTGAAAACTTATTGTAAGACATATTGTCGACAAGTTGAGCTTTCACCTTCTGAAGATTGTTTTCAAAAGCAGTTCTCTAGTAGATTTTCTGTCATTTGTTTCCGGCAGTATTATTTCTCTCTCTCTCTCTCTCTCTCTCTCTCTCTCTCTCTCTCCGTCTCCCTCTCCTGCACTCTCTCAGTAAAAATGTCCTAATTTCTAAACTGAAATTTGGTCACCAGATGTTAAGAATAAACTCGCCCAACAGGGTGGGAAATGAAGTCGAGGACTCATAAATCGACTTTTCACATAAAATAGGCTCATCATTAATACAATGAGCCGTCTGACCAATCGAACAGAATAGGGTCATCTTCATCACTGGGTTCGGAAATACCGGAGCAAGTTAGAAGTGTCCCTTAAAAAAACATTAGCTCATCCTTCTCACAAAATAAACGGACCGTCTTATCAAAAGACATATGTTTATCTGACGAGGGAACAAGAGTCGTTTTTGATGCTGATCGTCCCCCAAATGCGATTTAGTTTGAGCGTAAACTGACTTCCTACAAAGGTCCATAGGGACACTGTTGATTTGCCCTAGCAATGGCATCTCCGAATCCCCCCAGCAATTTTAAAAGAAAATGAAAGGTTCATTGAGAGAGAGAGAGAGAGAGAGAGAGAGAGAGAGAGAGAGAGAGAGAGAGATTAATTAAAGAAGAATATGTTGAAGAAGAGGAAACTGAAAAGAGAGAAGAAAAAGAAGATACTGGAAAGAAAGAAGAGAGAAAGAAGACATCGAGAAAAATGAAGAATTTGAGTTTGAATTAAAAAAGAAGTAACGTGAAGAAATGGAAGAAATCGAAAAAGAAGAAACGAAAATAAAAATTAAATCGAAGAAGAAGAAATTTAGGAAGTCGAAATTGAAAAAAAGTAATCGAAGAACAATAAAAAATGAAAAAGCAGAAGAAAAATTGAGTGAGAGATAAAAAAAATTGTGGAAGGATAAAAGAAAGAATAAAATATATATCATTATATATAAATTAAAAAGGAGGCGGCTTAATCAGGAGATAACTTTTATGTGTTAATTTACTCAGTATATATAGCTTGATCTTTGAAGACTTATTACTTATGCAGATCTATCTATCCATCTATCTATCAGTTTAACAAAGTTTGTAATTTTATGCTATTTGAATTTTGATTGAAGTACCTCTCTTGGCTGGGCTTCGAAAACATTGACTGTTTTTTCAGCAAAAGATGTTATCTAAGTATGACACTAGACGGCATTTGGTAGTAAGTCTTATCTAAGTGTATGAATAAATAGAACGTGACTTGATTCATTGTGAAAGAAACCGTGAACTCATTCTGAAATTCTCTATTGTTGATATTAATATCATATCATAAATAAAAGGAGCACTGGACTGACTACAAAGGAAAAGAGACATTTTTTCTTTGATTTATGAAGGTAGATTATTATTAATCATGACCGGGGGCCTCGCATAGTGTTATGGTTAGCTACCTAGACAAGCAGACAAATTAGATAATTAATATTGAATAAACAGTTCAATCTTTTTTAGGTATCCCACAATTTCTGTGTCCTCTTAGTTTACCCTAAGCATAGTAAATATCGACAAAATACGAGTATTTACCCAATCCATCCACACGAGCTGAATACGAAACAAGCTCAATTTTTTTAACGGAGTTTTCCTTCTCTTAGACCGGTTGTCTTACCAAGGTTAAAGAGCTCGGACTGTCCTACTATTTACCCAAAGCTGGAAGGAGAATAGTTGGATGCTAATATCCTTCCCCAAGGATATTAGTGAAATGCAAGCAGCATCGTCCAAGATTTGAACTCGTGTCAATGGGTTCAATTTCTATGAAGATAGCTATTACACCACGGGCACCACCAAAGAGAGACGGTATGTAAGGTGACAAGAAAGTGTGTGTGTGTGGGGGATGTTGCTGTATAGCTAAGATATTAAGAGTCCGAGGGTCACTTCCGAAATGGACGTGTGAATTTGTCAACATTTGTTTAGTTTTGGTAAGATTTAGTGAAGTTTGTATCATTTTTAACGACAAGATATGATGTTTTAAGTTTGGTGCAGTATTTGTCTAAATTTCTGTGATAAAACTTGATGATTTTTATCACCAGGGTATTCGGATTATTGTCTTCATCATTATTGTTATATTCACAACGTGTCCTCCGGCCATCTCCCGGTGTTTCTTGTTGAATGCAATATGGAAGTCAATAATCATAAAGCTTAGATTAAAAATAATCGTACTATGAGCTCAGGTAAAAAAGTATACATTATAGTTGCAATTCATAGTGATCTAAGGACATTAAATTTATAAGTCCCTATAATTCACTCTAGA